>JAFEMH010000350.1:600000-827241 GCA_022495995.1 Adenophora triphylla var. japonica
GTTCCGGGTTCGACGGAAATTTTGAAATGACTTGAAAGTTTGGGGATTCTGAATCGTTAATACTTCGACTGGGATGAAAATATTTTTAGGAAAATGAACCATATTTCTGTGTTGATATATTTTCTGTGATTTTGATGTGTGCCTGTGTATTTTGTGTACGTTATCTTTGTAGTAACCTACTTTTGACGTGTTCACCTGCAGGGGCGAGGGCCGGTTGATGTGTCCACTATGAAGAGCAGAGGAGACGTTGAGGCAGTCTGCGAGCTGTGGGAAAGGTTCCCGAATGAGGCTCGTGACGGGGAGAGGAGTCCACGACAGTTCATGATTGACTCCAGCTTAGGCATCTTTATCAGCGCGGTGGCTGCTGTAGCTTCGACGCAGATGGTGAAGGTGCTTCACGTCACCCTAAGCGAGTACTGGTGGGATACGCCCCACACATTTCATTTCAGGTAGGGGAAGGCAACCGTGACTCCTACAGATTTTACTGCGATTACAGGGTTGTCATTCCGGGGCAACCCTATTGAGTGGTTTGATGGTTTCACCAGGGAGTAGTTGTTGGGACTGCTTGGTTTTGATATTACCGATGCCAGGGGCCTTGGTATTCGGTATAGGACGATGGAGGCACACTTGAGGAGGGGCATCGAGGAGTATCTGGCTGGCTCCGAGAGGATGACAGCAGAGTGCTTGGCTCGGGGATTCTTGTGGTTTGCTTTGTCAGTAACCCTTTTTGCCAATGCTGACACGACGTGTCAGTTTGCCTTACTTGGTTCCCTGATCAACCTGGAGGCTGTGAGGGGCATTTCCTGGGGAGAGGCTGGTCTGGCCGAGCTCTTCTATGCCTTGGACAGGTGTTCTCGTGGAGAGGACAACTCATTCTGCTGCTTTCAGTTCGCGTTAGATGTGAGTTTCTTTCTTTTTTTCTCTTCCTTATCTCGAGTGTACTTGTATGTATCTGCTTTGTAGCTGACATAACTATCTTGGCATTTGACAGGTGTGGTGCTTTGAGGTGTTTCACCCGCATAAGTGGGATACCAGGGAGGCATACACTCTCTTATTTCCTGCCATGCTGACTTGGCAGAAGGTGGGGCGGAAGCCGGTGAAGTCAAGGGAGAGCACCCGCGTGACTTACGAGGAGGTGTATTTGGCTCTGGACCGAGACTTTTCTTCGAGGATCAACTTGACTTGGTGGAGTCGATTTGATCACTTTCTGGTGCATGCTTCCAGGGAGATTACGTGTCAGCGGAAGCTGCTAGTGGGGCTCCATTGTGACGTTCTATACTTGGGCGAGAGGGTGTCTTACCAGTACGCTCCGGGATTGGGTCCCTTGGTTCCGAGGGATCTGCCTCTTCATATGCAGTATCTTCAGGCCATAGTTGGGGAGGAGTTGCAGCGATATAGGCAGGGTATGCCTCACTTCGAGAATATCATAGAGGATGCCGACTATGACATCTTTCGGAGGGTGAGGCTGAGGAGCCCTTAGGTGATGGATAGAGAGGGCGAGGACCCTGCACGTCCCAGAGATTACCGGCTTCCCCGCACTCGGTTGGCGTTTGAGGATGCCAGTGGCTCTCGTAGGCGGCTGATGATTCCCATTCCGGAGCAGGCGAGGCCTCAATACAGGGTTGAGCCCAGCACTTCGGTGAGTGTTTTGTTTTTGCTTTTCTGTATTTGTAGTAGCATTCTGCAACTGTTGCATCTGTGTTGTCTGTTTGTCTTTTTGATGGCTTTCCTGGTTTGCAGGTTTCTGGCCGTACTTACGATCAGACCGTAAGACGTCTAGATGGGATGACTGGCTTTGCTAGGAGGCTTATGGAATTCCTTCGGTGCGGTTCTCGGAGGAGTGCGGCTGTTCATGAGCCGATGCCTTCCCGTCCGTCTTCTGCGGAGACCCATCTGCCTCCACGGCTGGTGGCGCAGATTTTGGGCAGGGGTTTAGCCAGTTCTCTGGTGAGACTGCTGGGTTCGGAGTTCGCCACTCCTCGTATTCGGGATATGAGCAGGGAGAGTCATCGGGAGCACATGCACGGAGCCGTAGCTTTTCGTACTCCGGTCTCGTGGAGTTTGCGGATCATTTGTCCACCGCGGATGATGAGCAGGACTCTGAGTAGTCCCCTTGATTTCTTTTGTTAGACGATTGCGTGCATCATCTGAACATTGTTTTGCACTTTGTAAGACCCATGGGGCAAACTATTGTACATTTTGAGTATTTATTATGATTATCTTCATTTATTTTTGGCAAATAAGCAAGTAGGTTGATCAAAAATAAATGATAATGAGACATTCATTAAATAATAAAATTTGAGCTGGCAAAATTTATATCTACATGCATTGTTATTAATTAATTGCACTGTTGCACGAGCCCGGGGCGGATGTGGTGTCGGCAGTGATTGATTTGATCACGGGCAAATGTTGTTTTGGACAAGGCTTGAACAGGGAGGCCTTTGGAATGTTGACAGAAATTGGTGCAGCTGGCTGCAGAGTTGACCAGGTCAATCTGAAAAACAGGTCGGCCGGCCTATGACTCAGTTTCAGATTGTTTTAAATTGCAGTTCAGTTTCTGCAATTTGGAGATTCCGTGCTTGTTTCTGAAGCAGAAACTGATTTCTCTCCTAAATTCCTCAAAGTTTCCTTTGTTTCTCATGGCTACATTTCCAAGGTTGTCGTCTCAGATGCAAGAACAATTCTTGGAGAGGTTCCAGACGTGGGTACGGCACCACACGAGGCAGAGTAAGGGTTTTTTTCGAAGATTGTTATAGGATGAAAGCGGTTTGGGCTTTGAAGGAGCTCATGCCGGATTGGGATCTTCTGAGAGCTGCAGATCATTTTTGGGATGAAAGGAGGCACGTGTACAGCTTCTCATGCAACGAGATTACGCCCACACTTGAGGATTTTTGGGCTATCCTTGGAGGACCTGAGGCGGAGCGGATTGTTCTTCCCTTGACGGGCGGCCTGACCACCGTTGAGAAGTTGATGTCCCTGCTTGGCATTTCAGCTGAAGAAGCATGCGGGTTGCTAATACCAAATACGGACCATGTCGACATTTCGGGGCTGCCCGATAGATATGCCGGTGCTGATGGGAGCATTTCTACGTGGGACGCTTTTGCTCTGTGTGCGATTGCTACTTTGTTCACATTCACATCCTTGGGGGTGTGCCACCACAGTGTACTGGACCTGGTGAGGTCCGAAGCGGAGGAGACATAGTGCCTTTGATCTTGGGTGAGACATTCCTTGGCATAAGTCGGATGGCGACCGGTAGCCGATACATGTGGGGAGGGAGTCTCGCCATGCTTACTTTATGGTTGAGGGAGCGTTTGCAAATGATGGCCGAGGTGCCAGCGACATGTGATTCCTGGTCTTTTTCTCAATGACCCTTGGTGATAGGAGGCAATCAGGGTGAGTTGGAGCTTTGGATGGCCAAACTCCGCACACATCATCTGCGATGGTGGGTTCCTCACTGTAAGTTACAGACTTGTCGGACCGTTCAGAAGGGTCTTCTCATTGTCAGAGTTACGGGGGTGTCCCAGTCTTCTTTCTACATTCCATCTTTGGTGCTGCGGCTGTTGGTGTAGTGCCCTAGGCGTTTAGTTATATTTGACTTATTATCTAAACCACTATGTAATCATCTTTTTCATTTATTATAGAGAAAGTATTATTTGGTTCATTATATGTTTTGCATGTTTATTATATTGAACTGCGTCCCTATTTGTTGAGAAAAACTAGTATAAGTTGGTAGTGGATAATCATGATGATGATTATATGCATGTGATGCACATTACACTTATGGACACTTGCTAGAGAATAAGTATTGGACATGACCTACTAATGAGATTTATGACATGGTCAATAGTCATATGTGTGATGAATAAATCTCATGATAGTCGTGTTATTGAATCCTTACACCTGAGATTATCATCGTCTTCCACATGACGAAGATCGTGTTTAATATAGTCTAACACAGTCTTTAATCGGATAGCAATAAGGGCTATGTTAGCACGATTGGAATCATGTAGGGAAGAATAATAAGTCAAGATGGGATTTGTTCCTCTTATGAAGAGAGATGTTTGCTTGGGCCCCTCGATGAATGATGTTGATGAAATGTGTGGCCGCACTCAAATGATTTGATAAAGATCAAATGCATTTGCATTATCAACATATTCGAAATCGAGAAAGCATTGAACGGAATGAGTTGACCTAGACCATGACTCATGTTCAATTGGACATCGTGAACAAAGGGATTATAACATTGGATCTATTAAGGAATCAAGCTTTGATGTTATATTTAATTGGGTGGACATAATGATTTGCTAGAAGTCACTTATGTCTTGTGAGGTTGATGTTTCAACTCATTGCCAACATAAAATATAATTCCTAAAGGGTCACGCACAAAAGAACGAATTTGATTCGAGCTAAAAAATGGAATTTTGGGGTCTGGCACGACTCGTGACCAGGAGCACGACTCGTGCCCTGGGTCACGACTTGGTTTTTGTCTCATTTTGATCAGAAAGAGTTGGGGCTCAAGGAACGACTCGTGAGCACGAGTGATTTGCAAAGGGCATGACTCGTGCCACGACCAAATTTTGTGTCCGTACAGTTTCCTTGGCTACGATGGAATTGGTATTTTGCTAGGTTTCTACCCTAATTGTTAGGGGATTTATTTGTGATATAAATACAGCCTTGCAACCATATTTTTCCAACCCTCTCAAATCATAATCCAAGGTTTTTGAAACTCTAGATTTTGATTTTGATTTTGAAACAAAAGTCCCAATTGTTCCATTGTTTTGTCTTTGATTATTGAATATTGATTCAATAATCAAGAGGATCATCTAGAAATCCATCAAGAAGGTGTTCTTGGATTCGTTCACGTGTGGATTACCGATAGAGAGTGATAGGTTAATCACCAAGAGCTTGAAGTCTCCGTTCGTTGATTCATCACAAGGTTTGAACAAGGTAGAAGAATAAGATCCGTTTCGATATCAAAATTCTAGGCTTGAATTTTGTGATCTACTTTGTTAATCCTTATCGCATTCAAGGTATGTAAATTCTATCTCATATTAATTTCTAATCTCTTCATGCTAGACGGATTCTAGGGCTAGGGTTTTGATGTTAAAATTAAATCTTCCGCTGCGTTTGTAACCCCAAAACCCAACAATGGTATCAGAGCCCTGTCTTGCCATGATTAGAATTGAAATTGCATGCTATATTTAATATGATTATTTGCTACCATGTGATATGAAATAGATCTAGATCCTATGTGTTTTGTTTCTATGAAAAATAAGTATATGTGATATGCCATGATTCATGATTAATGATAAATTAATTAGATTAGTTTATCACATAGGTTATTAATCTTTTAATATGATTAAATTAGATTTGTAATTTCTCAAAATTGAATCAAATTGTTTGTATGATATTTTTTGAAGCCCTATGTTCATGATTATGTTCACATGAGATCTATGTTACAACCATGCGATGTTTGTTATATGTTGAAAACCTTCTAAATATTTAAATCTTATGCCATTCCTTGATTAGAACACTTGTGATATTTTAGGATATTTGATGTAGTTTCGACTCAGTTGGGTGCATCTTATATCTTAATTTGTGATTAAGGTGAGATAATGGTTGATGTAGTTTTGACTCAGTTAGGTGCATCGTTACATGTCTCACATGTTTGAAAAAGGTTTAAATTTAATTGATGCTTTCAAATGAGATTTGACCCAAGGCATAGATGATATTTAAAACATGCTTTTGATATATGATATCTATTGAAATCTCATAAAAGATCTAAGAGTCATATAGTGATATGATTGATGTTTCTACCTAAATAGCTTGATTTCGGGCATTGACTCAGTTAAATCAAAATCATGTGAAATATGGATCTTAGCCTACTATGATTATATGATACATGTTTGTATTTGAAGTTGTATAATTTAGTGGGAGTATTTATGAAATACATTATTTTCTCTTAGATGATAAATGTGTTGATATTGATATATATTTATATTGTTTGCATATTTTATTGTAGAATGGCTACACACAATAATCAACCCCTGTCACTGCGATCTGTCCTTGAGAAGGACAAGCTTGAGGAGAACGGTACAAACTATTCTGATTGGATCAGAAGCCTCAGAATTGTTCTGAAGCAAGAGAAGAAATTGTACGTTCTCAATGAACCCATTCCACCTCAACCTGCTCCAAATGCTTCTAAGGCTGATAGGGATGCACATAAGAAACATAATGATGATTCTATGGATGTCACATGCCTTATGCAAGCCACTTTGTCTAAGGCTCTTCAGAAGGACCTTGAGCACATAGATGCATCATTTGATCTTGCTGAGCTCTTAAAGGAAATGTTCCAAGTGCAAACAAGAAATAAGAGGTATGATGTGGTTAAGTCCCTAACTGCATGCAAGATGCAAGAAGGGCAATCGGTGGGAGCTCATGTCCTTAAGATGAAGGGTCACATTGAGCGTCTCGATGGGCTTGGAAATCCGTTGAGTTTGGAACTCGCCACGGATTTGATATTGAATTCATTGCCTGAAATTTATAGTCATTTTATTATGCACTATCACATGACTGCCATGGATAAGAATCTCTCGGAATTGCATGCGATGATTAAGACCGCAGAGATGAATATCAAGAAGCCTAAAACCGATAATGTGT
Organism: Adenophora triphylla var. japonica; assembly: GCA_022495995.1. Classification (NCBI taxonomy): domain Eukaryota; kingdom Viridiplantae; phylum Streptophyta; class Magnoliopsida; order Asterales; family Campanulaceae; genus Adenophora; species Adenophora triphylla. Next base: position 606,661 of record JAFEMH010000350.1, read on the forward strand.
TAATGGTTAACAAAGGTAAAGGGTTCAAGAAAGATGGCAAAGGTAAGGCAAGTGTTGCTAAGCATAAGGCAAAGGTTGCCGATGCCAAAGAGGCTCCCAAGGCATCTCAAAAGGATGCGGTTTGCTACCATTGCCAAGAGGTTGGACATTGGAAGCGCAACTGCAAGGCTTACAAGGAAGGCCTAAAGGCGAAGAAGAGCAATGCGATTGCTACTACTTCAGGTATCTATATGATAGATATTTTCCTTTCTGTTTCTAGTTCATGGGTATTAGATTCCGGATGTGGATCTCACATTTATTTAAATGTGCAGGGACTGAGAAATAGGAAGCTACTCAAACAAGGTGAAGTTGACCTGCGTGTTGGGAATGGAGCAAGAGTTGCTGCATTAGCCGTAGGAACATATGATGTAACTTTACCTAGTGGCTTAGTACTTGTTTTGAACAATTGTTACTATGTTCCGGATTTGAGTAGGAATATTATTTTTGTTTCTTGTTTGGATAATGAGGGGTATAATTTTCTTATTTCTAATAAGAAGTTTTATATTTATTTAAATGATATGCTTTATGGTATTGCAAATTCATTTAATGGCCTTTATGTTCTTGATGTTGCTGAGAAATAAGATAGTGTTGAAAATGTTTATCATGTGGATAAGAAATCTTAACCGAATGACGTGAACAACTCGTTCATGAGGCATTGGCTTGGTCATATAAATGAGAAATGCATTTCTAAACTCCACAAAGATGGAATGTTAGACTCACATGATTATGAATCATATGAGATATGTGAATCTTGTTGTTAATGTTAGATCATGTGTTGCCATGAATGTTGTCCCAAGTGTTGCAAACCAGTGTTGCCACTGGTGTTGCCACAAGTGTTGCCATTTGGATTTGGCAACACTGAAATAGTTACTGTATTTTTCACAAATAAAAATGTGGAAATTAATGTTTAAATAACAGTAGTTAGTCTTCTTAAAATGAGCTGGAAAAGATCAACAGAAACTGCCCAGGCGTGATTCACGAAGAAGAGGAGATAATTAACAAATAAACATGTGTTTATTTGTTTAATTAATGACCAAGCAAAAAGAGATTTTATTCAGCTATTTAGGGGGAGAACAAGTCAGAGTACAAGGCATCTAGAGCTGAGAGGTACAAGCAAGAGAAGCAAGAGAAGACCTAGTCTCCTACAAATGAGGCGAGAAGGCTAATTTGGAGGAAACAAACTCCAAGGTCATTCCATCATTTTGAGTAGGCTCCAAGACTTTGTGGCCTATAAATAGTGCAGTGGATCTTCATTGAAGATCATCCAATTCAGAAAATGCAAATCTGCACAAGAAATAGAATTCTGCTCTCAAGTGTTGCCGTTCAAGTGTTGGCAACACTCAGTCTGACACTCGAGAATTTCATATAGATTTTTATATTTGTGTGAGGTTTTGAGTGTTCATTTTCAGAGAGAGTTCTTTTATATGTTGTTCCTTATGTTAATGATTGTTTATCATTAAGGAACTTCTTCGACCTTGTATTAATAGAAAGGTCTTGCCCTCCTGGCACCCATCAAGTTATATATTTATATAACTTGATAAAAATTATATTCTTGTGTATTGTTTTAATTCTTCCGCTGTAAATTAGATTTATTTCTATTTATTTGTGTTTTTCTAGAATTGGTGTATGTGTTGTGGTTAGTGTGGCTAACACTAAGGACAACACTTGTGAGTTTCATCTCACCTTGTGAGTTTCGCCTCACTTGTTCTAAGCCATAGACAATTTCAATTGGTATCAGAGCCTAGCACTTGATATACTAAGTGTTTAGATCCTTTTGTCATGGCTTATGATCCTGCAAACCCTAATAAAAAAGATTACCACTTTTAGATGGATCAAATTATGCTTATTGGAAGATTCTCCTACGCTCGCATATCAAATCAATTGATCTTCGAGCTTGGCGATCTATTTTAAATGGTTATTCTGTTCCAATGCTTCCTCCGGATGACGATGGTGACGTTCAAGTCAAACCTGAATTCGAGTGGACAATTGAAGAGAATAATCTTGCTAGTTTCAATGAAAAGGCACTAAATGCCATCTATGAATGGGTTGACATGCATATGTTCAAACTCATTCAAAATAGTCCCTCTGCAAAAGATGCTTGGGATACTTTACAAAGATTTTGTGAAGGAGATGGTAGTGTCTGAGAAACAAAGCTTAGAGGTCTCACTAGTAGATTTGAAAGATTAAGAATGGGTGAAAACGAAGATATTACTTCTTATTTTGAAAAGTTGATTAATATTTCAAATGCTTGTCAAGTATTAGGGGAACCTTTTACAAATAAACAACTTGTTTCAAAAGCTATTTGTACTCTTCCCGAACATTTTAACATTAAAGTTTCAGCTATTGAAGAGGCCCATAATCTTTCAACAATGGACATTAACTCCTTAATGAGTATTTTGAAAAACTTTGAGATGAATCTCAATGAACAAACCGAGGCTTCTAAAGGAAAGAATATTGCCTTAAAAGTCGAATCTTCGGACACATGTGTGGATGATGAAGATGAAGCCTTCGAGGAGTTAGATAAAAATACTAGTGTAGCTTTACTTGCAAAGAGATATAATTCTATGCTTAGAAAATTTAACAGTGTGCAGGTAAAAGCTAAGGACCAAGCGGCCAAAACCTCTAGTTTTGTGCCAAGGAGAGGTCCTCCTCCAAATCAAAAGGATACCCCACCTAGGCATGCATCCTCGGAAAAGATCCGGTCCGATCCTAAGTACATTGAATCTATTCAATGTCATGCTTGTTCCGGTTGGGGTCACTATGCCAATGAATGTGCTAACACCTTGAGAAAGGCAGGCAAAAACTTGTGGGTATCTCTTAGTGATGGAGAGGAGGAAGGAACGGAGAAAGATGAAAAGACGGAGCAAGTGGTCATGATGGCCACGGTAGAGGAGCTACCCTCGATAGAAAGTGTTACCTCAAGTGTTGTCCCAGATTTGACAACACTTGACATAACACTTGTAACATCTTCAGAAAGTGTTGCCCCAAGTGTCGTCCAGGAAATGGCAACACTTGGCACAACAATCAGCAGGTATGACTCTATAAATGATCTTAGTTTGCATGGTTCTGCTGATTTAAATTCAGAGGAGTTTATAGAGGATGATTTTGATAGAGATGAGCTCATTTGTGAATTAAAAAACCTCTATAAATCCCTCCTCGTGAAATGGAAAAAGGAGAACAAGATGGTGGTTTTCTTGAAAAAGGAAAATCAGGATCTTAAGAACTCCTTGACTCGGCTAGAGATTCAAATCAGTAGGAGAGACTTGGATCTTGATAAAATCAAGGCCAAACTCAACCTAGCCGAATCCACCTTCAAAAAACTCAACACGAGTTCATCCAAATTGGATGAAATACTCAATTTGAGTAAGCCTCTGAAAGCTGGTCTTGGGTTCCAAGAATCACTAGAAAGTATTACCTCTTCCTTGTTTGATGTTGAAACTAAAAATTGTTTTGTAAAAGAGCGTGTCAAGGAAAAGGGTAGTACTCCTAGTGATACTTCTGATCAATCCAATGAATGTGGATACTGTCACAAAGCTGGACATATAAAATCAGATTGTTTTTTTCTTCAAAAGAAAATGTCCAGTCTTCAAGTGTTGCCTCAAGTGTCGCCAATTTCTCAGGGCAACACTCATGACAACACTGGTGAACAGAAATCCATATTTTCAAAAAGGGCTTGGTTACCCAAGGAAAAACTGAAATGCTATGTTGTTTACACAGCTTTAAGGACTAACATTGCAGGAACTTGGTACTTTGATAGTGGTTGTTCACGTCATATGATGGGTACAAAATCATTCCTAACAGAGCACCAACCTATTCAAGGAGGCTCAGTGACTTATGGTGGTGGTGGCAAGAGTGAAATAGTTGGTAAAGGAACACTGGATATTGTTGGTTTTCCTCCTTTGAAAAATGTTTTGCACGTAGATGGTTTACTTGCTAATTTAATTAGCATTAGCCAATTATGTGATGACAATTTGGAGGTAAAATTCAATAAAAATACATGTGAAGTGTTTGATAATACTAACTTTTGTGTCATGACTGGAATAAGATCAAGTGATAATTGCTACCTGGTTGGTAATAAATCTGTGTGCAATTTGACTAAACTTGATGATATAAGGTTATGGCATCAAAAGTTAGGTCATTCTCATTATAGGAATTTTGAGAAGATTATCAAACACAATGCCGTCAAAGGTGTTCCTAAACTAAACCTCAAAGACACCGTGATGTGTGGTGACTGTCAAAAGGGTAAGCAAACTCGTGTTGCTCACAGTGTTGAACAACACAATGAGCAGCACTCAGGAACAACACATTGTTTTCAGCTTCTACATATGGACTTGATGGGTCCTATTGAGGTAGAAAGTTTGGGAGGAGAACCAGGTGTTGATATACCTCTAACCTTGCTGGAAGAAGTCGAACAGAGGGCTGGAACAGAAACTGATTCAGTCAGTACAGCCACAGATTCAAGTGTTGCCCCGAGTGTTGCCCCTGAAACGGCAACACCTGAGGCAACACAGGAGAACAGAACAGTGGCTGGAAATTCTGAGAGCAGTGACTCAGAAGAAGAAGATGGATTGGTGTACCATCAAGGCAGGAGAGATCCCCCAGCTCGTATTAGAAATTATCATCCCATTACTCAAGTAATTGGTGATGTTAATGAAGGGGTCCGAACAAGGAACAAGGAGCCAGTTGACTACAGAGATATGGTTAGGTATGTGTGTATGTCCTCCACATACTCCAAGGTAAAACACTCCTGTTTCATTTCCTCTCTTGAGCCAAAAAATGTGATTGAGGCTTTAAATGATAATTTCTGGATTCAAGCTATGCAAGAAGAGCTTGAACAATTTACCCGTAACGAGGATTGGTGTTTAGTTCCATGTCCTTTAAATACAAATATTATTGGAACTAAATGGATTTACAAAAACAAATCTGATGAATTAGGTAATATTGTTCGTAATAAAGCTCATCTTGTGGCTCAAGGCTATACACAAGTGGAAGGAATCGACTTTGACGAGACCTTTGCACCTGTAGCTAGAATTGAGTCAATAAGACTTCTTCTTGCTATAGCCTGTTACCTCAAAATCACATTGCAACAAATGGATGTCAAAGCGGCTTTCTTGAATGGGTACTTAGATAAAGAGATCTATGTTGAGCAACCTAAAGGGTTTGAAGACCCATTCCACCCAGACCATGTATACAGACTTGATAAGGCCTTATATGGCTTGAAACAAGATCCTCGTGCATGGTATGAGCGTCTAACAAGCTTCCTTCTTGAATATGGATTTGTTAGAGGAGAAGCCGATAGGACATTATTTATTCTTAGGGAAAATAAAGAGCTTGTCATTACTCAGATCTATGTTGATGACATAGTTTATGGTTCCACATCTAAAACATGTTTACAAAATTTTGTGGAAGCTATGACATCAACATTCGAGATGAGCATGATAGGAGAACTTAATTATTTCCTAGGATTGCAGGTGAGACAGTCAGATGATGGAATCTTTATCTCTCAGAGCAAGTATGCTAAGAGTCTGGTGAAAAGATTTGGATTGGAGAGTGCAAAGAGCTCTAAAATACCTATGGGATCATCTCTTAAGGTAACCAAAGATCGAGCGGGGAGGATGTTGACCCAACTCGTATAGATCCATGATAGGTAGTCTTCTTTATCTTGCCGCGCCGTCCCGATATTATGTTCAGCGTAGGTGTATGTGCTAGATATTAGTCTGCTCCTAAAATTTCTCACCTAAATGCTGTCAAGAAAATCATTAAGTATGTGTCTGGGACAAGTGAATTGGGAATCTGGTTCACCAAAGACACTAATACAACCTTGGTTGGTTTTAGTGACTCTGATTGGGCAGGGGATATAGATGATAGAAAGAACACTAGTGGGGGTTGTTTTTTCTTGGGTAATAATCTTGTGTCATGGTACAATCGCAAGCAAAATTGTGTCTCTCTCTCATTTGCCCAATGCAGTATGTAGCAGCCGGGAGTTGTTGTTCACAATTAATATGGTTGAAACATATGCTTGACGACTATGGTCTTGATAGTAATATCTTGACCATGTATTGTGACAATTTGAGTGCTATAAACATCTCCAAAAACCCTGTACAACACTCACGCACTAAACACATTGATATCCGCCATCACTTTTTGAGAGATTTAGTAGAAAAGGATTTGATCCAAATAGAGCATATTGATACTAAACATCAACTTGCTGATATTTTGACCAAAGCCTTGGACCATGAGAGATTTTCAAGTTTGAAAAAATCTCTTGGTTTATGCTTTCTATAAATCTGCTGTTTCAAGTGTTGCCGTCAGTGTTCCCAACACTGACAGCAACACTCTGTATTTGTTGTATATTATTTTTTTTAAAAAAAAAATAAATTTTTTAGTTAGTTTAATCCCAAATGGGGGGCATTTACTGACCTTTTTGTTCTAGTATGTGTACATTCTTAAGGTTAACATTTTTTATAAAATACCCCTTTGTGCTTAAAGTGACAAAGTCACTTATATTATGTTGATATTGAAAAAGGCAAAGCTTGTTAAAATATTCTCAAAGGGAGTATAATGTAGTTGTTTTATACTAAGTATTAGGGATATGGAGCTCGCTACTACAGTGTACCCTACTTGAAAGGTATAAAACTTACTACATATAGCTTTACACATTTATAAAAAACTCGGGGCACGAAGCTCGCTACTACGATGCTTCCTTGTAAATAAAGAATGTGTAAAGCTTGCTTAAAAATTGCCTAAGGAATGATTAGTTATATATGTTGAAAAAATATCAAGGGGATTTTATTTAAAAATGTTGCCTTGTGTGTCACGCAACATTGCTAGTAACACATTAGTAGATGCTACATTTTTTTTTCTTATTTTTTTTTTGTTAATTAAATTTTAAATTTCCAAAAGTCTATTTCCTTATATTTAGAGTTTGTGAAATTTAAAAGGTTTTTAGCAAAAATATTTATTTTTTGTCTAACTAATTGTAATTTAGAAATATCTATTTTTTAAAATTCATCTCTTTGAATTTTGAAAAACACAATTTTATGGATATTACTAAATTATGTTTAGTTATTATATTATTAAAAAAAAAATTTTTAAAAAAAAAGGTTTTTTTTTTTTTTAAATGGCGGAACAGTGCTTGAGTTTGTTGGGTTTGTTAAGAGATAAAAGGATTTTAAATTGATTTGAACTTGTCAAATCAATTAAATCCTTCCCTATTACTCATTAAAACCCTCCTCCTCACTAAACCCTCTCTCTCTCTCTTCTTTCTTCTCTCTCTAGGCGGAAACCCTTCCCCTGTTTCCTTTGTCTTCGTCTTCCTCGATCCTCCATGCTAGCCCCAAGAATTCTTCCCAAATTTCTTCCCCCATGGAGATTTCGCCTCTTGCCCCTTCGAGTGTCGCCTCCAATGTCGCCGTCCCCATGGAGATATCACCTGCGACACTTTCGGCTACACCCTCAACCTCACCATCTTTGGACATTATTGTGTACAATCCTCCTCAAATTCCCATTCCTATAAGCCTTCCTGAAACTATCCCCTCCGTAGAACTCACCTTCGCCCCTCAAAAGAAAACCAAAAAGAGAAATGCGGTTGATGCCTCTTCATCATTTCGGGGTGGTGTGCGTCGTCAATCTGAATGGATCAAGACGTTGTTCAGGTCAAAGATACCTTCCAACACGGCTGATGATCCTGTCAATGTGGAGGATAGTTCAAGTTCGTCGCTCAACATTTCGTCCGAGGACAATTCGGACCCAATCTTTAAAGAGGCTAAGGAGCCCTCATCATCTTCTGATGAGGATGAGGAAGCTTGGATGGATGATGAAGAGACTCTAGCTGAAGCTCAGTCCCGGATTGTAAAGAAATAGAAAATTTCTGCCAGTGTCGCCCCAAGTGTTGCCAATCCAATGGCAACACCTGAAGCAACACCTGCTGCCAAGTCCAAAGCCCAGTCAAGTTCACCTTTGTATTCTCCCATTTCATGGCCTCAGGTAAACACTCCTACTCCCTCTCAAGATTCCAGATCATATTATGAGTCTTTTGGGTATTATGAATGCCCATTTCTTTTCGAGGAATTTTATAGTGAATCTAGCTTAGATAAGTGGGTTCAAGATTCTGAGAAAAAGATTCTGAAGAAAGGAACATGTATGTGACTCAATTCAAGGAGTTAGGAGTGTATCAATTTTTGGAAGATAGAATTTTTTTACCTACGGTTGTGAAAGTGTCGTCGTATATTGAAAGTGTGGTTAGGAATTTTTATGCTCATCTTAGGGAGGATATTGATGATAGGAATACCACTCATTATGGAAAGATCTTTGTTAGGGGCAATATCTATGATTTTAATTCCTTGATCATCAACAAAGCATACGGCCTCCCTAATGTTGAAGATGAGAGTTTGGAATTTGATCCTAATACCTTAGCCACCTTTTTAACTGGAGGGAGAATCACCATTTGGTCTGATCACTTTAAGTCTACCCATCTTACTTCTTTGTTTAGCGTGCTTCAAAAAATTTGTATAACAAATTGGCTACCTACGACCAATGAAAACACGGTGACATTCGAGCAAGACACTTTGTTGTACAAACTAGGCAAGAAACAAAGAGTCAACTTTGGGAGATTAGTGTTTGTTCACCTTTCTGTATGGGCCAAGAAAAGAAAGACCTCCTCCTTAATTTTTCCTTTCCTTATATTAAATGTTCTTATGTACCAAAACCTTAAGCCTTGGAATGCCAATAATATCTCTGAGAAGCCTATTTATTACAGAATTACCAAACACTTTACTGAAGGTGATAGGCACAGAGATTTGCCATGGGTTTTGGTTACAAATTCTCCTCCATTGGCTACCCCTGCTTCAAGTGTCGCCCCAAGTGTCGCCCTTGAAACTGGCAACACTTCAGGCAACACTGCTCCTGTAATGGTTGATGCTGCTATGGTTCTTAATTTTTTCAATAGTCAGGTGAAGCACATTGACTCAGTAATACAGGGGTGGCTGGACATGCGTACTGATATGATGAAAATGGTGGATATGATTTCTTTCAAAATGGGGGGAGATCAATCAAGGTCAAGGCGTGATGATGGAGAGGATGGAGCTGGAGCTGGACCAAGTGATACAGCTGAGGGAGGTGAAGGAGCTGGAAATGCAGAAGGTTGAGGGTTGGTTCGAATGGTTGCTTGTTTTGGTGGTTTGGTAACAAAAACAATGTTATTTGTTTTTATTTGGTTTGTAGTTCTTAAACAATTTAAATTTCTGTTATTTTTCTTTGTTTCAGCTAGAATTTTCTTCAAAATTTGGTGGATAGTTTTTGTTAAATGGTTGGATGGTTGTTTTAAGATTTTAATAATTATTCTGGTTAGTTATTAATTTCATAATAAGGGGGAGATATTTTGAATTTATGAGACTTCAATTGCCTGAAGGTTGATGTTGCCACTCGTGTGAGTGTGATACTTGGATTGAAAAATATTTTAAAACATTGCCTGAAGGTTGATGTTGCCTCTATTAAAATCACGTGGCATTTTTTGATTTGTTTTGTTAAGTTTGACTAAATATTTTGTAAAGATCATCACATTCGTATTTTGTGAAGAAATCAGTAACTAAGGGGGAGATTGTTAATGTTAGATCATGTGTTGCCATGAATGTTGTCCCAAGTGTTGCAAACCAGTGTTGCCACTGGTGTTGCCACAAGTGTTGCCATTTGGATTTGGCAACACTGAAATAGTTACTGTATTTTTCACAAATAAAAATGTGGAAATTAATGTTTAAATAACAGTAGTTAGTCTGCTTAAAATGAGCTGGAAAAGATCAGCAGAAACCCCAGGCGTGATTCACGAGGAAGAGGAGATAATTAACAAATAAACATGTGTTTATTTGTTTAATTAATGACCAAGCAAAAAGAGATTTTATTCAGCTATTCAGGGGGAGAACAAGTCAGAGTACAAGGCATCTAGAGCTGAGAGGTACAAGCAAGAGAAGCAAGAGAAGACCTAGTCTCCTACAAATGAGGCGAGAAGGCTAATTTGGAGGAAACAAACTCCAAGGCTGTTGCTGATCATTTTGAGTAGGCTCCAAGACTTTGTGGCCTATAAATAGTGCAGTGGATCTTCATTGAAGATCATCCAATTCAGAAAACGCAAATCTGCACAAGAAATAGAATTCTGCTCTCAAGTGTTGCCGTTCAAGTGTTGGCAACACTCAATCCGACACTCGAGAATTTCATATAGATTTTTATATTTTTGTGAGGTTTTGAGTGTTCATTTTCAGAGAGAGTTCTTTTATATGTTGTTCCTTATGTTAATGATTGTTTATCATTAAGGAACTTCTTCGACCTTGTATTGAATTCATATTATTAATAGAAAGGTCTTGCCCTCCTGGCACCCATCAAGTTATATATTTATATAACTTGATAAAAATTATATTCTTGTGTATTGTTTAATTCTTCCGCTGCAAATTAGATTTATTTCTATTTATTTGTGTTTTTCTAGAATTGGTGTATGTGTTGTGGTTAGTGTGGCTAACACTAAGGACAACACTTGTGAGTTTCATCTCACCTTGTGAGTTTCGCCTCACTTGTTCTAAGCCATAGACAATTTCACTTGTTTATTGGGTAAAATGACCAAACCACCCTACACTAAGAGTAGTGAAATGGCTAGTGACTTATTGGGCCTAATACATACTGATGTATGCGGACCAATGAGTAGCATTGCTAGGGGAGGATTTCGGTATTTCATTACATTCACCGATGACTTATCTAGATATGGCTATGCTATCTGATGAAGTCAAAGAGTGAATCATTTGAGATGTTTAGAACATTTCAAAATGAAGTATAAAATCAACTTGGCAAAACAATCAAGACACTTCGATCCGATCGTGGTGGTGAGTATTTGAGCCAAGAGTTTGACAATCATCTCAAAAACTATGGAATTGTTTCAGAGTTGACTCCACTCGAAACACCACAATGGAATGGTGTTTCCGAGAGGAGGAATAGAACCTTATTAGATATGGTTCGTTCGGTGATGAGTCAAGTAGACCTTCCTATATCCTTTTGGGGACATGCATTAAAGACTACTACGTTCACACTGAACAGAGTCCCTACTAAATCGGCTCCTAAGACCCCACATGAGATGTGGCATGGAAGAAAACCTAATTTGTCTTTCATGAAGATTTGGGGTTGCGAAGCTTATGTGAAGAGACTTGTCTCTGATAAGTTAGCACCTAAATCTGTCAAGGTTATTTTCGTTGGTTACCCAAAAGAAACCAAAGGGTATTACTTTTACAACCGCGTTGAGAACAAAGTGTTTGTTGCTCAATATGGTACTTTTCTTGAGAAAAAGTTTCTCAATAAAGCATCTAGTGGGAGTAAAATGGATCTTGAAGAAGTTCAAGAACCCGAAAATAACATGGAGCCGATAGTAGAGACTGAACCAATTCCACAAGAAGTTGTGGAACCGGTTCAAGATCCACAAGTCCATCGTAGATCGGATAGGTTACGATCCGCACCCGAGAGATATGGATTTCTCATGTCGGAAAGAAATGAAGTGGAAGTCATTGAGAATGACGAACTTACTTCCTATCAAGAGGCGATGTCCGATCCCGATTCGAATAAATGGTTAGAAGCCATGAAGTCCGAATTGCAATCCATGTCGGATAATCAAGTTTGGAACTTGATTGAGCCACCCGAAGGTGTAAAAAACATATGGTGCAAGTGGGTTTTCAAGAAGAAAACTAAAATGGATGGGAAGGTGTATACTTATAAGGCTACGCTTGTAGCAAAGGGATATAGGCAAACTCATGGTGTAGACTATGATGAAACCTTCTCGCCTGTTGCCATGCTTAAGTCTGTTAGAATTTTGATTGCCATAGCTGCGTATTATGACTATGAGATATGGCAAATGGATGTCAAAACCGCTTTCCTTAATGGAAAACTGCTTGAGGATGTGTATATGACACAACCCGAAGGTTTTGTAGATCCACGAAATTCTAGTAAGGTGTGCAAGTAGCAAAGATCCATTTATGGATTGAAGCAAGCTTCTAGGAGTTGGAATCTTCGGTTCGATGAGAAAATCAAAGAGTTTGGTTTTATCAAGAACGAAGATGAACCTTGTGTATACATGAAATTCAGTGGGAGCGTTATGCTATTTCTCTTGTTGTATGTCGATGATATCTTACTCATTGGAAATGACATTCCTGCACTTGAGACTGTCAAGTGGTCTCAATGAAAGATATCGGCGAAGCCGCTTACATCCTTGGTATCAAGATCTATAGAGATAGATCTAAGAGGATCATTGGTTTGAGTCAAAGTACCTACAATGACAAGGTTCTTAGAAGATTCAAAATGGAAAATTCTAAGAGAGGAAACTTGCCAATGGGTCATGATGTTACTCTTAGTAAGACTCAGTGTCCTAAGACAACTGATGAACGAAAGAGGATGAATGGTATTCCATACGCTTTGGCTATTGGTTCTATCATGTACGCTATGATTTGTACTAGACCCGACGTCTCGTATGCTTTGAGCATGACAAGTCGTTACCAATCTGATCCGGGTGAGAACCATTAGATGGCAGTCAAGACGATCCTAAAGAACTTACAAAGGACTAAGGATGCGTTCTTGGTATTTGGAGGGATGGAAGAAGATCTTGTTGTAAGAGGTTACACAGATGCTAGCTTCCAAACTGACAAAGATGATTTCCGATCGCAGTCGGGATTTGTGTTTATGCTTAACGGAGGTGCGATATGTTGGAAGAGTTCCAAGCAGAGTACTATTGCCGATTCTACTACTGAGGCTGAATATATAGCAGCATTCGATGCAGCTAAGGAGGCGGTTTGGATCAAGAAGTTCATTAGTGACTTGGAATTTTTTCCAAGTATCACTAATCTGGTGGAACTTTATTGTGACAACAATGGTGCCATTGCGCAAGCAAAGGAACCAAGGTCACACCAGAGATCCAAACACATACTTAGACATTTCCATCTCATTCGAGAGTTCGTTGATCGGGGAGACGTTAAGATATGCAAAGTATCAACCGATGATAACATTGAGGATCCGCTTACAAAGCCCCTCGCACAAGCGAAGCATGATGGTCATGTTAGGTCCTTGGGTATTAGATACATAGATGGAGCCTAGTGCAAGTGGGAGATTGTTGGTGTAGTGCCCTAGGCATTTAGTTATATTTGACTTATTATCTAAACCACTATGTAATCATCTTTATCATTTATTATAGAGAAAGTATTATTTGGTTCATTATATGTTTTGCATGTTTATTATATTGAACTGCGTCCCTATTTGTTGAGAACAACTAGTATAAGTTGGTAGTGGATAATTATGATGATGATTATATGCATGTGATACACATTACACTTATGGATACTTGCTAGAGAACAAGTATTGGACATGACCTACTAATGAGATTTATGACATGGTCAATAGTCATATATGTGATGAGTAAATCTCATGATAGTCGTGTTATTGAATCCTTACACCTGAGATTATCATCGTCTTCCACATGACGAAAATCGTGTTTAATATAGTCTAACAATGTCTTTAATCGGATAGCAATAAGGGCTATGTTAGCACGATTGGAATCATGTAGGGAAGAATGATAAGTCAAGACGGGATTTGTTCCTATTATGAAGAGAGATGTTTGCTTGGGCCCCTCGATGAATGATGTTGATGAAATTTGTGGCCGCACTCAAATGATTTGATAAAGATCAAATGCATTTGCATTATCAACATATTCGGAATCGAGAAACCATTAAACGGAATGAGTTGACCTAGACCATGACCCATGTTCAATTGGTCATCGTGAACAAAGGGATTATAACATTGGATCTATTATGGAATCAAGCTTTGATGTAATATTTAATTGAGTGGACATAATGATTTGCTAGAAGTCACTTATGTCTTGTGAGGTTGATGTTTCAACTCACTGCCAACATAAAATATAATTCCTAAAGGGTCACACACAAAAGAACGAATTTGATTCGAGCTGGAAAATGGAATTTTGGGGTCTGGCACGACTCGTGACCAGGAGCACGACTCGTGCCCTGGGTCACGACTCGTGCCCAGGATAACGACTCGTGATCAAGGCTGAGACACGACTTGGTTTTTGTCTCGTTTTGATCAGAACGAGTTGGGGCTCAAGGAACGACTCGTGAGCACGAGTGATTTGCAAAGGGCACGAATCGTGCCAATTGGCACGAATTGTGCCACGATCAAATTTCGTGTCCGTAAGTTTTCCTTGGCTAGGAAGGAATTGGTATTTTGCTAGGTTTCTACCCTGATTGTTAGGGGATTTATATGTGATATAAATACAGCCTTGCAGCCATATTTTTCCAACCCTCTCAAATCATAATCCAAGGTTTTTGAAACTCTAGATTTTGATTTTGATTTTGAATCTAAAGTCCCAATTGTTCCATTGTTTTGGCTTTGATTATTGAATATTGATTCAATAATCAAGAGGATCATCTAGAAATCCATCAAGAAGGTGTTCTTGGATTCGTTCACGTGTGGATTACCGATAGAAGGTTATAGGTTAATCACCAAGAGCTTGAAGCCTCCGTTCGTTGATTCATCACAAGGTTTGAACAAGGTAGAAGAATAAGATCCGTTTCGATATCAAAATTCTAGGCTTGAATTTTGTGATCTACTTTGTTAATCCTCATCGCATTCAAGGTATGTAAATTCTATCTCATATTAATTTCTAATCTCTTCATGCTAGACGGATTCTAGGGCTAGATTTTTGATGTTAAAATTAAATATTCCGCTGCGTTTGTAACCTCAAAACCCAACAGTGGTATCAGAGCCCTGTCTTGCCATGATTAGGATTGAAATTGCATGCTAGATTTAATATGATTATTTGCTACCATGTGATATGAAATAGATCTAGATCCTATGTGTTTTGTTTCTATGAAAAATAAGTATATGTGATATGCCATGATTCATGATTAATGATAAATTAATTAGATTTGTTTATCACATAGGTTATTAATCTTTTAATATGATTAAATTAGATTTGTAATTTCTCAAAATTGAATCAAATTGTTTGTATGATATTTTGTGAAGCCCTATGTTCATGATTACGTTCACATGAGATCTATGTTACAACCATGCGATGTTTGCTATATGTTGAAAACCTTCTAAATATTTAAATCTTATGCCATTCCTTGATTAGAACACTTGAAATAATTTTGGGATATTTGATGTACTTTCGACTCAGTTGGGTGCATCTTATATCTTAATTTGTGATCAAGGTGAGATAATGGTTGATGTAGTTTTGACTCAGTTAGGTGCATCGTTCCATGTCTCACATGTTTGAAAAAGGTTTTGATTTAATTTGTGCTTTCAAATGAGATTTGACCCAAGGCATAGATGAGATTTAAAACATGCTTTTGATATATGATATCTATTGAAATCTCATAAAAGATCTAAGAGTCATATAGTGATATGATTGATGTTTCTACCTAAATAGCTTGATTTCGGGCATTGACTCAGTTAAACCAAAATCAAGTGAAATATGGATCTTAGCCTACTATGATTATATGATACATGTTGTATTTGAAGGTGTATAATTTAGTGGGAGTATTTATGAAATACATTATTTGCTCTTAGATGATAAATGTATTGATATTGATATATGTTTATATTGTTTGCATATTTTATTGTAGAATGGCTACACATAATAATCAACCGCTGTCACTGCAATCTGTCCTTGAGAAGGACAAGCTTGAGGAGAACGGTACAAACTATTCTAATTGGATCAGAAGCCTCAGAATTGTTCTGAAGCAAGAGAAGAAACTGTACGTTCTCAATGAACCCATTCCACCTCAACCTGCTCCAAATGCTCCTAGGGCTGATAGGGATGCACATAAGAAACATAATGATGATTCTATGGATGTCGCATGCCTTATGCAAGCCACTATGTCTAAGGCTCTTCAGAAGGACCTTGAGCACATAGAGGCAGCATTTGATATTGCTGAGCGCTTAAAGGAAATGTTCCAAGTGCAAGCAAGAAATGAGAGGTATGATGTGGTTAAGTCCCCAACTACATGCAAGATCCAAGAAGGGAAATCGGTGGGAGCTCATGTCCTTAAGATGAAGAGTCACATTGAGCGTCTCGATAGGCTTGGAAATCTGTTTATTTTGGAACTCGCCATGGATTTGATATTGAATTCATTGCCTGAAAGTAATAGTCATTTTATTATGCACTATCACATGACTGGCATGGATAAGAATCTCTCGGAATTGCATGCGATGCTTAAGACCGTAGAGATGAATATCAATAAGCCTAAAACTGATACTGTGTTAATGGTTAACAAAGGTAAAGGGTTCAAGAAAGATGGCAAAGGTAAGGCAAGTGTTGCTAACCTAAGGCAAAAGTTGCCGATGCCAAAGAGGCTCCCAAAGCATCTCAAAAGGATGCGGTTTGCTACCATTGCCAAGAGGTTGGACATTGGAAGCGCAACTGCAAGGCGTACAAGGAAGGCCTAAAGGCGAAGAAGAGCAATGAGATTGCTACTACTTCAGGTATCTATATGATAGATATTTTTCTTTCTGTTTCTAGTTAATGGGTATTAGATACCTAATGTGGATCTCACATTTATTTAAATGTGCAGGGACTGAGAAATAGGAAACTACTCAAACAAGGTGAAGTTGACCTGCGCGTTGGGAATGGAGCAAGAGTTGCTGCATTAGCCGTAGGAACATATGATGTAACTTTACCTAGTGGCTTAGTACTTGTTCAATTGTTACTATGTTCCGGATTTGAGTAGGAATATTATTTCTATTTCTTGTTCGGATAATGAGGGGTATAATTTTCTTATTTCTAATAAGAAGTTTTATATTTATTTAAATGATATGCTTTATGGTATTGTAAATTCATTTAATGGCCTTTATGTTGTTGATGTTGATGAGAAACAAGATAGTGTTCAAAATGTTTATCATGTGGATAAGAAATCTAAACCGAATGACGTGAACAACTCGTTCATGTGGCATTACCGGCTTGGTCATATAAACGAGAAACGCATTTCTAAACTCCACAAAGATGGAATGTTAGACTCACATGATTATGAATCATATGAGATATGCAAATCTTGTTTATTGGGTAAAATGATCAAACCACCCTACACTAAGAGTAGTGAAAGAGCTAGTGACTTATTGGGCCTAATACATACTGATGTACGTGGACCAATGAGTAGCATTGCTAGGGGAGGATTTCGGTATTTCATTACATTCACCGATGACTTATCTAGATATGGCTATGTCTATCTGATGAAGTCAAAGAGTGAATCGTTTGAGATGTTTAGAACAATTCAAAATGAAGTACAAAATCAACTTGGCAAAACAATCAAGGCACTTCGATCCGATCGTGGTGATGAGTATTTGAGCCAAGAGTTTGACAATCATCTCAAAAACTGTGGAATTGTTTCAGAGTTGACTCCACCCGGAACACCATAATGGAATGGTGTTTTCGAGAGGAGGAATAGAACCTTATTAGATATGGTTTGTTCGATGATAAGTCAAGTAGACCTTCCTATATCCTTTTGGGGACATGCATTAGAGACTGATGCGTTCACACTGAACAGAGTCCCTACTAAATCGGCTCCTAAGACCCCACATGAGATGTGGCATGGAAGAAAATCTAATTTGTCTTTCATGGAGATTTGGGGTTGTGAAGCTTATATGAAGAGACTTGTCTCTGATAAGTTAGCACCTAAATCTGACAAGGTTATTTTCGTTGGTTACCCTAAGGAAACCAAAGGGTATTACTTTTACAACCGCGTTGAGAACAAAGTGTTTGTTGCTCAATATGGTACATTTCTTGAGAAATAGTTTCTCTATAAAGCATCTAGTGGGAGTAAAATTGATCTTGAAGAAGTTCAAGAACCCGAAAATAACATGGAATCGATAGTAGAGACTGGACCAATTCCACAAGAAGTTGTGGAACCGGTTCAAGATCCACAAGTCCATCATATATTGGATAGGTTATGATCCACACCCGAGAGATATGGATTTCTCGTGTCGGAAAGTAATGAAGTGGAAGTCATTGAGAATGACGAACCTACTTCCTATTAAGAGGCGATGTCCGATCCCGATTCGGATAAATGGTTAGAAGCCATGAAGTCCGAATTGCAATCCATGTCAGATAATCAAGTTTGGAACTTGATTGAGCAACCCGAAGGTGTAAAAACCATAGGGTGCAAGTGGGTTTTTTGTGACAACAATGGTGCCATTGCGCAAGTAAAGGAACTAAGGTCACACCAGAGATCCAAAAACATACTTAGACGTTTCCATCTCATTCGAGAGTTCATTGATCGGGGAGACGTTAAGATATGTAAAGTATCAACCGATGATAACATTGGGGATTCGCTTACAAAGCCCCTCGCACAAGCGAAGCATGATGGTCATGTTAGGTCCATGGGTATTAGATACATAGATGGAGCCTAGTGCAAGTGGGAGATTGTTGGTGTAGTGCCCTAGGCGTTTAGTTATATTTGACTTATTATCTAAACCACTATGTAATCATCTTTATCATTTATTATAGAGAAAGTATTATTTGGTTCATTATATGTTTTGCATGTTTATTATATTGAACTGCGTCCCTATTTGTTAAGAACAACTAGTATAAGTTGGTAGTGGATAATCATGATGATGATTATATACATGTGATGCACATTACACTTATTGATACTTGCTAGAGAACAAGTATTGGACATGACCTACTAATGTGATTTATGACATGGTCAATAGTCATATGTGTGATGAATAAATCTCATGATAGTCGTGTTATTGAATCCTTACACCTGAGATTATCATCGTCTTCCACATGACTAAGATCGTGTTTAATATAGTCTAACACTGTCTTTAATCGGATAGCAATAAGGGCTATGTTAGCACGATTGGAATCATGTAGGGAAGAATGATAAGTCAAGACGGGATTTGTTCCTCTCATGAAGAGAGATGTTTGCTTGGGCCCCTCGATGAATGATGTTGATGAAATGTGTGGCCACACTCAAATGATTTGATAAAGATCAAATGCATTTGCATTATCAACATATTCAGAATCAACAAAGCATTGAACGGAATGAGTTGACCTAGACCATGACTCATGTTCAATTGGACATCGTGAACAAAGGGATTATAACATTCGATCTATTAAGGAATCAAGCTTTGATGTTATATTTGATTGGGTGGACATAATGATTTGCTAGAAGTCACTTATGTCTTGTGAGGTTGATGTTTCAAATCACTGCCAACATAAAATATAATTTCTAAAGGGTCACACACAAAAGAACGAATTTGATTCGAGCTGAAAAATATAATTTTGGGGCCTGGCACGACTCGTGACCAGGAGCACGACTCGTGCCCTGGGTCACGACTCGTGCCCAGGATAATGACTCGTGATCAAGGCTGATACACGACTTGGTTTTTGTCGCATTTTGATCATAACGAGTTGGGGCTCAAGGAACAACTCATGAGCACGAGTGATTTGCAAAGGGCACGACTCGTGCCACGACCAAATTTCGTGTCCGTACAGTTTTCCTTGGCTAGGAAGGAATTGGTATTTTGCTAGGTTTCTACCCTAATTGTTAGGGGATTTATATGTGATATAAATACAGTCTTGCAGCCATATTTTTCCAACCCTCTCAAATCATAATCCAAGGTTTTTGAAACTCTAGATTTTGATTTTGATTTTGAATCAAAAGTCCCAATTGTTCCATTGTTTTGGCTTTGATTATTGAATATTGATTCAATAATCAAGAGGATCATCTAGCAATCCATCAAGAAGGTGTTCTTGGATTCGTTCACATGTGGATTACCGATAGAGGGTGATAGGTTAATCACCAAGAGCTTGAAGCCTCCGTTCGTTGATTCATCACAAGGTTTGAACAAGGTAGAAGAAGAAGATCCGTTTCGATATCAAAATTCTAGGCTTGAATTTTGTGATCTACTTTGTTAATCCTCATCGCATTCAAGGTATGTAAATTTTATCTCATATTAATTTCTAGTCTCTTCATGCTAGACAGATTCTAGGGCTAGGGTTTTGATGATAAAATTAAATTTTCCGCTGCGTTTGTAACCCCAAAACCCAATAGTGGTATCAGAGCCCTGTCTTGCCATGATTAGGATTGAAATTGCATGCTAGATTTAATATGATTATTTGCTACCATTTGATATGAAATAGATCTAGATCCTATGTGTTTTGTTTCTATGAAAAATAAGTATATGTGATATGCCATGATTCATGATTAATGATAAATTAATTATATTAGTTTATCACATAGGTTATTAATCTTTTAATATGATTAAATTAGATTTGTAATTTCTCATAATTGAATCAAATTGTTTGTATGATATTTTGTGAAGCCCTATGTTCATGATTACGTTCACATGAGATCTATGTTACTGTAGACACCCCGTTCTGAACACATCGGATCATATTTATACCACTCTAAGTCTCGCTTTGAGTCAAGAAGTAGAAATACATCATTTCGTCATGTTTCGTTAAGTTTTGACTAACCACCGTTAGTTCGGGACTAAACTGCATACGAGATAATGAGGAAAGGACAGAATTGTCCTATAAATACTTGGTGACTTCCAAGGTTCAAGAAGGTCCACAATTTCACAACACACACATTTTGTTGGTTTCTCTCCCTGAAAGAATCCTACAAAATCACCCTAAAAAATCACCTCAAAGTTTGTTTGTCAACCTTATTGATAAACAAACATCAAGATCCAAGTCAAGGACTGAGGCGAAGCTCTGTCCGTATCGAGATTCAATTCTAAACTTGAGTCAAAACTCTGCCCAAATTACCTCACGCAAGGTAACCCCCTAAATCCCTTTCTAATTGATTGTTAGAGTGGTATAAGTCCATAGAATCTAGGATCGGCCTAGAGCCTCTCCAAGACATGGAGACGGTCTCGAAGCAATCGATCCTACATTTCGTTTAACCCCGTTAAATGGATCTTTTATTTGTAATATTTAAAATCTTCTTCTTCTTTTTGAAAACCTCTTTTTTCTTTAGCAAGACCGATCTCCGGATTGGGTGGAATGGATGCTCCTTGACCTACCCATTCCATATCCTAAGCCCCGAACCCAAATCTCTTTCAAAATGGTTTTTCTATGTTTTCCAAACGAATAATATAGGTGGCGACTCAAAAGATAAAATTCACGCAAACGCTACAGTGGCGACTCCGCTGGGGACTTAAAATTAAGAGGCTTAAACTTGCGTCAAAATTAAAAGAGAGGTTTTCAAAAAAAATTATTGTAAATTCGATTTTCTGCTCTCAGATGAGGCATATCTCGCACGAGATATCCTATCTCGCGCGAGATATCGCCTCGGCAATCTGGTTGTTTTTTGGTTTCTCCCGTTCATCTCATAGTCCAAGACGAGAGCCGAACATGCAAGGGGGATCCCAGAATTCATTATCTGCAGAGTTCCCGCATCTTAAGGCCTCCCTTAAGATGTAGAACTCGAATCTTTATTTCATTTAAATAATCGATTATTATTTATAAACTGCGTGTGATTGGGTTTTATTTAATTAAAGTCCGGTCCATTGGAGATTCGGGAGTTGTAAATTAATTTATTTATCTTTCTTTCTCTCCTTTATGTGGAACTACGACGGCCTGAGTCTCCCTAAATTGGGAGAAACGTAGGCAACCACTTGGTGCGGCCACTATCTTTTTTTCTTTTGATTTTTCAAAAAAAAAATCTCTATTTTATCTATCACCTAGATTGACTATCACACACGCGCACTCATAATATATCTGTCATTGCACTGCATACCCTCTATAAACCCGGGACCCACACTAAGGACGGATGACGGTAACCACCTAGTCGTCGGTCTCTCCGAAGTTGGACAATCCCACTCCGCGTATTCAATCCACTTAGATTGTCATATCGCGGGGAGCCTAGCCTTCCAGCCCTGCATCGCCACATTTTCATGTAGATTGTCTTTTAGGATCACTCCGTGACCGGTCGATTTTGACTCGGTGATCTTTTCTTGTTTTTGACCAAAACAAAGCCATGTAAAATTGACAATAAAGAAGGACTCGGAAAAGTCCCTTCGGAAAAAGTCCCTTCGGAATGACCCTTTCGGATGTCCCTTCGAAAAAAAAAATACATATACATATAATCCTTCGAAAAAAATGATCTTACATGGCTTTGTTTTACAAAAATCGGATTGATCACTTAGTCGTTAGGTTCTGATAAAGGCCTTAAAAACCCCTCAAAACGGATTTTCCGTTCAGACCAAAATTTAGGTCTAATAAAAATCGACTTTCCATGTGATTATCTCGCGCGGGACTACATATCTCTCCCGGGATAATGCCTCTGTTTGCTGAAACTGAGCCTGAGCCATTTAAGCCTGCTTCCGACTTGTTGGGGCTAGATGTGATCCTGATATCGTCTCTGCATCTCTTCTGTCAGTTTTCCGAAGCTACTCAACTTCAAGACTCCCAACACAATGTCCGACATCGACAACATTCCGGGTAATGAAACTTTGTCCGAAAACAACCACAAACTTCTGGAAGAAGCCAATGATCGCCTAGAAGTGCAAGCTTCCCAAATCCACACTCTCGTGGAAGAAATTCAAGAGCTTAGGGCTGCACTAGCCAATAAAGAAAAGAAGAAGAAAAATGATTCTTCCTCCGGAGAAGATGAGTCATACACCAAAAAGGCCAAGGGTCGCCGCCAAAGCAAAAGCAAGAAAAAGAAGTACGAGTCTAGCTCGTCATCTTCCTCATCTGACAATGAGAGCTACACATCCAAGAAGGAAAGCAAAGGGGAAAGCAAGAACGAACCCCTTACCATGGCCATGTTAGAAAAGAAACTTGCGTCCCTCGATGTGAGTAAGGGAGCCTCGCTCTCTATTGATTGTGATACCCTTCGTCAGTCCATGTCAAAGCTTCCTAGAAAGTACAAAACACCCGACATTGCAAAGTTTAATGACACCACCTGTCCCAAATCACATTTGGAGACCTACTCTTGGGCCATGCTACCTATGGGTGTTGATGACAACCTATTAGCCCAATGCTTCCCACAAACTCTCGATGGTGCCGCTAGGGATTGGTACATGACCCTTCCACTCTCTACAAGACTCGACTGGCCACTCGCTAGTTGTACATTCCAAAAGCAATATGAGGACAACTCCACTTATCGCACCACTAGAAGGGATCTTGAGCAAACCAAGCAGCTTCCGAACGAATCCTTCACAGATTTTGTCAAAAGGTGGAGAACCAAACTAACTGAAATCGTTGATAGGCCCAGCCTAGACGAACAAATCCACATCCTCATACAATGCCTTAGGGAGGAGTATCAAGACAAGCTAGCCGGCAACTATTTTCCTAGCTTCGCCGAACTTCACAAGTCGGGCATACGGTTAGATGACCTAATCAAACAAAAAAGGGAAGCCAAGAAAGAAAGTGGATTCCGTTACAACAAGAGCTCATCTTCCTCTTCCAACCCCAAGGACACCTCTATCAATGCTATTGTCTTCAATCATCCCGGAAATGGTAAGTACTCTGCGGTACCTCCACCACAAAAGAAGAAGAAAGATAGACATTATGACAAGCTTGAAGGAATCACCCAAGAAGAACTCTTCGAAGTGCTTGTCAAGAACGGGAAAATCAAACCAAGAGAAGGTGGACCTCCAAAGAAAGATCTTCCTGCCAACCATGCTCATCATCTCTTCTGCAAGTACCACAACTTCACCGGTCATGACACCAACTCCTGCTTCCACTTGAAAGACGTCATCCAAGATTTGTTTGACGATAAAGAGATAGGATTACCTAATGTTGTTACTAATCCTTTGCCAAACAATGAGGTCAATCTGATAGAGATGGAAAGTAGCTTCGAGGACCCTACTCGTCTAGCCACAATTGTGGATGAGAGCCCTCTTGAATTTAATAAATCTTCTTTCTGTTATATGATGTCTTGGGAGGAAATCTTAGAACAAAAGGGAAAAGGGTCTAAAACAGTCAACCTACTCACACGTACGATCCGGTCGTGTGATCACCAACAAAGACCCAAGGGATGAAAATCCTCCTAAACAAGCCAAAGCCTCATCGCCAAGCGAACCAGAGGACCCTCTCTTAACTCAGTTAAAGAAGACACAAGCAAACATCTCAGTTTGGGATCTCATAGGAGCATCTCACAAGCACCGTGAGATGTTGAAAAAGGCATTGGCTCAAATGACCATTTCCTCGGAAGCAACACCCGAAGAGCTCACACAAATGATTGGCCAAGTGCAATTTGGCAACGTCATCACTTTCACTGACTTGGACCTACCGTCCTATGGGAACAATCATCATGAGGCCCTCTACATAACTGCCAAGGTGAATGGATACCGAATGCCACGCATTTTGGTCGACAACGGTTCTGCAATCAATGTCCTCCCAAAGAAAGCCTTATCATCATTAGGCCTCACCCACAAAGACCTCAAGCCATCCGGGCATATTGTAAGGGGGTACGATTGTACTGCTAGAACCGCTTTGGGATCAGCTGTGATACCTGTAGAAATGGGGCAAGTCACAATGAGCATCGAATTTCAAGTCATCGACATTCCGGCATCCTTCAACTTGCTGCTTGGTCGCCCTTGGCTACACGACATAGGGGGTGTACCCTCCTCCCTGCACCAATGTATCAAGTTCAGACACAACAACACGATAGTCACCATACACGGAGAGATGGTTACTGCCAGCCCTATCCTCGAAGTATAACATAGCACTTCTGATTTCCTGTTCAGCGGCTTTGAGATCGAGAAAGAAAGCACTGTGAATGTCATAGAAACGTGCAACGAAAACGATTACTCCAAGGGACTTTGGTTTTCTGGAAGCCTTCCTGTCTGGAGAATGATGCTAGCAAAAGGATACTTTCCTGGATTGGGGCTTGGAAAGCACCTACAAGGGATAACGGAACCACCACCAGTTCCCCGACCTCACACAAAGCATGGCCTAGGATACATCATTTCCATCCACGATAGGGATGACGAAGAAGAGTGGGGCTTCACTCAAATCAAGTGGGAAGGAACCACATACAAAGCCCACAAAGACCCAAAGGCCAAGAATTACAACCTCGAGCCATATCGAAAGACACTCAATGGCTAATTCGTCCGGGAAGGGGAAATTACTCCCTACTTTATCTTTTCAGAACCATGGACTGATGATAAAGGAAAGCGCCAACTGGGCTTTGAAATCTTCAGCGATTGCGATGCTTCTCCAGATGAAACAGAACCCGTCCCACTAATCCCTAATGATTTGTGGGGCACGAAGGCAGAAATGACAAGTGAATGGGACTTTGTGTTGGGAGAAGACATGCTGGGACAGTTCCAAGACTCGCGCTGCTAGAAGACGCCTGCATCCATGCAATCTCCAAGGGGGACGCTCCAACTACCGATTACACAAGACCGATACGTAAATGTGATGAGCCAATTCTAAACTGGCACGTCACCGGAGGACCAGTTGTTGATGAAGACTTCATGATCAAAGAGCTTGGTTGCACTCCCCATCCCCGCAGGAAGATAGGCCCTGTAACTTTCACATTAGAAGCAGGCTCCACCTTCGATGAACTCACTCAAGAGGAAATCGAGGCAGTGGCCGAACATGTATTCCCTTACTTCCTTAATGAAAACTTTGATCTTTCCGAGTATCCTGAGATTGCTAACATCGTGAATGATGAATTAACTAATAATAATCAATATAACGAACACGTTAATAATGAATCATACGATGAGATAGATCAAGAAAATGAACAAATCTTAAAAGAATTAGCTAAGCAAGTAGGTCGTTGTGGAAAGAATGGTCCTGTTGACGACGAGGAAATGCAAACGGTTAATCTTGGGACAACAGAAGACCCCAGAGAAACAAAGATCGGCAGCTTCTTCAAGGGGGAAGACAGAGAAACCTTGACGCAGCTCCTCAGAGAATATGTCGACGTCTTCGCTTGGTCCTACAAAGATATGCCTGGGTTGAATAAGTCAGTTGTAGAACACAAGATACCGCTGCTACCCAACGCCAAGCCAGTCAAACAGAAACTGCGCAGAATTAAGCTGGAATGGTCAATGCAAGTGAAAGAGGAAATCATGAAGCTCTTGAACGTAGGGTTTATCAAAGTGATCGAATATCCGGAATGGCTAGCAAACACGGTACAGGTAGCCAAGTCGAACGGGAAAATACGAGTCTGTGTCGATTTCAGAGACTTGAACAAGGCAATCCGTAAAGATGATTTCCCGCTTCCAAACATAGACATGTTGGTCGACGCCACAGTCGCATACGAAGTCCGCTCATTCGTCGACGGTTTCGCAGGGTATAACCAAATCCTCATGGCAGAGGAGGACCAGCACAAAACAGCATTCACCACACCTTGGGGAACGTTCTGCTACACGGTCATGCCGTTTGGTCTCAAGAACGCAGGGGCTACTTACCAAAGGGCAGTCACGACACTATTCCACGACATGATCCACAAGGAAATAGAGGTATACGTGGATGACATGATTATTCACTCAAAGGGGACAGATGGTCAGCACTTCAGAGATCTCAGAAAATTCTTCAATCGACTGAGACAGCACAAGATGAGGCTCAACCCCACCAAATGCTCATTCGGAGTGGTCAAAGGGAAAGTCTTAGGGTACATAGTCACAGAGCGTGGCATAGAAGCAGACCCCGCCAAGATAAAATCCATCACAGACATGCCTCCACCCAGAACACAGAAAGAAGTAAAGGGATTCATGGGCAGACTTCAATATATCAGTCGATTCATCAATCAACTGACTACAATGTGCGACCCCATCTTCAAGCTACTTAAGAAAAACGCACCTCAAGAGTGGACCGAAGAATGTCAAGAAGCATTCGAAGAAGTTAAGCACTACTTAACTTCCCCACCCATCCTGGTTCCACCACACAAGGAGAAGCCCTTGAAGTTGTACCTCACGGTTACTGGCAATGCATTAGGGGCTATGCTCGCTCAAGAACAGCCTGCCTCGCACACAGAGAATGCCATCTATTTCGTCAGCCACAGATTCCAAGGCAGCGAAATCAACTACTCTCCACTCGGCAAATCTTGCGCTGCTCTTGTTTGGGTATCACAAAGGCTAAAGCATTATATGGAAGCCTTCCTAGTCTGTCTCATTGCAAAAATGGATCCACTTAAATATATCCTAGACAAATCAAATTTGTCTTCGAGATTAGCCAAATGGTACTTCATGCTCGCGGGGTATGATATCACTTACGTCACTCAGAAATCCGTCAAGTGGAGTGTATTCGCAGATCAGTTGGCCGAATTTCCTTGTGACGAAGTGAAGGGGGAAGACCCGCGATTCCCTGATGAGGACATCATGAGTATAGAAGAAGAAAATAAGTGGCAATTATTTTTCGATGGCCCAGCCAACAAGAGAGGGTTCGGCATCGGAATGTTGTTGGTAGACCCTAACGACATCTATACTCCACTGGCAGTACGTCTTGACTTTGACGCCACCAATAACACCGCAGAATACGAAGCTTGCATACACTACCAGAAACAGGTCATTTAGCGACGGAAATAACAGCGACGGACAGATTCCGTCGCTATTTAGCGACGGAATATAGTATTTAGCGTCGGAATTATTTTGGCGTCAAATTTAGCGACGGAATTTAATTCCGCCGCTAAATTCCGCCGCTAAAAAGAATATTCCTCGAATATTCGTTTATTTCCGCCGCTAATTTGGCGGTTGAGGCAGCCCTAGAACGCAACGTGACTGAACTCGAGGTATTCGGGGATTCCCAATTAATCATCAATCAGACATTGAAGAAGTGGAGGGTCCAAGATCCAACCCTTCAAAGATACAGTGCCCACCTCCAAGAGTTGGCGCAACAATTTCAAGATGTCTCATTCCACTACCTCCCCAGAGACAAAAATCGATTTGCGGATGCATTAGCCACACTTGCTTCTTTGGTCAAAATCCCTAAAGGAAAAGCAGTCAAACCCTTCAAAATAACACGGCGTGCAACTCCTGCCTACTGCACCGTTATAGATCTCCATGACTGCAAGGACAAATGGTTATCCGAATGTGCCATTGTTGGGAACTCCGAAGAGAAACCATGGTACCATGACATTTGGCATTTCATCCTAGATGGAACCATCCCACCTGAGACAGACCAAAAGACTCAGATCGCCCTTAAGAGGTTGGCCGTTAATTACGTCATCACTGCGGGCCGTCTATTCAAGAAACATTCCTAAGGAAACCTCCTTTGTGCCACAGAGGAAGAGGCCCGAGAAATAATGGACCATGTCCATCAAGGCATATGTGGGACCCACATGAGCGGAAACATGCTTGCCAAAAAGATCATCAGACAAGGGTACTTTTGGCTAACCATGGAAGCCGACTGTACCAAAATGGTCAAGAAGTGCCACAAGTGTCAGATACATGCCAACCTTCAGCACGCACCGCCTTCCTTGCTGTACCCTATAACTTCTCCTTGGCCATTCTCGACATGGGGAATAGATGTGATTGGAAAGGTCACACCCATAGGAGCTAACGGACACTGCTTCGTCCTAGTAGCCATCGACTATTTCACTAAATGGGTCGAGGCCGCCTCCTACAGAGTTCTGAATGCTAGAAAGGTTGCAGAATTCATCAAGCACAACATCATTTGCCGATATGGGGTTCCGCAAGAGATGATATCCGATAATGGGTCACACTTCGAGAAGGAAACCGATCACCTCCTAACCGAGTACAAAATCACAAGGCACAAGTCGTCTCCTTACAGGCCTCAAACGAATGGAGCAGTTGAAGCCGCGAACAAGACGATCGAGACCATCACAGAAAAATGGCAGTCACTGGAAAAGACTGGCCCAACAACTTACCTTTCGCACTGTGGGGATACCGCACTTCAGTCCGAACAGCTACAGGAGAGACTCCCTACGCCCTCACATTCGGAATGGAGGTTGTCTTACCAATAGAATTGGAAATACCATCACTGCGGGTTCTCCTAGAAAACCAAGTGAACGAAGTCGACTGGCTAGAAAGCAGATACGAGGAGTTAGCCCTGCTAGATGAAAAGAGACTGAAAGCAGCCGAGCACACTCAAGCTTACCAAAGAAGAATGGCAAGAGCTTTCAACAAAAAGGTCAAGACAAGGAACATCAGAGTAGGTGACCTGGTTCTCTGTGAGCATCGTCCTGGACCTTTCAACCCGCTAGGCAAGTGGGGACCAAGATGGATAGGACCCTACATTGTGAAGAAGATATTCTCTGGGGGAGCCCTTCGGCTGGTGGACTTAGACGGAGATCAACTACCGAAGCCGGTCAACATGGACAAGCTCAAGAAATACTTCGCGTGACTTGGCCTCCTAAAAAGAAATCGCTTGCTAGGTTGAAAATCCCGAAGGGGGCGGCCTAGGCAAAAATTAGAGCTCGCACAAGAAAAGAAGCCCGCTAGATTGAAAACCCGAAGGGGCAGTCTAGGCAGAAGAAAGGGTGTGCATAAAAAAAAAAAAAAGGGGCCTTGTCTCGCGCGAGATTATCCTTCGGCCTGAAATCATATTTTGTCCTTTTTCTCAAAAATGAACTACGTTAGACCTGAGCCTCTTATTTAATTGATGTAAAAGAGGAACGTAGGCAGCCTTCGGGTTCGGTCTAATCAAATAAATAAATCTACTTTTGTATTAATCGAATGCATTTTTATTAATGACAAAAGGGAAATCCTAACCACAACGACTAATTCGCTAAGCTAACAATCTTGAAAAAAATACTAATAAAATAAAAACTATTGATCTATCAAAGCAATCTCTTGGTACTCCTTAAGATCTAGCCTTTCATTGACTTGGTAGGCCGGCAGGCATGATCACCACCGTCTTCGCGATCCTTCCTATGCTTTGAGCCCCTCAAAGCAGAGCATCCCTCGAGACGATCAAAGACAGACTCCGAAAGCCTCTTGAAGACATTGGGCCTATCTAAAGCTTGCGTCTTTCCAGTCATCCCTTTGCCTCGCCTCTCGTACCAATCCCCGTCAAGAAAATCCTGGGTCGGATCGGTTCGTACGTTAGCAGGATCAGACTGAGCCTCGCTCCTTCGCAAAATACTGCTAGCCACAAAATATTCCCCTAGCAGTGAAAGCCGCAGATCATCAATCTTCTCCACACTTGGGTGGCCGGTATGAAGGAACCAATCCAAGTACTTGTCGGATAAGAAGATA
Source organism: Adenophora triphylla var. japonica (assembly GCA_022495995.1). NCBI lineage: Eukaryota > Viridiplantae > Streptophyta > Magnoliopsida > Asterales > Campanulaceae > Adenophora > Adenophora triphylla. The sequence goes on from JAFEMH010000350.1 coordinate 636,856, forward strand.
CTTGCATTAAAAGTCCGAAGGTTCGACCAGCGATCCCGACTATTTCCTTCACCCCATGCTTGAGCTAGCACCTGCGCAAACTCTACACCAATGTAAGACACTTCACGAGAAGCTCCTTCGAAAAGATAAGTGTCCTGCTGCTGACCAAGCTGATGGAGCACCCGTTTGGGAAAATAGAAGGAGGAATCTCGCAAACCCGGAAGAACAACCCTGTCAAAACCCTTGGTATTGGCAACATACTTGTTCAACCTCCAATAAGGTGGACACCAAAGAATATCAGCAGTTTCGGTCTTCGCAATCAACTCAGCCCACTCATCCACCGAGAGATCCTTGATCAGCAACTTTCGTGTATGATAGGTGAAAGGGGAATATTCCAACGGGGGACCTACCAACTTGAGATGCTCCCTAAGCCAAATAGTCAACAGAAGAGGACTCCCTTGGGTCATAGCACCGGTCCTATGCAGCTCATCAAGACCATGCAGGGTTTCACCTAAAATAAGCGGGATAATGTTCCTAGAACGTTTCCTAGCCTGCAGAACAATTTCCACCAGTTGGGAGTCAACCAAGCCATCCCTGCATGTAAACAGAACATCTCCGAAAAGAGAAAGGGCCAGAAAGTTCCGTTTGTAGACATGAAAGGCGTCATCATCTGAATCCCCGCCGAAGCGTTCGGGAAAAGAAGAACAATCGACCCATTTGCGATAAACCAACTCATAGCAAGTATCAAGGGGGATCCCTAGCAACTCATTCAAGGCCTCCGAATGATTCCTATGGTATTTAGGAACAGCAATCTCACCAGTCAAAGGCATATCCAAGATAATGGCAAATTCCTCCACAGTAGGCACCATCTCATTCAAAGAAAAATTGAAAAGATGAATAGAGGGATCCCAAAATCGAGCAGCACCCTGCAAGAGATTCCAATCCGGTTAGAGGTTCATCAAGGTGAAAAGGATTCTGAATCCGAATTCTGCTATGAACCTATTGTGAGATCGGTTACGAAACGACCTCACAAAATCTCTTGATGCTTGCTTGAAGGCTTCAATCGCTTCAGATGATAGAGAAAAATCATCGACAATCATGGATGTTGGGGCAATCTCCTTGGAAGCCATGGATCGTAGGGTTGGAAAAGAAGCCAAGAGTTTCACCCTAACAGAATATCTCTAGAGTTTGAAAGGCTGGGATGTGTTATCTGGCCAAACTACGGGGTGATTTTATAGGGAAAACTGACAAAATCCTGTTCGAAAAAGGAAGAGAGCTCTGCCTGGGTAGCGTGTTTCGTGCGAGACACCTTGTCCCGCGCGAGATATCGCTACGGCAAGACAGCAATAGTTCTGCTCAAACAGCAATCTAGCCCCGACTTGACGAAGCAAGTCTCGAAAAAAACTGCGCATACAGTTCATAATATGTAGTGCAACACCAAGATCAAGCTCAAAATTGTGGCCTTGATGGCCATTCCATTCCATTTTTAAAGACATGGAAAGTCGAGAAAGTTAATTAACTAACTAATTAGACCTAGGATTAGGGATTAAGAAAACATGTTTTTGTGCTACCTACTTGCTTCTAACAGGTACCAAAGAAAAAGAAAAATTGTCTGGGCCCACACGGCCAATATGTACAGATCATTAGAAATCAAATAGAGAGAAAAGGAGGGGATCATACCATCAAGTCGCCCGAGCCGCCGGCACCTCCGCCATCACCACCACGGGGGCTACCATCCCTCCTCGACCTCTTGGCTCCGCAAGTAGGGGTCACCGTCGAGGCGAGCTGATGTTCAATTTTGTCTCGCCATCTTGGTCGCTCAGACAGGTCCGACACCTCCGCCAAAGAAGCCTTATGGAACAGCCTCTCAGACAGGTCCGACACTAGGGCCATCAGTCCCGCCATCTTGGTCGCTCCACGGTTGTAATCAGCCGCGGACATTGTGACCTGACAACAAAAGAAAGGAAGTGCTCAGATGAAGTCAGACATATACATTTATATGGACGAATACGTGAAATACAAACAGAAACATACCGAGGAGACATTCGGCGGGAGGCGGTAACCCTCGGGAATATGATCCAGAGTCGGGATATGTCCCATCATTGGCATACTCCCCATTATGTACGTGTAGCTCAGAGGACCAAAATCCAGGGCAAAAGGCAGAGAACCAGCAGACTGGGAAGAAGTACTAGGGCTGATGAACCTGAGGCAGAAGCAGAGGCGGAGCCACGAGCGTGCGATCGCCTATCACCCACCAGGAGGGGACCCATCAAGCGAGGCAGGAACTCCGTGTAAGAGGCCCCGGGGATAACACAAGCCGTCGCCACATCACCCACCAGAAGACTAGCATAATCGTCATCTAGAATAGAGTGGGTGGGATACATCGCTCTAGGCAGATCTGCCGGCACCATACATGATTCTCTACCCCGACCATGATGTGGGAAGACCCGCTCACCAAGGTACATAGTATCCCCCTCCAAAGATGCCAGCATCCTCTGCATCCCAGTAGCATCCCAAGCACGATGCACCTCCCGCTCCAACAGGGTCCATGGATAAAGGTCCAGCCGCTCATACTCAAAAGTGTCCAGCATGGCCCGCGCCTTCGCGACCGTCATGGTCCACTCCTGGTTCTCCTCCTCATCAATGCTCCTATGGGGATGGCTCCACCTCCTGATATCCGAAAACAAAGGGGTCCGGCTCTCTAGCTCAAACTTGTACAGCCCAAGGACAGTATAGCCCCATATCTGTACAAGAAAACAGAACGGATTCAGTACGAAATACAGACTAATTATGCAGATAAAGGGTAGAGACGGAATCAAGAGCATACCTCCCAGGCATAAGAATACCCTGACAGGGTATCCCTAGTATGCCTACACGCCTCATCCATGGCGTGATAGCAGAAGGCCAGCCCCGCTGAGCCCCAATCATATCCTCTCACCTCATCCAGATTCACCAACAAACCTAACAAAGAAAGACGAGCCGTAGAAGAGTGGTTCGCGAAGATGGTCTCAGAAAGGATATACCAGAGGGCACCCCTTACCAATCGATCAGTGACTGCATTCGGCTTGAGCGTATAATCCTCAATCTGACGTCGGAGGGGTGTCATCTCAGCAGCAAATCCCTTAACCTTGTTAGGGGAGAAACCGATCAACTGTCTCCACACAGCTGGACCCGCAGGCTTATAACCCGAAGTCTTCGGCAGGGGATCGCCAATGAACTCTAGCCTCGTGATAGCAAGGAAATCAGTCGGAGTCATAGTCGCTTCCTCGAAGCGCAAATGCACGGTGTGGGTAGTATCCCACCACCTCTCCCGGATCGCCTGAAGAACTTGGGGAGTCTGCCTCATCCCCTGAAGGTTATCAACAAAAGTTAAAAGCCCCGTTTGGGCCACCCTATCTCGAACACCATCAAGATCCTTGATCTTGTCCCACACAACTCTAGCCAGTTTCGGGCTCCCTCGGCAATTCTTCGTTGGCCTATATGACTGCAAAACAGAGGAAAAACAAAAAGGGCAACATTAGAAATCATTCCATGTCAAAAAATCAATGAAATAGAAGAAAAATTTTCATTGAGGCATTTCATCGAACACTTGGCGTGCGTACAAGAAAAGCTTGCCCAAGGATGCCATTCATGACTCAAATCAACCTCTCCTACAATCCATGATGTGTAGGAGACTCATACGCACACAATGCAACAACAATCATCCAACAAAATGCACAAAAATAGAGCATGCAAGAAGGAACCTAGTTTTAAACAAAAACAAGAAAAAATAGCCATTGATGGAATTTGAATTCAAGGAAAGCGGGTTCAAACTCAATGCAATACGAGAATCAAGAGTTGAGAGAGAAGCTCTTGCCAAACCTTCCCGAACAGCGGTGAAGATGTGCGCATGCCTATCGAAGGTGAGATCATCGCGGGGATAATCCTTCCCTAGTAAATAACTCCCGAAAATAGGATTCCTTTGTTCTTGAGCCATTGATTATGGAGGAGGAGAGGATTGAGAATGGATTAGGAGGAGAATCACCAAGCAATCAACGAAAAAATTGCAAAGAAAACGACCTTGGCTTGAGCTAGGGAGGGAACTTTGAGAAGGATGTTTTCAAATTTAAAAGAGGAGCTGCTGTTATATTAGCCCCGACAGTACAAGTCTCGCACGATACATGATATCTCGCACGAGATATACCTTCTGGAAATTGACAAAATTATCCTCGACAATAAGCGTCTACGCAACGTCAAAATTCAAAATTTTGACACATTTACCCTTGGAAATGATAAACTAGCAAGGAAACGTGGAGAAATCGACACCGCAAGTCACGGAACGAGTCAAACGTGACATACGCACGATCGCCCGATACGGCACCAGTCGCCCGAAAACCAACTGATCCGAAAATTAACTCAATCCACATGATTCAGAGCCCAGAAAGGTGAATCATCAAATTAAAAATCCGGTCCAACGCCCAAATAGGTGGATCGTCATCATAAAAGCCCGGTCCAACGCCCAAACAGGTGGATCGTCAAATCAAAAGCTCGGTCCAACGCCCAAACAGGTGGATCGTCATCATAAAAGCCCGGTCAAACGCCCAGATAGGTGGATCGTCATCATAAAAGCCCGGTCCAACGCCCAGATAGGTGGATCGTCATCATAAAAGCCTGGTCCAACACCCAGATAGGTGGATCTTTTTTTTTTTTTATTTTTTTTAGCGAAAGGAGACGGTACTCCCTAGATTTTATTAATTAAAAAGAAAAATACAAAACAAGGAGGGGGACATGACAACCTTAACCTCCTGGAAAAGAAACGGGGGGAGTCCTTACAGGTGGATCGTCATCATAAAAGTCCGGTCCAATGCCCAAACAGGTGGATCGTCAAAAGAAAAGCTCGGTCCAAACGCCCAGACAGGTGGATCATCAAACCAAAAGCCCAACTCAACGCCCAAACAGGTGAATCGTCATCCTCAACAACAAAAATCCCGATTCAATGCCCAAACAGGTGAATCGTAATCCTAAATAACAAAAAGCCCGATTCGGAAGCCCGGACAGGCGAATCGTCACAAAAAATCAATAGGACTCAAAGGACCGGACAGGTGAGCCTTTGTTTTCTAACAAATTTCCCCGCAGGTTCGAAGCCCAGACATGCGAATCTTCAGACAGGCAAGTATATTCAAAATTGGGTCTTGATTTGATTCCTCAGTATGAATTTACCTTTTCAAAAAACAAAATCTCTTCGATTTTCAAAATGATTTTCAAAATACCTAAAGCAGCCTTTTCGTGTTTTGGAGTTGAACTACGTTTTGGTCTGATTCTCCGATAGAGATACGTAGGAAGCCATGCGGCCCGACCATCCCGACGTTCAGAATGATGTCTTTTCTATCGACGACATGACTTCTTCCATAAGTCTTGTCGCCGAGGGGCTCTATAGACACCCCATTCTGAATGCATCGGATCATATTTATACCACTCTAAGTCTCGCTTTGAGTCAAGAAGTAGAAATCCATCATTTCGTCATGTTTCGTTAAGTTTTGACTAACCACCGTTAGTTCGGGACTAAACTGCATACGAGATAACGAGGAAAGAACAGAATTGTCCAACAGAGGAAATATCTCACCACAAGATGGCGTGTCTCGCGCGAGATATCTTTCCTCTGCAGTATGCAGAAGACAATTTCCTCGTCGATTTCAACCTCTTTTCGGGATAAAACTTCATCCATCCGGCCAACCAATAGAGTTTGGAGTCTGGAACCATCTTGAAGTGTTTGATCTCATCTTCAACACTTCCCCAACCCTTATAAATACTTGGTGACTTCCAAGGTTCAAGAAGGTCCACAATTTCACAACACACACATTTTGTTGGTTTCTCTCCCTGAAAGAATCCTACAAAATCACCCTAAAAAATCACCTCAAAGTTTGTTTGTCAACCTTGTTGATAAACAAACATCAAGATCCAAGTCAAGGACTGAGGCGAAGCTCTGTCCGTATCGAGATTCGATTCTAAACTTGAGTCAAAACTCTGCCCAAATTACCTCACGCAAGGTAACCCCCTAAATCCCTTTCTAATTGATTGTTAGAGTGGTATAAGTCCATAGAATCTAGGATCGGCCTAGAGCCTCTCCAAGACATGGAGACGGTCTCGAAGCAATCGATCCTACATTCCGTTTAACCCCGTTAAATGGATCTTTTATTTGTAATATTTATAATCTTCTTCTTCTTCTTTTTGAAAACCTCTCTTTTCTTTAGCAAGACCGATCTCCGGATTGGGTGGAATGGATGCTCCTTGACCTACCCATTCCATAACCTAAGCCCCGAACCCAAATCTCTTTCAAAATGGTTTTTCTATGTTTTCCAAACGAATAATATAGGTGGCGACTCAAAAGATAAAATTCACGCAAACGCTACAGTTACAACCATGCGATGTTTGTTATATGTTGAAAACCTTTTAAATATTTAAATCTTATGCCATTCCTTGATTAGAACACTTGTGATATTTTAGGATATTTGATGTAGTTTCGACTCAGTTGGGTGCATCTTATATCTTAATTTGTGATCAAGGTGAGATAATGGTTGATGTAGTTTTGACTCAAGTAGGTGCATCGTTCCATATCTCACATGTTTGAAAAAGGTTTTGATTTAATTTGTGCTTTCAAATGAGATTTGACCCAAGGCATAGATGAAATTTAAAACATGCTTTTGATATATGATATCTATTGAAATATCATAAAAGATCTAAGAGTCATATAGTGATATGATTGATGTTTCTACCTAAATAGCTTGATTTCGGGCATTGACTCAGTTAAACAAAAATCAAGTGAAATATGGATCTTAGTAAGGCCTACTATGATTATATGATACATGTTGTATTTCAAGGTGTATAATTTAGTGGGAGTATTTATGAAATACATTATTTGCTCTTAGATGATAAATGTGTTGATATTGATATATGTTTATATTATTTGCATATTTTATTGTAGAATGGCTACACACAATAATCAACCCCTGTCACTGCGATCTGTCCTTGAGAAGGACAAGCTTGAGGAGAACGGTACAAACTATTCTGATTGGATCAGAAGCCTCATAATTGTTCTGAAGCAAGAGAAGAAACTGTACGTTCTCAATGAACCCATTCCACCTCAACCTGCTCCAAATGCTCCTAGGGCTGATAGGGATGCACATAAGAAACATAATGATGATTCTATGGATGTCGCATGCCTTATGCATGCCACTATGTCTAAGGATCTTCAGAAGGACCTTGAGCACATAGATGGAGCATTTAATCTTGCTGAGCGCTTAAAGGAAATGTTCCAAGTGCAAGCAAGAAACGAGAGGTATGATGTGGTTAAGTCCCTAACTTCCTGCAAGATGCAAGAAGGGAAATCGGTGGGAGCTCATGTCCTTAAGATGAAGGGTCACATTGAGCGTCTCGATAGGCTTGGAAATCCGTTGAGTTTGGAACTCGCCACGGATTTGATATTGAATTCATTGCCTGGAATTTATAGTCATTTTATTATGCACTATCACATGACTGGCATGGATAAGAATCTCTCGGAATTGCATGCGATGCTTAAGACCGCAGAGATGAATATCAAGAAGCCTAAAACCGATAATGTGTTAATGGTTAATAAAGGTAAAGGGTTCAAGAAAGATGGCAAAGCTAAGGCAGTGTTTCTAAGCCTAAGGCAAAAGTTGTCGATGCCAAAGAGGCTCCCAAGGCATCTCAAAAGGATGCGGTTTGTTACCATTGCCAAGAGGTTAGACATTGGAAGCGCAACTGCAAGGCTTACAAGGAAGGCCTAAAGGCAAAGAAGAGAAATGTGATTGCTACTACTTCAGGTATCTATATGATAGATATTTTTCTTTCTGTTTCTAGTTCATGGGTATTAGATACCGGATGTGGATCTCACATTTGTTTAAATGTGCAGGGACTGAGAAATAGGAAGCTACTCAAACAAGGTGAAGTTGACATGCGCATTGGGTATGGAGCAAGAGTTGCTGCATTAGCCGTAGGAACATATGATGTAACTTTACCTAGTGGCTTAGTACTTGTTTTGAACAATTGTTACTATGTTCCGGATTTGAGTAGGAATATTATTTATGTTTCTTGTTTGGATAATGAGGGGTATAATTTTCTTATTTCTAATAAGAAGTTTTATATTTATTTAAATGATATGCTTTATGGTATTGCAAATTCATTTAATGGCCTTCATGTTCTTGATGTTGATGAGAAACAAGATAGTGTTCAAAATGTTTATCATGTGGATAGGAAATCTAAACCGAATGACGTTAACAACTCGTTCATGTGGCATTGCCGGCTTGGTCATATAAACGAGAAACGCATTTCTAAACTCCACAAAGATGGAATGTTAGACTCACATGATTATGAATCATATGAGATATGCGAATCTTGTTTATTGGGTAAAATGACCAAACCACCCTACACTAAGAGTATTGAAAGGGCTAGTGACTTATTGGGTCTAATACATATTGATGTATGCGGACCAATGAGTAGCATTGCTAGGGGAGGATTTCGGTATTTCATTACATTCACTGATGACCTATCTAGATATGGCTATGTCTATCTGATGAAGTCAAAGAGTGAATCGTTTGAGATGTTTAGAACATTTCAAAATGAAGTACAAAATCAACTTGGAAAAACAATCAAGGCACTTCGATCCGATCGTGGTGGTGAGTATTTGAGCCAAGAGTTTGAAAATCATCTCAAAAACTGTGGAATTGTTTCAGAGTTGACTCCACCCGGAACACCACAATGGAATGGTGTTTCCGAGAGGAGGAATAGAACCTTATTAGATATGGTTCTTTCGATGATGAGTCAAGTAGACCTTCCTATATCCTTTAGGGGACATGCATTAGAGACTGATGCGTTCACACTGAACAGAGTCCCTACTAAATCGGCTCCTAAGACCCCACATGAGATGTGGCATGGAAGAAAACCTAATTTGTCTTTCATGAAGATTTGGGGTTGCGAAGCTTATGTGAAAAGACTTGTCTCTGATAAGTTAGCACCTAAATCTGACAAGGTTATTTTTGTTGGTTACCCTAAGGAAACCAAAGGATATTACTTTTACAACCGCGTTGAGAACAAAGTGTTTGTTGCTCAATATGGTACTTTTCTTGAGAAACAGTTTCTTAATAAAGCATCTAGTGGGAGTAAAATTGATATTGAAGAAGTTCAAGAACTCGAAAATAACATGGAAATGATAGTAGAGACAGAACCAATTCCACAAGAAGTTGTGGAACCGGTTCAAGATCCACAAGTCCATCGTAGATCGGATAGGTTACGATCCGCACCCGAGAGATATGGATTTCTCGTGTCGGAAAGTAATGAAGTGGAAGTCATTGAGAATGACAAACCTACTTCCTATCAAGAGGCGATGTCCGATCCCGATTCGGATAAATGGTTAGAAGCCATGAAGTCCGAATTGCAATCCATATCGAATAATCAAGTTTGGAACTTGATTGAGCCACCCGAAGGTGTAAAAACCATAGGGTGCAAGTGGGTTTTCAAAAAGAAAACTGACATGGATGGGAAGGTGCATACTTATAAGGCTAGGCTTGTAGCAAAGGGATATAAGCAAACTCATGGTGTAGACTATGTTGAAACCTTCTCGCCTGTTGCCATGCTTAAGTCTGTTAGAATTTTGATTGCCATAGCTGCGTATTATGACTATGAGATATGGAAAATGGATGTCAAAACCGCTTTCCTTAATGGAAAACTGCTTGAGGATGTGTATATGACACAAGCCGAAGGTTTTGTAGATCCACAAAATTCTAGTAAGGTGTACAAGTTGCAAAGATCCATTTATGGATTGAAGCAAGCTTCTAGGAGTTGGAATCTTCGGTTCGATGAGAAAATCAAAGATTTTGGTTTTATCAAGAATGAGGATGAACCTTGTGTATACATGAAATTCAGTGGGAGCGTTGTGCTATTTCTCTTGTTGTATGTCGATGATATCTTACTCATTAGAAATGACATTCCTGCACTTGAGACTGTCAAGTCTTGGTTAGGGAAGTGTTTCTCAATGAAATATATGGGCGAAGCCGCTTACATCCTTGTTATTAAGATCTATAGAGATAGATCTAAGAGGATCATTGGTTTGAGTCAAAGTACCTACATTGACAAGGTTCTTAGAAGATTCAAAATGGAAAATTCTAAGAGAGGAAACTTGCCAATGGGTCATGATGTTACTCTTAGTAAGAATCAGTGTCCTAAGACAACTGATGAACGAAAGAGGATGAATGATATTCCATACGCTTTGGCTATTGGTTTTATCATGTACGCTATGATTTGTACTAGACCCGACGTCTCGTATGCTTTGAGCATGACAAGTCGTTACCAATGTGATCCGGGTGAGAACCATTGGATGGCAGTCAAGACGATCCTAAAGTACTTACGAAGGGCTAAGGATGCGTTCTTGGTATTTGGAGGGATGGAAGAAGATCTTGTTGTAAGAGGTTACACAGATGCCAGCTTCCAAACCGAAAAAGATGATTTACGATCGCAGTCGGGATTTGTGTTTATGCTTAACGGAGGTGTGATATGTTGGAAGAGTTCCAAGTAGAGTACTATTGCCGATTCTACTACTGAGGCCGAATATATAGCGGCATCTGATGCAGCTAAGGAGGCGGTTTGGATCAAGAAGTTCATTAGTGACTTGGAATTTGTTCCAAGTATCACGAATCCGGCGGAACATTATTGTGACAACAATGGTGCCATTGCACAAGCAAAGGAACTAAGGTCACACCAGAGATCCAAAAACATACTTAGACGTTTCCATCTCATTCGAGAGTTCATTGATCGGGGAGACGTTAAGATATGCAAAGTATCAACCGATGATAACATTGGGAATCCGCTTACAAAGCCCCTCGCACAAGCGAAGCATGATGGTCATGTTAGGTCCATGGGTATTAGATACATATATGGAGCCTAGTGCAAGTGGGAGATTGTTGGTGTAGTGCCCTAGGCATTTAGTTATATTTGACTTATTATCTAAACCACTATGTAATCATCTTTATCATTTATTATAGAGAAAGTATTATTTGGTTCATTATATGTTTTGCATGTTTATTATATTGAACTGCGTCCCTATTTGTCGAGAACAACTAGTATAAGTTGGTAGTGGATAATCATGATGATGATTATATGCATGTGATGCACATTACACTTATGGATACTTGCTAGAGAACAAGTATTGGACATGACCTACTAATGAGATTTATGACATGGTCAATAGTCATATGTGTGATGAATAAATCTCATGATAGTCGTGTTATTGAATCCTTACACCTGAGATTATCATCGTCTTACACATGACGAAGATCGTGTTTAATATAGTCTAACACTGTCTTTAATCAGATAGCAATAAGGGCTATGTTAGCACGATTGGAATCATGTAGGTAAGAATGATAAGTCAAGACGAGATTTGTTCCTCTTATGAAGAGAGATGTTTTCTTGGGCCCCTCGATGAATGATGTTGATGAAATGTGTGGCCGAACTCAAATGATTTGATAAAGATCAAATGCATTTGCATTATCAAAATATTCGGAATCAAGAAAGCATTGAACGGAATGAGTTGACCTAGACCATGACTCATGTTCAATTGGACATCGTGAACAAAGGGATTATAACATTGGATCTACTATGGAATCAAGCTTTGATGTAATATTCAATTGGGTGGACATAATGATTTGCTAGAAGTCACTTATGTCTTGTGAGGTTGATGTTTCAACTCACTGCAAACATAAAATATAATTCCTAAAGGGTCACACACAAAAGAACGAATTTGATTCGAGCTGAAAAATGGAATTTTGGGGTCTGGCACGACTAGTGACCAGGAGCACGACTCGTGCCCTGGGTCACGACTCGTGCCAAGGATAATGACTCGTGATCATGGCTGAGACACGACTTGGTTTTTGTCTCGTTTTGATCAGAACGAGTTGGGGCTCAAGGAACGACTCGTGAGCACGAGTTATTTGCAAAGGGCACGACTCATGCCAATTGGCACGACTCGTGCCATGACCAAATTTCGTGTCCGTACAGTTTTCATTGGCTAGGAAGGAATTGCTATTTTGCTAGGTTTCTACCCTAATTGTTAGGGGATTTATATGTGATATAAATAAATCCTTGCATCCATATTTTTCCAACCCTCTCAAATCATAATCCAAGGTTTTTGAAACTCTAGATTTTGATTTTGATTTTGAATCAAAAGTCCCAATTGTTCCATATTTTTGGCTTTGATTATTGAATATTGATTCAATAATCAAGAGGATCATCTAGCAATCCATCAAGAAGGTGTTCTTGGATTCGTTCACGTGTGGATTATCGATAGAGGGTGATAGGTTAATCACCAAGAGCTTGAAGCCTCCGTTCGTTGATTCATCACAAGGTTTGAACAAGGTAGAAGAAGAAGATCCGTTTCGATATCAAAATTTTAGGCTTGAATTTTGTGATCTACTTTGTTAATCCTCATCGCATTCAAGGTATGTAAATTCTATCTCATATTAACTTCTAATCTCTTCATGCTAGACGGATTCTAGGCTAGGGTTTTGATGTTAAAATTAAATCTTCCGCTGCGTTTGTAACCCCAAAACCCAACAGCGGCAGTTCGGGCTGGAGCAGGTGCCGTTGACGGGCTTGAGTAATGCTGGTACCTTTGAGGTGGGATTGCTCCTCATGGAAGATCCTTCGATGCCATTGCTTTTCATGCGGTTGTGGCAATACACGTCTTTTCCTGCCAGGGTTCTCTTTCACCGGAGAGGGGGCACTGTTCTGTCCACTCGGTATTTGAACTGGTACAATGAGTGTATAGGGGAGACACAAATGGCTATTTTGTGGAGACGAAGTGAGCTATTGGGCCTTGACTATCGTGACAGCTCGACTTTAAGGAGGGCCGAAGCGGCGGTTAACCCTCAGGTTTGTTCCGGGGATGATATGGCTGATTAAGAGGCCAATGCTAGTCGAATGGCCGATCAGAGCATGGATATGGCGACTCGAAGAGAGGCAGCTCGTGATAGAGCCAGGGAAAGGGCTGCGTTGGCGGCCGCAGGTTTGATAGAGGCATCGAGAAGGGTCCCAGAGCTAGGTAGAAGGACTACGAGGATATTCCTTGTGAAGGCGAAGAATACCCGTCGTGGGAAAGGGAAGGGGAAGAAAGATGAAGGACCGAGTACGAGGGACTAGGTTGACCTTGGTGTCCGGAATATCCACCCACTGTCATTGCAGACACATTAAATTGATCAATGTTTTATTGTTATTTTGCTAGGGTGTAGCGAGTCAAGAGTAGACCGTGCTTGAACTCATCAAAGATTGTTTTAACCGTAATGAGTTTGTAGGTTAAATTTAAGAATTTTTTCTAAACACAAGCGATTGGTGTTGTATTTGAAATTTTATTTGTTTTTGAGACCAAACCAATGATGGCTGCCTACGTTCCCCTTTTACAATTGGACTAAGGGGCTCAGGTCACCGTAGTTCGACACTTTTAGGTGAAATTTGAGAAAAAGACAAAAAAAGTGCAACCCTGTTTTTTACCTAGATCATTTTCAGGAATGTATCTAGTTGGGTATTACTCTTTTAGCACTTTGATTTTACTGAGGGGTGGTGTATGGGGAAGGAGAGTTGACTCGTGTTCTTCCTCAAACAAAGTATCTGCGGAGCTTGCTTCCGCTCACGGGGTTAACGAAAGGGTTTTCGTCCAAATCTGCTAACTTCATGGCTCCTCCGGAAAAGATTCTTTGTACCACGAATGGGCCTATCCAGGTAGGCTCCCACTTTCCGAGGGGATTGGTCTGTGTAGGAGGCTTTTCCTTAAGCACCAAGTCGCCTTCTCTGATGTCTCGGATCTTGACTTTCTTATCAAATGCTCGGGCCATCCTGCTTAGTAGGCACGAGTATGCTCCATGGCTTTCAATCTGCGCTCGTCGAGTAGAGCTAGTTCATCGTGACAGCTTTGGAGCCATTTGACTTCATTGATTCCGTTTTCCAAGAGGACTCGAAGGGATGGAATTTTCAATTCAACTGGTAACATCGCTTCCATTTCATATGTGAGTGCGAAAGGAGTCTCCCATGTGGCGGTTCTGACTGATGTTCTGTATCCCCAAAGGGCTAGATGTAGCTTTTCGGGCCAATCTCGACCTCTGACGGCCATCTTTTTTATTATTCTTGTGAGAGACTTGTTTGCTGCCTCTACTGCACCATTAGTTTGTGGTCTGTAGGGAGAAGACTTGTGGCGTGTAACTCTGAACTTGGTTAACAGTTGGTCACAATCTCCTTCAAAGTGGGTCCCATTTTAGGATATGATCTCGTTGGGTACCCCATATCTGCACATGATGTTCTCTTTGATGAACTCGGCCACCTTCTTAGAATTCGGTACTTTGTATGATCTGGCTTCTACCCATTTGGTAAAGTAGTCGAATGCGACTAATATGAACTCGTGACCATTGCTCCCTGGCGGAGTAATTTTGCAGATGACGTCGATTCCCCATGTGGCGAAAGGCCATGGCGTAGTCATGCAGTAGAGCTCGTGAGGAGGAATGTGATTGAGGTTAGAGAACCGTTGACATTTGTCGCAGCTTCTGACGAACTGGATGCAGTCTATTTCCATTGATACCCAATAGTAACCCATACGGAGGATGATCTGTGTCAATGCTCTGGCATTCAGGTGCGGACCGTAGGTTCCGTTGTGAACTTCGTTCATTAGCTCGCTGGCTTTTTCTTTATTTACACACCGAAGGAGTGGTCCTTGGTGGCGCTTCTTGTACAACATACCCCCCAGAATGATGAAATGGGATGCCAGGCATTTTAGTGCCATCATGTTTTTGGCTTTGATCCCTTCTTTGTATTTTCCATCTTCATTTGTGAAGGAAGCTTCTCCGTTTTGGAGGTACTGGTAGATTTGATTGTACCAGGGTTCGTCGATCGGTTCATGTTCAACTTCGATCTCGCAGCAATAGGTGGGTATTTCTCGTATGCCTATTCTGAGGGGTTTTACTGATTTCCCTTCGGGAATTTCGACAAGAGATGCTAGGGTAGCCAGGGCATCTGCGAAGCGGTTCCTGTCTCTTGGCAAATAATGAAAAGAGATGTCCTTGAACTGAGCAATGAGCTCCTCCATCTACGTGTGGTACTTCTGGAGGCTAGAATCTATTGTCTTCCATTTGTTGGATACTTGATTGATGATCAATGCTGAGTCTCCGTATACTTCCAGTTTTGTGATGTTGCGTTCAAGAGCGGCTTCTAGGCCGGCTGCGCAAGCTTCATATTCCGTGGCATTGTTGGTTGCCTCAAAATTCAGTTTGATGGCTATGGGAGTGTGCTCGTCTTTAGGATCGACCAGGAGCATTCCAATACCATTTCCCTTCTTGTTGGCTGCCCCATCGAAGAAGAGTTGCCAGCGATTTATGCTGTAGAGTGAGAAGATCCCGTCATCTGAAAACAGCGGATCAGGACCTTTGAGTTCACTGCTTGGGAAGTCTGCCAGCTGATCTGCCATTACTCAACCCTTTGTTGATTTTCTGACCATATATTTGATGTCGAATACAGCCAAGAAGAATGACCACTTGGCTAATCTCATTGATAGAGATGGCTTATCGAAGAGATATCTGACGGGGTCCATCTTAGAGACCAGGAGCACTGAATGGGACTGCATGTAGTGTTTCAGTTTCCCGACTACCCATACCAAGGCGGTAAAAGTTTTCTCTAATGCTGAGTAGCTGAGTTCACTTCCTTGAAGTTTTCGGCTTACGAAGTAGATTGCATGCTCAACTCTGGGATCTTTCTGTTCTTGCGCCAGCATTGCTCCAATTGACGTGTCTGTCACCGTCATGTACAGGAGGAGTGGCTTATCTTCATGTGGCAAGCACAGGATTGGGGGATTCACCAAGTATGTCTTTATTTTCTCGTAGGCTGTCTGGCATTCGGAGTCCCTTTTGATGTCAGGATTTTTCTTCATTAGTTTGAACATTGGCTCGTAGAGAGATGTCAACTGGTTGATGAAGCGGCTGATGTACTGAAGTCTCCCCATAAAACTTTTCACTTATGTACTACGGCGGCTTCATGTCGATGATGACCTTGATTTTCTTGGGATCTGCTTCAATGCCTCTTTCTGTAACCATGTACCCCAGTACTTTGCCTCGCTTGACGTCTAAGGTGCACTTTGCGGGGTTCAATCTCATGGAGTGCTTTCTGAGTCTGTTGAAGAACTTTCTCAAATCTTTCATATGCTGCATGTCTGATCCTCTGGAGTGGATTATCATGTCGTTAACATATACTTTGATTACTTTGTGAATCATGTCATGAAAGAGAGCTGTTGTAGCCCGCTAATAAGTTGCCCCAGCGTTCTTGAAACCAAACGGCATGACCGTGTAACAGTATATCCCCAACGGAGTGGTGAAAGCAGTCTCGGCCTGATCTTCCTCGGATATCTTGATTTGATTGTATCTAGTAAACCCGTCCACGAAGGACTTTACTTCGAAATTTGTCGTGGTGTCAACTAGCATGTCGATGTTGGGCAGTGGGAAATCGTCTTTAGGACTGGCCTTATTGAGATCTCGCAAATCCACACAACATATGACCTTTCCCTTGGCCTTGGTGACGGTCATGAAGTTGGAGAGCCAAGTCGGGTACTCAATTACTCTGATGAAGTCGACGCGAAGCATCTTCTCAATTTCTTCTTTCACTTGCAGAGACCATTCTGGCTTGATCTTGGGCAGTTTCTGTTTGACAGGCTTGGATTTTGGATCCAGAGGGATTCTGTGCTCCACGATTGAGGGATCGAGTCCTGGCATGTCTTGGTATGACCAAGCGAACACGTCAACATATTCTTTGAGGAGATTTATCAGGGCTTCTTTTTCTGCACCGGCGAAGAAACTGCCCACTTGTATCTCTTTAAGCTCTTGCACTGACCCCAGGTTCACTTTAGTCATAACCTCTTCGGCAGCTTGGGCCCGATTGTCCTCTTGGTCAACTACACGCTTGAGAACTTCTTTAATGTATTGTTCATTTAGTGTGTCTTCTTCTTTATCAAGTGAGTCATTATTAACGTCTTTTAAGTTGTTTGTTAACTTATCAGTTGTTAAAGTGGCAATGAGGGGATAATCCGAAAGGTCGAACTTTTCATTTAATACGAACGAGAATACATTGTTGGCTACATTATCATAGTCTTCCGGCGTGAGGCCGTCGGACGACTCAGAGGACTGGACTTTGACAATGACTGACTCAGAGGGTTTGAGACTAGGCTTAGGGAGATATGGGTGCAAGCCTAGTTTGTCTTCCATTTCTGTCTGGCTTGCCCTTGGTCCGGTGAAAGTCACCCAGTTTTTTAGTTGCATTGTTGGATGCTTGATGAGGGTTCGGGGGTCGAGAGGCTTGGCTTCTGCTGTCCCGATCATGGCGATCATGCTGTTCTCGAAGCCCAGGTCAATCAGGTTTGGCACCTCCATGACTTCTACGAAGAGATTCTGTAGAGCGGGTCCACTGAGAGCATCTTCTATGAATTATGGTTCCTTCTGCTTTGGAGTTACTATTTCGAATGTGGCCTCGTAGGCTGACCCGAACAATTTGTTTCCCATGAAGAGTGTCTCGAGCTGCTCTTCTATGTCTGGGATTCCTTTGAATGAGTACTCGTGCTGAACTGTGGTGGCAATTGGTCCAGGTAGAGCAGTGATGTCGAGGAATGCTCCCCTTATCTGATTAGCTTTGAGTCCTCTGAAACGCTTAAGGTCCTGCGCCAACTTTCCCATCCTTTCTGTAGTCTCTGCACTAACTTTTCTTGCTTCTTTCTCATCTTCATCAGTTCCGCTATCGGTCCCCTCAGTTCTGCTGTCGGTTCCCCCAGTTCTGTTGTCGGTTCCACTGTCGGTTCCTTTGATGAAGTAGTGGGTGAGGTCGAAACTGTAAGATTGGAGGTTGGGTGTGCCATTGGAGGTTCCCCTTTTGCGGGTTGTTGCCTTGGTGCTGGAGAGCCTTTTGTTTTCTTGATATCAGCTGGTGTTGGCACATAACTGAGCCCCTGGACTGTAGTGTGGCCCTTGACTTCGATGACTTGGTGTTGGCCCTGTAACCTCTTGCCGAGCCCCAGTCCCGGGACGAAGTTCATGAGCTTCATCATCTTCATGGGACGAGGGATTTTGTCCCAGAATAGTGTAAGGTCCACGCTGCATATTTGGATCTTGGAGGTCTCCAAGGTGAACCCAGTTAATGCCATATCAGCGTCATGCTTGATTTCCAACAGTGGAATGCCATTGGTGCAGGTCCCCTCGGTAGTGACATTGTCGTCGTAGACTGTTGTCAGCTCGTTGCCTTGCATGAACTTGATACATTGGTGAAGGGTAGATGCCACGCCGTTCATTTGATGAAGCCAGGGTGTAGCGATGCGCTAATTTTTTCAAACATCTTTTTGAGTCGCCACCTATATTATTCGTTTGGAAACATAGGAAAACCATTTTGAAAGAGATTTGGGTTCGGGGCTTAGGTTATGGAATGGGTAGGTCAAGGAGCATCCATTCCACCCAATTCGGAGATCGGTCTTGCTAAAGAAAAGAGAGGTTTTCAATCTTTACAATATATATAATTAAAGAAAACAAGTAAACCCTAATCAATTTCTTGATTAGGAATGTCGGATTGTATGCTTCGAGATCGCCTCCATTGACTGAAGGGACTCTAGGCTAATCCTTTTGATGGGATTACACTACTCTAAAATCAATAGAGGGATTGAGAAGAGAAACGAAAGTTTAAAGGATGATTACCTTTTGAGAAGAGATTCGGACAGAGTTTCGACTCAAGTTTAGAGTTGAAACTTGATACGGACAGAGCTTCGCCTCGATCCTTGACTCGGATCTTGATGCGGACGGAGCTTCGTCTTGGTCCTTTGATTCGGGCTTCGATGTTCATCAATCAACGTGGTTGAAGGACGAATTTAGGAGTTGTTTGTGAGTGATTTGAAGGAGTCTTTCGTGGAAAGAAACCAACAAATTGTGTGTGTTGTGTGTTATCTTGATCAAGGATCAGAATTGTCGACCTCTGAAACACTGAAAGTCATCCAGTATTTATAGGAGGTTGGAGAGGTGAAGGTGGAGAGGTAAAATCCCCTAGGAAGGTTCCAGAACTCAGTTGTGATTGGATACCCGAATTGATAAGGTTTTATCCAGAAAGAGAGTTTGAAACGGAGAAGGAGAGTGATTTCTGCACATCCTTTCGAGGGGATACCTCGTGCGAGACACGCTATTCCGCGCGAGATAACTAGTTATTTGACTATTTTGTCCTCTTCAGTTTATTCCGTTAGTCAGTTAGGTCCCAAAGCTAACGAGGTTAGTTAAAAACTTAACGAAACATGATGGAACTGATATGCTTTCATCAAAACATAAAAGAGAGATGAAGAATAGTGTAATCATGTAATTATGGGTTCAGAATGGGGTATCTACACAGGGTCATCCCAGGATGGCTGTGAAAGTGATAGGAATGTCCAACACTTGAAATTCGGTGGGGATCATCCGCTTGCCGAACCAGATGTTTAGAGTAGCAACCCCAAGAACTGTGCAGGAAGTAGAACCATAGGCCTTGACAGTGTGGACTGAAGGCTTTAGGTCTGTGGGCTTGATGTCAAGCAGGTCCATCATCTTGGCGGGCAAGACATTCATTCCGGAACCTCCGTCTACCAATACACGGGGAAGGCGACGCTCGTCCAGCTGAACTGTGATGTAGAGCGGCTCGTTGTGATCAGCCCCAAATTTTGGCAGGTCTAAATCTATGAAGGTGATGATTTTTCCATTGTGGATTTTGCCGATCATCTGAATTACTTCTTCTGGCGTTGCATCTACGGGGACCATGGTAAGGGCCAAACTTTCATCTAGCTTGAGCTTGTGCGGGTATGAAGATGTAAGTAGGGACCATATGGAAATGTTCGCCTGGGTCTTCTTAAGCTGAGTGAGGATCGAGTCCTCCTTTCCGGAACTTGTTTCTTCGGGAAGACCGGGTTGCGGTTCTGGCTCTGTTGGCTTTTTGGTGGCCTTGGGTGGTAGCAGATGAATTTGACCCGATCGGGTTAGAACGTTGACGTCGGGCTTGGTCCCCTTTGAACAGGTTGCTTTGACCTGAGCCATAGTCAGAGGAGGATTTTTCGAAGCACAGGACCATATGTCCTCCCTCAATTCGTTGACTGTAGATGTATTCCCGGGGGCTTCGGCAGCTTTCCGGATTCTGTCCCAAGATACTGGTTTAGGTGCCTCTGCGGGGAGGGAACCTATGGTTTGCCGCAGTTGTTCGAACGTCAGTGCGCAGCAGTGGTTGCCAAGACTAAATTGTGTATTGCCGACCCTCCGGGGGAGGTTAGAGAGTTCTTGGTTCAAGCGAATGGTCTCTTTGATTTCTTCACAGTATACTGCGCTTCTTTCCTTCTTGCTGAGTAGGCTCATGGCATTCTTGAGTTGGGACAGGCAGTAGTCATGGTTTGCTAATTTTCCTCCACTTTTGGCCCAGATCAGCTCTCTTGCAGTAGAGCCTTCGTCGAGAGCTAACACTTGCGTCTTTTCCCATGTGAGAATAGCCAGCGCTTCTTTGAATCGTATGCGGCAATCTAGATAAACTTCCATCGGGGAGAGCTTTCTCTGCTGCTTTAACTGAGTGGCGGGTATGTCGGAAGGTGAGTATACGGCTTCCCGAACGTCTGCCCATGTGACTGGTTTTTGCCCAAGTTGGTCGTTTCTGTAAACGAATGCGGTAGTCTATGGAATCTCCCTGAGCAGTTGTTGGAGATGTATTTCCATCTTTCTCTTCTTTTTGAATAGACCTTCCTCTTTCAGTTGGCCCTTCAATTTGAGAACGGAAATGATCCGCTCCCATCCTCCCAGGACCCTTGGGATTCCGATTTTGTTGACTTCACGGCCGGCTTGGATGAGAATAGTTTCGTCATCTTCGTCGTCACTTTCACAAAGGGCTTGCTTCTCCCGGGGAGATAAGCGCTTGTATTCTTCATGCTGTTTGGCTAGGTGTTCCTTGTGTTGTGCCATTCCATATCCTAGGTCGTTGGGACCGTTGACCGCCCTCCCTTGCCAGAGGGGGTTTGCTGAGAGGCGATGGTAATCCAGGAAGTCACCGTGGGCAAAACCTTTGAGGTCGAACTGGTCTAGAGTGGCCTCTAGCTTTCTGTATGAGTCCTTGCGACGCTTTAAGGGCTTGGTCCCTGTGGGTCTTTTGAGCTTTGTTTTCGTCCCAGAGGTGATTTTCTTGTGCAACTAGTTCCAGGAGGGCTTTCCTTGCGAGAGCTAAACAGTCTTCGTAGGTGCACGTTGTCTGACTGGTGTCTAGAACTGTAATCACATCCAAATCTCCGAATGGTGGAAATACTTGGATTATATTGACGAAGGAAGTCGTGCTGGGACATTCCATGCGACCTTCCTTGATCTCGGTCACCAAGAAGTTTGCCCATATCTGCTTGATCAAACCAACGGGGGTGTTGAACTCTGCGAGGCTGATGCTCGTGATCTCGTTCGAGAGCCAAGTCTATCAGAGCTAGCAGCTTGCTGGTGGGATGCCTGAATCCGGGGCCGTGATGGCTGGGAACAGGGTCGAACTTGAGCATGATGATGCTGAGGTATCATTCCTTTCTTCGGAATCTTGATCTATCTCGCTGGGAGGACTCTTGCAGATGTTCTCAGGGTGGCTGCTGGAGGCGTTCCCGAGGCTGATCTGACTTGTAGAAAGGTGGGGAGTTCTGTCTCCTTTGTCGGTGCTTTCGGCCTTGGCGGCGCTTTTGGCAGTGAGCTTGACTGACGGCACGGGCCGGTTGCCACTGGGGCTGATAATTGGAAGTGATGACGAGCCTTGAGCTCTCTTGGGTAGGGCCTCGTTTACCATGATCAGGCAATCGTTGAGGGTAACATTGGCATTGCATAATCTGACAATAAGGACCGGATCCTTGGCATCGTCGGGATATCTGGAGAAAATGATGTTTACGAAGTCATCGTCGGTTACGTGATCAAAAGGGTTCTTTGTCGTGTCAACCAGTTATTTCCACTCGCCGGATAACTGTCTGTACTGGACATTGAGTTTGACAATTTCCATGGTATTGGAGCCCTCATCGTAGGTGACCTCGTCGGAACTGGTGCCATCCTTGAAATTGAGCATGTGTATGTAAGGGTCCTCTTGCAGATCTGCCGCTTCTTCCACTCCGGAGAGTCCTGATTCGTTGCCGTCTGATGGCTCAACCTAGATCAAAGGACGTCTCGCACCCTATTGCGAAGCTGGTGCTGCTAAAAAGACCTCATGCCCTTCATTTGAGAAAGGGGGTTCGGTGGGCAATTCCGCGTGTAAGACATCCCAAACGACTGCCATACATTCATCATGAGTGAGCTGGTGCTTGTTGACCTTTATCGTGAAGATTTCTTCGCCTGGCAGAGCCACATAATTTGCTCGAAGGATGCTGACAAATCTTCGATCGGAGATAGGGGGTTTGTGTGCCCATATCATTGCGATGCTCAGGGTTTCTTTCCAGTCTGCATCCAGGTTTCAGAAATGGCAGTTGAACTTGATGAATCTGACTGCTTCAAGATCTTCCTGCTCGAGGACGTTGACATAGTTAGCACCTCCGGACTCTGAGGGATTCTGATGAGATTTGCCCCGGTTGTCCTTTGGTCGGCTTGCATGAGGTAACCCCGGTGCCTGGCTGCGGGCACGCTTAATTGGCATTTCGGCTTCATTCCCTATGAGGAATCTGTCCCTGTAAGTACCCAAATCCGGATTGCCAAAATCCGTTAGAAGTTAACCGGAATCTGTTAACTGGCCCGCTCCAGGTTAACCGGAACCCGTTAAGCTCCCCGTTGCCAAGCCAACGAGACGTCCCGGGACTGCCCCGTGCATCCCAACGTCCAAGCGTACTCAACACACGTCATCTCACGTAAAAGTACGGCTTTCCCTGAAAAACGCACTTTCCAACACTTTCCGGGGGCGTTTCGGACATTTTCCGGACTGTTATTTTAAAAACGGACAAAACCGGGGCCTGGGCACGAACTCCCAAAAAGCCTGGTGAGTCATGGGACACATGGCTTGCATGCCATAGCCCTCCCATCACCTTTCAATCAATTTCAGAGTGAAAAGACTAAAATAGCCCTCGTATGCAGTCTCAGTCCGGCCGGACTCATTTCCAGACTCTCAGAAATTGCCAGCAAGTCCCTCCAATTTCCAAAATTCACAAAACCCCCTGGATTTCAGGTTCAGTCCGGCCGGACTCATGCTGAAATTTCACCTATAAATAGAAGAGCTGTCAAAGCCATTTATAAAAACAAAATTACTCTCCAAATTCACCATAGCCACGGCCTAAACCGGTTCTACCCCTTCCTGAGCTCGGTTTTACCTCGTTTTGCGTGAAAACTTCGTATTTCGATCAAATACGACCCCCGCCACCTTAAAACACCATCCAAAGCACTTTTCGTATCCCGTATACACCCCCGAGCCAAAGGAGTCGACCCTAGCCATAGGTATAACTCCCTCTCCCTAATCTCTCGTTCCGCCTCGATTTACGCGCCAGTCGCTATAATCGTTTCGGACGAACATTATTGAAATGTAGACGCCTTCGTCTAACGGGGTCCGATACGTTTTAGCCCCTAGATCCTCTTCTCTTCCCGTAAGAGAAGTAATCTCGGGTTAAAACGGCGTTCCAGCCCCGTTCCGTTTAAATTTCCATCATTTACAATTTCGGATCGATCGATCCGTCGATCGTCATTTAAATTTCTGTCATTTACCATTCCGGACCGTTTGATCCGTCGAACGTCATTTACATTTCATGCAACTTTACAACTTCGAGCCGTTTTGGCTCGTCGATCGTACTTTACAATTCCTGATCGTTTGATTCCGTTGATACCGCACTTTAAATACTGTCATTTACAAAGTCCAACCCGTTTGGATCGTGATAGTATTTACTTTTCAAAGTCCGAGTCGCAACCCGATTCGTTGATTGCATGTCAGTTAATACGTTTTTCCCGTAAAATCGTTAACAATGTAATGCCCGGTTCAAAGCCGGAGTTCGACCTTCGGACTCTCTTTCAAAACGCGCGAAATGACGTTTGGCATCCGAACGCTCATCTTCAAACTTAAAAGCCGCCATTTGACACTCAAAATCATTTAATACGTTTTTCCCGTAAAATCGTTAACAATGTAATGCCCGGTTCAAAACCGGAGTTCGACCTTCGAACTCTCTTTCAAAACGCGCGAAATGACGTTTGGCATCCAAACGCTCATCTTCAAACTCAAAATCCGACGTTTGACATTCAAACGCTCTTTTCTTAAAAGTCAACATTTGACACTTAAGATAAACAGTTAAAATCGGTATTCGCGCCACTTTTCCTAAAACTTCAAAACCGACGTTTGTCATTCAAACGCTCGTCTTTTCAAACAAATCAACGTTTGACATTCAAACCAAGATTAAGCTTGTCATTCAAGCCCCCATTTCAAAATACAAACACACACACACACGTACACGTTTTCGAAAAAGGTAGAAAGACTCGTCATACGAGGCGTTTCGGGTGATCTCGTAATACTCTTCCCAAAACGTAACGTGACATCCGAACCTTACAATCTCTGGTACTAAAAAAAAGCTTTTTACTCGTTTTTGCTACCAATAAAAATGACTCCCCGTTTTCAAAAAAGCCTTTTCCTAAGTTTTTGCTACCAATAAAAATGACACCTTTTTCAAACAATAGCCGTTTCTCAACGTTTGGGCTCAAAATACAAAAACCGCATGGCGACTCCTCTTCCTTCCCGAAAAACGAGGTCTCAGACACCAACCCTCCGCGAAAGACAATCGCCTTTTCGCGCCCTCGCGCGAAAATCCCGGGTAATTTCAATCCCCTCTGATGACCTCGAGATCTCCTTGTCGATTTATGAACTTGACACACTGATGGAGAGCGGAGGCGATGTCCTTCATGAGGTGCAGCCATGGGCGTCCCTGTAAGTACCCAAATTCAGATCGTCAAAATCCGTCAAAAGTTAACCGGAATCCATTAACTGGCCCGCTCCAGGCTAGCCGGAACCTGTTAAACTCCCCGTTCTCAAGCCAACGAGACGTCCCGGGACTGCCCCATGCATCCCAACGTCAAAGCGTACTCAACACACGTTATCACACGTAAAAGTACAGCTTTTCTCGAAAAACACACTTTCCGGGACTTTTTGGGGTCGTTTCGGACATTTTCCGGACAGTTATTTAAAAAATGGACAAAACCGGGAATAACGGGACGAAAACCCTAGCCTAGGTGAGTCACAGTGGCACGTGGCACACATGCCAAAGCCCTCTAGTCAACATCAATCAGATTTCAAAGTGAAAAGACTAAAATGCCCCTGAGATTGAGTCACAGTCCGAACGGACTGTTTTACATAATATTCAGAATTGCCAACAAGTCCTCCAATTTTCCAAAATACCAGAAAACATCCCCAAATTGAGGAAAAGTCCGTCCGGACTGTTTTACAATTTCACCCTATAAATACAAGGGTTGTCAAAACATTTAAAGGAGGAAAAATATTAACCATTTTCACCAAAGCCCACGGCATAAACCCTTTCCACCCTCTCCCGAGCCCCATTTTATCTCGATTTGCGTGAAAACCTCGTTTTTCAACCAAACACTAACCAAACAAACTCAAAACACCCTTTCAAACACTAAACCGTATCACGTATACGTCAACCGAGCCAAAAGAGTCAACCCCTAGCCATAGGTAACACTCTCTCTCCCTAAACACTCATTCCGTCTCGGTTTTCGCGTCAAACGCTACAACCGCTTCGGTCGAAAATCATTGAAATGTAGACGTAACACCATTTACGGGGTCCGATACGTTTTAGTCCAAGATCATCTTTTCTCCCGTAAGAGAAGTAATCTCGGGTTAAATCGCGTTCCGGCCCCGTTCTTTACTTTTATGTCATTTACGGTCCAGATCGTTTGATCCGTCGATTCGTAACTTTACAGTTCGAACCGTTTGGTTGGTGATAGTCATTTACAAAGTCCGGATCGTTTGATCCGTTGATATTGTCATTTAAATTACGCAAATTTACAAGTCCGGGCCGTTTGGCTCGTTGATCGCACCTTTAATGTCCGGATCGTTTGATTCCGTCGATACCGCATTTTAAATACTGTCATTTACAAGTCCGAGCCGTTTGGCTCATGATAGTATTTACTTATCAAAGTCCGAGTCGCAAATCGATTCGTTGATCGCATCCCATTTAATGCGTTTTTCCATAAAATCGCTAACAATGTAATACCCGGTTCAAAACCGGAGTTCGTCATTCGAACTCTCTTTCAAAACGCGCAAAAGTGACATTTTGCATCCAAAACGTAACGTGATCTCCGAACCTAACAATCTCCGGTACTAAAATCCATTTCCAAAGTTTGGGCTCAAAATACAAAACGACACCTTTTCAAAGCTATTTCCAAAGTTTGGGCTTAAAATACAAAACGACACCTTTTCAAAGCCATTTCCAAAGTTTGTGCTCAAAATACAAAACAACACCTTTTCAAAGCCATTTCCAAAGTTTGGGCTCAAAATACAAAACGACACTTTTTTCAAGCCATTTTCAACGTTTGGTCTCAAAATACAAAAACGCGTGGCGACTCCTCTCCTTCCCGAAAGCGAGGTCCCAAACATCCGCGAAAGACAACCGCTCGCGCGCAGCCCGCGCGATTCGGGTAATTTCAGTTGGCAACTCCGCTGGGGACTAGGATACTTTTTCAAAACTGACGTCGTTTTCAAAAAGCATTCCGTGGGTCAAACTTTCGTTTACCCTTTCTCGTTTTTGTGTGTGTTGTTCAAAGCATCGAACGGTTTTCAAAAAAATGTGTTGCATTTTTCATCTAAAATCATAACATGTTCGTGCATTCCCGTTCATACTTGATTTTCATGTTACATTTTGAACTGCGCATAAACTCTTTAAAACACATTCTGAAAATCTTTGTTTTACTCAGAAAAAGAATTTAGTGACCGCACACTACTTGCACTGCTGCCTCGGTACACCGCACGCCACGTTCACTTGCCGCCTCGGTACACTGCACACTACGACCCGTAACCCAGGATGACCATTCAGTTGCAGCTCGGTTGGTCTGCCAGACACCTTTCGAGCGCGCACGGATTCGTCCCAAACAGCCCATCCTAGCCCGTGTAAGCCATGCGCTCTTTGTGTCACACTTCGTCCAAGACCCCTGTTGGTTTTTGGCTTAGTACGTGTCATAAAGCCCAAGTGTATGTTTTTTACGCCGGGTTCCCTCACAAGTCAAGCTTGAAAGATTGAGACCGAAGGTCGTTCCCGACCCGAAATCTTGAGCTTTTCAGCCTTGACTTTGACGCGGAGCTCTGCCGAAAAACATACCCGAAGGTTCAATGTGACACCCTGTCACCAAACCCTCAGCGCATGCACCATACCAGCCACAACTTGGCCAACACCAAAAGCTAAGGCCCCTCGCGCAAGCGAGTCAGGAGAGGTCATGCCGAAATTTTGGCACGATTTCTGCCTTAGCTCATGGACGTTGACTTCGACCGTGGCCCGCGTGTCATTGGAGGTTTACGTAACCAGCTAGGCTTAAGTTCACTTTTTTCCTTTGTCGGTGGAACTCGCTTGCCTTATAGGACCCTCGCTCGAGATTGTCCGTCCCGGGAAGACGATTTATAGGTGAAAAACGAGGGGCTTATAAACGTAGTGACGAGATCCACTGATTAGAGCCTTAGGTTAGTTGCGAAAAAGAAGACACGGTCTTTTCCAACCGATTAGGACTCTGAGAAAATACGTTTTAAGTAAACATTAATCGGTAACTGCACATTGCACTAGCCCGAAACCCTGAGCCAAATACCCTTTCCGAAGCCTAAACCCTGCCTTTTGTTCCTGCAATGCAGCGTAAAGTGGTTCAAAATTAAGGTCGAGCGCCTCGCCGAGTCACGCGATCACGACGGCGTCGAGCGGTTCTTCGGTTCCTTCAGTTCCTTCAGCCAGACTCTCCAACATGTCAAGCTCACCGAGAAATCGTGACGGGAACGGAACCCCGCCACCGGTAACAGATATGATATTGGAAGAAGCCATTCGGGCTTGTGAGGTTCACAAGAGGCAGAAAGAAGATCAACAGAATTTCGTAGTACAGCTTCTGAATGAGCGAGGTATAGCAGCTATCCCCCAGCCAGATGGTACTTTCGTCCTAATCGAGGACGACGATTCCCAGAAATCAGCTCCTCAATCCTTCAACCAGGTTCCTCCCCCGCCAACTTACGGGATGCCTTCAAACCAAGGAAACAGCCGACCTAGGCTTCATGTTGCCACCTCTCAAGGCAACCCTATCATATACGGCCAAGCCAGTACTACTCCCATCACTCAGTACAACCAGCGCACCGCTGGACCATCTCAAACAGATGTCAACATCCTCCAATACCCTCCCGGGTTCAACCATTGCCTATACACGAACCCCAAAATACCGGGGACAAACCCCGATACAGTCCAGAAAAGGCCCCCATATATCCACATATATCAAGCCTCCCACCTCCAATTACTGCCACTCATAGGGTAGCACCCGGCATCGAGCCTCAAAGTCCACCACTGGACCCAGCCCTAGCCTGGATGGTCGAACAGATGAAAGATCTGAAAGCCAGCATAAGCAGTTCAAAGCAAGAAATGCTCAGATCCACAGATCCGGGAATAGTCACACCTCTCCCTGCCAAGTTCAGAATGACGGAGATGGACCGATTTGACGAAACCGAATGTCCACAGATGCATGTTGACACCTACGTTCTCGGCATGAGAGCGAAAGGAGGAACCCTTCAGCAAATGGTCGATCACTTCCAGCATACGCTCAAGAGTTCAGCGTTACGATGGTTCCTAAGGGTCAATCCTGCAGATCGCCATACCTGGGATCAGATCAACAATATCTTCCTAGAGCGGTACAGATCCAACCTAGAGTGGGAAACAAGTCGTGAGGACTTAATCACCACCGAACAGAAAGCAGATGAAAGCGTCGGAGAATTCTACAAGAGGTGGAGTTGGAAACTCTCCGAGATTATGGAGCCACTCTCCAAGGATGAACAGATGTGGATCTTCAAGTCTTGCTTGAGGCCGTCCATCAGAACCCTCATCAGCCATCACTTCTTCCCAGATCTCTGAGCCATGGTCAATGCCGGCTCACAGTTCGAAAAGGATCTCAAGGAAAAATTGGCCACAAGACATGCCCATACAGATACCGATCAGCAGCTACATTCAATCCTGCACCGGCCCCCGGCAAAGGGAAAGATACGTCCGTCAACTACATTCATCAGGGACAGCAGTCGGGCAACAGAAACCCAGTCCCGCAAAGCAACAACTCCACCCCGAAGCAGCCTTCCGTGCACTTCGACAAGTTGGACATGCCTCTGAGTAAGATGCTGAAAGGGTTGATCAAAGAAGGCCTCCTCAAGCCGGTTGAAAATTACAAACCCAAGAATCCCGTAGTCAACGCTGATAAAAGCAAATATTGTGCCTTCCACCAGTATCATGGCCACACCACCGACAACTGCGTGGGGTTACGGTACGAAATCCAGAATTTGATAGAGAAAATTGGAGCGTCCCCGTGGACCTAATACAGTCATAAACCCTTTTCCGAACAACAACAGTGTGAACTCCATCGAGTGGGTGCCAAAGAAGATTGCCGCAGAGCCAGTTCCTCCGCCTCTTCCAGCCAGGTCCTCATCAAACGTCCACATCAGTTACGATGTTTGTGACTGCTCCGAATGCCTTGAGTACGAGTTCCAAGACATGATCAGGGGTGATTCTCCTAGAAAGCAGAAGAAAAAGTCTTCTCAACAGAAACTGAGAGAAAGATATGAAGCTGGAGACACCAGTGTGGGTACACTTGGAGAGCCATCCGGGAAGTTTGATTACTACGTACTCTACTCCAGCCAGTCCTCCCTTCCTCCAGGCCACGCAACTTTAGAGCAGACAGGGGTGGGAAAGCCGAAAAATCCTGCTGACGCCAAAGTTCAGGCCTCAGGACACCAGAATACCTCAAATCTTGGCAACCTTACCGCCAGCCAGAAGCCTAATCCCCCGCGGGATCAGCCAAGGTTCAATTTGCCCAACTTCAGAGCATGGGCCAGCAAAGGAAAGTCAAAGTCAACTTGGCACTCGCACTCAATCAACGTGCTGACCATGGGCGGCCACCGCCACAAGCTACCTCGACACAATCCTGAGGCACCACCAAAATCTTTACCTCTCAAGAGGAAGACATGAAACGGATGGCTTGATGACTCTCCCTCTTCGGAAAGAGACCAGATCTACGATTCCCAACCGTATGGCAGTATGCTCACCTTCTGTGACAAAGACCTGCCGAAAGGGGCCTCAGGGTACAATTAAGCTCTGTACATCACTCTCCGGCTCAACACCATCTCTCTCCCCGGGGTATTGGTAGACAATGGATCAGCAGTCAATGTCCTCCCTCTCAGCATGATGCGAGCCCTACGCATCGACGAAGGCCACATGATCCCATCTGCCCGAACTATCAAAGCCTACGACAGCACGTCTCATCCCATCCTGGGGACGGTGACTCTGGAGCTCTGGTTCGAAACCCAAATGGTGCCAGCAAAATTCCACGTGATGGACATCCCGTCCGAATTCACAACTCTGTTGGGACGCCCATGGCTACACCACATGAAAGCCATAGCTTCCACTCTCCATCAGTGCGTCAAGTTCATTAACCGGCAAGGAGATCTTGAAGTCATAAGAGGAGGCAGTTTCCTCATAGGGAATGATGTCAAGACAATAGCCAAGTGTGCCTGTAGCCAGGCACCGAGGTTACCTCCTTCATGCCGACCAAGGGACTATCGGGGCAAATCTCATCAGAATCCCTCAGAGTCCGGAGGTGCTAACTATGTCAACGTCCTCGAACAGGCAGACCTTGAAGCAGTCAGATTCATCAAGTTCAACTGCCATTTCCGAAACTTGGACGCAGACTGGAAAGAAACCCTGAGCATCGCGATGATGCGGGCACACAAACCCCCTGTCTCCGGTCGAAGGTTTGTCAGCATCCTTCAAGCCAACTCTCTGGCCCCACCAGGCGAAGAAACCTTCGTGAAAAAGGTCAACAAGCATCGTCACACTCGTGATGAATGTATGACAGTCGTATGGGATGTCCTACACGAGGAATTGCCCGCCGAGCCCCTCTTCTCAAGCGAATGGCATGATATTTTTCTAGCAGCTCCAGCACCGCAGCAGGAAGCGAGACGTCCTTACGTCTGGGTTGAGTCGTCAAACGATAACGAATCAGGACTCTCCGGAGTCGAAGACACAGTGTATCCATAGGAAGATCCCTACGTACATATGCTCAGTTTCGAGAACGGCACCAGTTCCGATGAGGTCACCTACGACGAGGGCTCCAATACCATGGAAATTGCCAAGCTCAACATCCAGTACATGCAGTTATTCGGTGAATGGAAACAACTGGTTGACACGACAAAGAACCCCTCTGATCAAGTAACTGACAACGACTTCGTCAACATTATCTTTTCCAGATATCCCGATGATGCCAAGGATCCGGTCCTTATTATCAGATTCTGCAATGCCAAAGTTACCCTCGACGATTGCCTGCTCATGGTAAACGAGGCCCTGGCCAATCGAGCTCAAAGCTCATCATCCCTTCCGATTACCAGCCCCAGTGGCAACCGGCCCATGCCGTCAGTCAAGCTTACAGCCAAGGGCGCCGCCAAGGCCAAGGGCATCTATAACGGAGACAAAGCTCCTCACCCTGCTACAAATCAGATCAACCTCGGGAACGCTTCCAGTAGCCACCCTGAAAACATCTGTAAGAGTCTCCCCCGCAAGACAGATCAAGCTTCCGAAGAAAGGAATGATCACCTCAGCATCAACATGCTAAAGTTCAACCCTGCTCCCAGCCATCACGGCCACGAATTCAGGCATCCCGCCAGCAAACTGCTAGCTCTGATAGATTTGGCTATCCAGCGAGATCACGAGACCATCAACATAGAAGAATTCAATACCCCCGTGGGTTTAATCAAACAGATATGGGCAAACTTCTTGATAATTGAGATCAGGGAAGGCCGCATGGAATGTCCAGGCCCGACTTCCTTCGTCAACATAATCCAAGTGTTTCCCCCATTCGGGGATTTGGATGTGATTACAGTTCTAGACACCAGTCAGACGGTGCGTACCTACAGAGACTGTTTAGCTCTCGCAAGGAAAGCCCTCCTGGAACTAGCTGCTCAAGAGAACCGCCTCTAGGACGAGAACCAAGCTCAGAAGACTCACAGGGACCAAGCCCTTAAAGCGTCACAAGAAGCTTCATACAGAAAGCTAGAGGCCACTCTAGACCAGTTCGACCTCAAAGGTTTTGCCCACGGCCACTTACTGGACTACCATCACTTCTCATCAAACCCCCTCTGGCAAGGGAGGGCGGTTAACGGTCCCGATGACCTTGGAGATGGAATGGCACAACACAAGGAATACCTAGCCAAACAGTATGAAGAGTACAAGCGCTTACCTCCCCGAGAAAAGTAAGTCCTCTATGAAAGAGACGATGAAGACGATGAAACCATTCTCTTCCAAGCCGGGCATGAAGTCAACATAACCGGAATCCCAAGGCCTGCACTCACATCTCCCTAAACTCGGTCTCAAACCCTCTGATTCAGTCATTGTCAAAGTCCAGTCCTCTAAGTCCTCTGACGGCCTCATGCCCGAAGACTATGATAATGTAACCCACAATGTATTTTCGTTCGCGTTTAATGAAAAGTCTGACCTTTCGGATTATCCCCTCATTGCCACTTTAACAACTGATAAGTTAACAAACAGCTTAAAAGACGTTAATAATGACTCACTTGATAAAGAAGCAGACACACTAAATGAACAATACATTAAAGAAATTCTCAAGCGTGTAGTAGACTAAGAGGACAATCGGGCCCAAGCTGCGGAAGAGGTTATGACTAAAGTGAACCTGGGCTCGGTGCAAGAGCCTAAAGAGACACAAGTGGGCAGTTTCTTCGCCGGTGCAGAAAAAGAAGCCCTGATAAATCTCCTCAAGCTAAAAGGCCAACTGAAGGAGGAAGGTCTATTCAAAAAGAAAAGAAAAAAGGAAATACATCTCCAGCAACTACTCAGGGAGATTCCACAGACTACGGCATTCGTTTACAGAAACGATCAACTGGGACAACAGCCAGTTACATGGGCAGATGTTCGGGAAGCCGTGTACTCACCTTCCGATATACCCGCCACTCAGTTAAAGCAGAAGAAAAAGCTCTCCCCGATGGAAGTTTATCTAGACTGTTGCATACAGCTCAAGGAAGCACTGGCTATTCTCACGTGGGAAGAAACGCAGGCGCTAACTCTCGACGTAGGCTCTACTGCAAGAGAGATGATCTGGGCTAAAAGTGGAGGAAAATTAGCAAACCATGAATATCGCCTAACCCAACTCCAGAATGCCCTGAGCATGCTCAGCAAGAAGGAAAGAAGTGCGGTATACCGTGAAGAGATCAAAGAGACTGTTCGCTTGAACCAAGAACTCTCTAACCTCCCCTGGAGGGTCAGCAATGCACAGTTCAGTATTGGCAACCACTGCTGTGCACTGACGTTTGAACAACTGCGACAAACCATAGACTCCCTCCCCGCGAAGGCACCCAAACCGATATCCTCGGACAGAATCTGGAAAGCTGCCGAAGCCCCCGGGAATGTATCTACAGTCAACGAATTGAGAGAGGACATATGGCCTTATGCTTCGAGAAATCCTCCTCTGACTATGGCTCAGCTCAAAGCAACCTGTTCGGAAGGAACCAAGCCTGATGTCAGTGTCCTGACCCGATTGGGTCAAATCCATGTATTACCCCCCAAGGCCACCAAAAATCCAATGGAGCCAGAACCGCAACCCGGCCTGCCCGAAGACACAAGTTCCGTGAAGGAGGACCCGATCCTCACTTAGCTCAAGCAGACCCAGGCGAACATTTTCCTTTGGTCCCTGCTCACATCTTCATACCCTCACAAGCTCAAGCTAGAGGAAAGTTTGGCCCGCACCATGGTCCCCGTGGACGTAACCCCAGACGAAGTAATTCAGATGATCGGCAACATCCACTACGGCAACATCATCACCTTCACAGATTTGGACCTGCCAAAATTTGGGGCTGATCACAATGAGCCGCTCTACATCACAGTTCAGCTAGACGAGTGTCGCCTTCCCCGTGTGTTGGTAGACGGAGGTTCCGGAATGAATGTCTTGCCCGCCAAGATGATGGACCTGCTTGACATCAAGCCCACAGATCTGAAGCCTTCAGTCCACACTGTCAAGGCCTATGACTCCACTTCCCGCACAGTTCTCGGGGTTTCTACTCTAAACATCTGGTTCGGCAAGCGGATGATCCCCACCGAATTCCAAGTATTGGACATTCCTATCACTTTCACAGCCATCCTGGGGCAACCCTGGCTACATCAAATGAATGGCGTGTCATCCACCCTTCACCAGTGCATCAAGTTCATGCAAGGCAACGAGCTAACAACAGTCTACGATGACAGCGTCACCACCGAGGGGACCAACACCAACGGCATTCCAGTGTTAGAGATCAAGCATGATGACGATATGGCATTAACTGGGTTCACCTTGGAGACCTCCAAGATCCAATATGCAGCGTGGACCTTCCACTATTTCGGGACATGATCCCTCCGGCCATGAAGATGATGAAACTCATGAACTTTATCCCAGGACTGGGGCTCGGCAAAAGGTTACAAGGCCAACACCAAGTCATCGAAGTCAAGGACCACTCTACAGTCCAGAGGCTCAGTTATGTGCCAACACCAGCTGATATCAAAGAAAACAAAAGGCTCGTCAGCACCAAGGCAGCAGCCCGCAAAAGGGGAACCTCCAACGGCACACCCAACCTCCAACCATACAGTTTCGACCTCGCTCATTACTTCATCAAGGGAACCGACAGCAGAACTGAGGGGACCGACAAGGGAACCGACAGCAGAACTGAGGGAACCAACAAGGGAACCGACAACAGAACTGAGGGAACCGACAGCGGAACCGACAGCAGAACTGAGGGTACTGAATGTGCGCTCGCCCGAAAATAAAAAATTTCAGTTTTCAAATGATGAAAAAAGTTTAGGAGTCGCCACACCATGTTTAATGGTACACTTTGAAAAACCTTTTGAAAGAGAATGGGTCTGGGGGTCAGGTTACGTGTTGGAAAGAACCGAGAGGTCACCCAACACGCCTCGTCCGTAGACGAGTCTTTCTAATTAGACATCCAAATAAGTCAAAACATGTGCAAACAATGATAATAGACAAGTGCGATAAAACATGGATTTTATTAAACAAATGAGATTATTACAACTTGTAGACCAATTGATCAGGGAGGCCACATCCCATTACATCAAGGAGAACAGATTACAATTGAAACCAAGTCTTCTGCAAAGGGCCACTTATGTCGCGTGACACAGGACTCCTCATGTCCAATTGTGTCGCGTGACACCAATGGTCACCTTGCAGAGACTTATAACACCCAGATTACAGCAATCTTAATGAACACAAAGCATGATTACAAACTAGATTTGAACATTAAAACAGCATATTCACCCCAACTGAGTGACAAACAAACCAGTTAACCCAACTTACAGCTGAAGGATGATCCCTGCAGATGGGCACGATGTGTCGCGTGACACAGGACTCCTCATGTCCAAGTGTGTCACGTGACACATGCTTACCATCTGCAGGAACCTTACAACTGAGAGACAGATTCAACAGATACCAAACCAGATCAAGCAATTATACCAAGGCCAATCAGAACAACACGAATCAAATACAGATCAACCAAAGGAGTGTGGATATGGGAGATCCACACTCCCTTGACATCCAAATTGCAATTATAAGTAGATCACATCATGAACATGCAATTGGATTCAAGTAAAAGCAATTTAAACTGAGAGATGGCAATTGCCACTTGATAATCAGAGACGGATGGAGCCTGATTATCAAGTGGAGGGGAAGGAATTGCAATGAAACAAATAGATGAGAGAGAGAGAGAGATGGGAGGGGATGTTACCCTTGTAGTCCTCAACTTCCACACCAAGTTAGGTGCAAAAGTCTTCGATTCAGCTGTTGGAGTGGAGATCTAGACACAGGAGGAGTGCTGGATTGAGGTCTTCAAGGTGTTTAGGAAGTATGAAGGTAATTGGGTATGAGGGATGAAGGAATTGGAGAGGAATTGGTTGGTTTTTTGTGTGGGAGGAGGACAGAGAGAGATTCTGGAGTGATTTCTGCAAAGTGACGTTAGGGAGTGAAATTGGGATCCATTTCTGGGAGGGGGAGGGTATTATTTATAGCTGCTGATCATGGTCACCTTGTGTCGCACGACACTCTGTAACCACTTTCCAAGGCTTCGAGTTGTCGCGTGACAGGAAGTGCCACTAACCATTTTTGGCGCCAAATCTGGTTCCGGAACATTCTTGGATAATACCTGAAAAGTCCAAAATAGATTTATTCCCTTT
Organism: Adenophora triphylla var. japonica; assembly: GCA_022495995.1. Classification (NCBI taxonomy): domain Eukaryota; kingdom Viridiplantae; phylum Streptophyta; class Magnoliopsida; order Asterales; family Campanulaceae; genus Adenophora; species Adenophora triphylla. The sequence goes on from JAFEMH010000350.1 coordinate 673,298, forward strand.
AGGTCCCTTGGCATGAGCAAAGTACAAAAAAGTACTTCCTTCGCGAGAAACTTATGGAGTGTTTCCGGAAGTCTCGAAATAGACCGGGAATTTACCAAAACGCCCGTTAATGCGATTTTATCATATTAAAATGCATCTGGAATGGTTGCGAATTGGATTGGCGTACTTACAGAGCCCCTCGGCAATGTCACTTATGGAAGAAGTGAGGTTGTCGATAAAATAAGACCCAATCCCAATGAGCGGCTGGGGGATAAAGCGGAGGGCTAGACAAATGATCTGGGAGATCGGGTGGCTGGACCTTTGGAGAAAGGATTCCTATGTATCCCTGGAAGGGAATCAAACCGGTCGTAGTTCAAACTATTCCGAGGTGTCTGACCCAAAGAGACTATTATGAGGTGTCTGACCCTGGTGGAAGACTGTTATGAGGCGTCTGAACCCGATGGAAGACTGTTATGAGGCATCTGAACCCGGTGGAAGACTGTTATGAGGCGTATGAACCCGGTGGAAGACTGTTATGAGGCGTCTGAACCCGGTGAGAGACTGTTATGAGGCGTCTGAACCCGGTGAGAGACTGTTATGAGGCGTCTGAACCCGGTGGAAGACTGTTATGAGGCATCTGAACCCGGTGGGAGACTGTTATGAGGCGTCTGAACCCGGTGGGAGACTGTTATGAGGCGTCTGAACCCGATGGGAGACTGTTATGAAGCGTCTGAACCCGGTGGAAGACTGTTATGAGAGACTGTTATGAGGCGTCTGAACCCGGTGGGAGACTGTTATGAGGTGTCTGAACCCGGTTGTGCGAGATGACCTGGAGAAGTGATGATTTGACAGTTTGGACGAGACATGTTTTCATACATGTGCTGTGCTTATCTGTAGCTATCGGAGGGACTGATGCTACTGCTACTGACGATTGTGGGAAGTTGGAGCTGTCGGAGGGACTGATGCTACTGTTGTTGATGATTGTCGGGTGCGAGGCGGTCTTTGTTGGCTGTTGGTTGACTTAAGAATCGTGAACCTTACTTGATGTGACGCGAGCTCTGTTTGCTAGGGAACAGGTTTTTGCTGATGCTTTTGGTGGCGGGGCCAACGATCTTGATGCACATTGCTGGGGAGACTGATAGACTTGGAATTCTTTGTCTCGGTTTTGTTTTGAGGGCAATCTTTGAGATTTGGGTAATGTTCAGTTGATTGTTGTACCTGCGGGGGAAAACAACACTCCAAGCACTATAGAGGTCAAAGTGTAAATCATTAAATCACAGGGGGTAATTTGAAAATTTTGGCTTAGGGGCACGAGATATCGCACGACTGTTTAAAGCCAAGGAACAGTCTTATAACAGTGAACAATCCTTATTTGAACGTTAACACCTATGTAAGTACCCAAATTCGGATCGTCAAATTCCGTTAAAAGTTAACCGGAATCCGTTAACTGGCCCTTTCCAAGTTAACCGAAACCCGTTAAGTTTCCCGTTCTCGAGTCAACGAGACATCTCGGGACTGCCCCGGGCATCCCAACATCAAAGCGTACTTAACACACGTAAAAGTACAGCTTTCCCCGAAAAACGTACTTTTCGGGGTCTTCCGGGATTCGATTTCCCGTTTTCGAGCGTCTCGACCTTTCGGAGGTCATAACTCCCTCATACGAACTCCGTTTTGGGCCCACCACATATCAAATCGAACGCGAGAACAAGATCTACGCATATAGATAGTTCGATAAGGAAAAATAGCCAACTTCAGGTTCAGTCCGGCCGGACTCTTTTGCAGGTTAAGTCAAACCGTGTCCAAACCGTGTCAAACTCAAGGCCAAATGACCAAAATGACCCCAAACTCAGTTATAGTCCGGCCGGACTCTTTTACAAAACCCACCAGGCTAAGCAAAGTGACCTCCTTCTCCAAGTTACTTCCTCCCCACTCAATTTCTCCCTCCTCCAAGAAATTTCTCCCTATAAATACTCACCTCCTCCTCACATTTTAATACACAATTTCCTCCTCTCTCCACCCCAAGCTCCTAGGCTTGTCTTTCTTCCGCTCTTTGGGGGCCCTCGTGCTACTCGTCGGCGGAATTCTCTACTCTTCGGGGGCCCTCGTGCTACTCGTCGGTAGATTCTGATCGTAGGCTAAACCGACTCAAGTCGAAACGCTGCCCAAATCCCTAGGTTTCTAAGCACCAAATAAAAGGGGAAACTCTACCCAAACACTTCTGAAACACCTTTCAAACACCTTTCCGTATCCCGTATACGTCCTCCCGAGCCAAAGAGTCAACACCAAATTTGGTAAACTCTCACTCTCAAAATGTAGACGTCACCGTCTAACGGAGTCCGATACGTTTTAGTCCCTGATCCTCTTCTCTTCCCGTAAGAGAAGTAATCTCGGGTTAAAACGACGTTCCGACCCCGTTCCGTTACTTTTATGTCATTTACAATTCCGAACCGTTTGGTTCGTTGATCGCAACTTTACAATTCTGGATCGTTTGATCCGTCGATCGTCATTTACTTTCATGTCATTTACAATTCCGGATAGTTTGATCCGTCGATCGTCATTTACCTTTACGCAACTTTACAATTCTGAGCCGTTTGGCTCGTCGATCGTACTTTACAATTCTGAGCTGTTTGGTTCGTCGATCGTACTTTACAATTCCGGGTCGTTTGATCCCGTCGATACCGCACTTTAAATACTGTCATTTACAAGTCCAAGTCGTTTGGCTCGTGATAGTATTTACTTATCAAAAGTCCGAGTCGCAAAACGATTCGTTGATCGCATCTCATTTAATGCTTTTTTCCCGTAAAATCGCTAACAATGTAATGCCCGGTTCAAAACCAAAAGTTCGTCATTCGAACTCCTTTTCAAACTCAAAACCGACGTTTGACATTCAAACGCTCATTTCCGTCTCAAAACCGACGTTTGACATCCAAACGCTCATTTCCGTCTCAAAACCGACGTTTGTCATTCAAACTTTTTTTTTACCAAAATCAACGTTTGTCATTCAAACCAAGATTAAAGCTTGTCATTCAAGCCCCCATTTTCAAAATGCAAACACACACACACACGCACACATTTTCGAGAAAGGTAGAAAGACTCGTCATATGAGGCGTTTCGGGTGATCTCAAAATACTCTTCCCGAAACGTAACGTGACCTCCGAACCTAACAATCTCTGGTACTCAAAAAGCCTTTTCCTCGTTTTTGCTACCAATAAAAATGACACCCCTTTTCAAAGCCTTTTCCAAAGTTTTTGCTACCAATAAAAACAACACCATTTTCACTAAAGCCGTTTTTCAACGTTTGGGCTCAGAATACAAAACCGCGTGGCGACTCCTCTCCTTCCCGAAAGCGAGGTCTCAGACACCAACCCCGCGAAAGACAACCGAATTCGCCGCGCGTGAAATTCGGGTAATTTCAATTAGCGACTCCGCTGGGGAGATGGATACTTTTTCAAAACTGCCGTTGTTTTCAAAAAGCATTCCGTGGGTCAAACTTTCGTTTACCCTTCCTCGTTTTTGTGTGCGTGTGATTTTCAAAACCTCGAACGGTTTTCAAAAAATGTGTGTTGCATTTTCATCTTAAAATCATAACATGTTCGTGCATTCCCGTTCATACTTGATTTTTGTGTTACATTTTGAACTGCGCATAAAATTCTTTAAGACACATTCTGAAAAATCTCTGTTTTACTCAGAGAGAGAATTTTAGTGACCGCACACTACTCGCACTTACTGCCTCGGTACACCGCACTTCACGCGCACTTGCTACCTCGGTACACTGCACACTACGACCTGTAACCCGGGATGACCGTTCAGTTGCAACTCGGTTGGTCTACCAGACACCTTTCGAGTGCGTACGGGGTCGTCCCAAACAGCCCATCCTAGCCCGTGTAAGCCATGCACTCTTTGTGTCACACTTCGTCCAAGACCCCAATTGGTTTTTGGCTTAGTACGTGTCATGAAGCCCAAGTGTATGTTTTTATGCCGGGTTCCGTTACAAGTCAAGCTCGAAATATTGAGACCAAAGGTCATTCCCGACCCGATGTCTCGAGCTTTTCAGCCTTGACTTTGACGCGGAGCTTTGCCGAAAAATATACCCGAAGGTTCAATGTGACACCGTGTCACCAAACCCTCAACGTATGCACCGTAACAGCCACAACTTGGCCAACGCCAAAATCTAAGGCCCCTCGTGCAAGCGAGTCAGGAGAGGTCATGCCAAGATTTTGGCACGATCCCTGCCTTAACTTAAGGACGTTGACTTCGACCGTGGCCCGTGTGTCACATACGTTGGAAGTTTGCGTGATCAGCTAGCCTTAAGTTCACTTTTTCCTTTGTCGGTGGAACTCGCTTGCCTTATAGGACCCTCGCTCGGGATTGTCCGTCCCGAGAAGATGATCAACAAATGGAAACGAGGAGCTTATAAACATAGTGACGAGATCCACTGATTAAAGCCTTAGGTTAGTTGCGAAAAAGAAGAGCAATCTTTTCCAACCATTTAGGACTCTGAAAAAAACGTATTTTCAGTAAACTTAAACATTTAATAGAATAACAATTGCATGGTCCCATCTCGGGAATCTTTCAAATAGTGACCTTCACGGTCCAACTCTCAATCGCGACCTTCCTCGGTCCGATATCTCATATCTCGATCCCTCGCGGTCCAACTCTCAATCGCGACCGTCCTCGGTCCGATATATCATATCTCGACCCCTCGCGGTCCAACTCTCAATCGCGACCTTCCTCGGTCCGATGTCTCATATCTCGACCCCTTGCGGTCCAACTCTCAATCGCGACCTTCCTCGGTCCGATATCTCATATCTCGACCCCTCGCGGTCCAACTCTCAATCGCGACCTTCCTCGGTCCGATATCTCATATCTCGACCCCTTGCGGTCCAATTCTCAATCGCGACCTTCCTCGGTCAGATATCTCATATCTCAACCCCTCGCGGTCCAAATCTTAATCGCGACCGTCCTCGGTCCGATATATCATATCTCGACCCCTCGCGGTCCAACTCTCAATCGCGACCTTACGTGGTCCGATATCTCATATCTAGACCCCTCGCGGTCCAACTCTCAATCGCGACCTTCCGTGGTCCGATGTCTCAAATCTCGACCCCTCGCGGTCCAACTCTCAATCGCGACCTTCCTCGGTCCGATATCGCATATCTCGACCCCTCGCGGTCCAACTCTCAATCGCGACCTTCCTCGGTCCGTTATCGCATATCTCGACCCCTCGTGGTCCAATCCTCAATCACGACCCTCTCGGTCCGATATCTCAAGTCTCGACCCCTCGTGGTCTAACTCTCAATCGCGACCTTCCGTGGTCCGATATCTCATATCTCGACCCCTCGCGATCCAACTCTCAATCGCGACCTTCCGTGGTCCGATGTCTCAAATCTCGACCCCTCGCGGTCCAACTCTCAATCGAGACCTTCCGTGGTCCGATGTCTCAAATCTCGACCCCTCGCGGTCCAACTCTCAATCGCGACTTTTCTCGGTCCGATATTTCAAGTCTCGACCCCTCGTGGTCCAATCCTCAATCGAGACCTTCGCGGTCCGATCTCAAATAATCAATCCCGACCTTCGCTGTCCGATCTCCGATCTCCAATCGAGACCTTCGCGGTCCGATCTCAAATAGTCAATCGCGACCTTCACGGTCCGATATCTCAAGTCTCGACCCCTCGTGGTCCAATCCTCAATCGCGACTTTTCTCGATCTGATATCGCATATCTCGACCCCTCGCGGTCCAACTCTCAATCGCGACTTTTCTCGGTCCGATATCTCAAGTCTCGACCCCTTGTGGTCCAATCCTCAATCAAGACCTTCGCGGTCCGATCTCAAATAATCAATCCCGACGTTCGCGGTCCGATCTCCGATCCAATCGAGACCTTCGCGGTCCGATCTCAAATAGTCGATCGCGACCTTCACGGTCCGATATCTCAAGTCTCGACCCCTCGTGGTCCAATCCTCAATCGCGACCTTTCCCGGTCCGATATCTCAAGTCTCGACCCCTCGTGGTCCAATCCTCAATCGCGACCTTCCTCGGTCCGATATCGCATATCTCGGCCCCTCGTGGTCCAATCCTCAATCGCCACCTTTCCCGGTCCGATATCTCAAGTCTCGACCCCTCGTGGTCCGATCCTCAATAGCGCCTTTTCTCGGTCCGATATCTCAAGTCTCGACCCCTCGTGGTCCAATCCTCAATCGCGCCTTTCCTCGGTCCGATATCTCAAGTCTCGACCCCTCGTGGTCCAATCCTCAATCGCGACCTTTCCCGGTCCGATATCTCAAGTCTCGACCCCTCGTGGTCCAATCTCCAATCGAGACCTTCGCGGTCCGATCTCAACTCAAGTAATCGATCCCGACCTTCGCGGTCCGATCTCTGATCTCCAATCGAGACCTTCGCGGTCCGATCTCAAGTAATCGATCCCGACCTTCGCGGTCCGATCTCCAATCGAGACCTTCGCGGTCCGATCTCAAATAGTCGATCCTGACCTTCGCGGTTCGATCTCCGATCTCCAAGCGAGACCTTCGCGGTCCGATCTCCGATCTCCAATCGAGACCTTCACGGTCCGATCTCTAATAGTCAATCCCGACCTTCGCAGTCCGATCTCCGATCTCCAATCGAGACCCTCACGGTCTGATCTCAAGTAGTCGATCCCGACCTTCGCGGTCCGATCTCCAATCGAGACCTTCGAGGTCCGATCTCAAATAGTCAACCCCGACCTTCGCGGTCCGATCTCCGATCTCCAATCGAGACCTTCGCGGTCCGATCTCAAATAGTCGATGCCGACCTTCGTGGTCTGATCTCCACTCTCCTATCGAGACCTTCGCGGTCCGATCTCAAAAGTCAATCCCGACCCTCGCGGTCCGATCTCCAAAACTCCAATCGAGACCTTCGCGGTCCGATCTCAAATATTCAATCCCGACCTTTCACGGTCAAACCTTTTAAACCTCGACCTTTAACGGTCCAATTTTCGATCTCAACCTTTCATGATCAAATCTTTTCCAATCAGTTAGGATTAGGAGAAAACGTGTTTTAAAGTAGACTTAAGTGGTAAATGCACATCGCACGAGCCTTAAAGCCTTGAGCCAAATACCCTTTCCGGAAACTAAGCCCTACCTCTCGTTCCTCGTAGCAAATGCAGAGACGGTGGTTCGAATTCCGGGTGGGCGCCTCGCGCCGTAACGGGCAAAACGGCATCGCATTTGCTCATCGGGCTTCCCTCAGCCAGACTCTCCGACATGTCAAACTCACCGAGAAATCGTGACGGGAACGGAACCCCCGCCACCGGTAACAGATATGACACTGGAAGAAGCCATCCGGGCTTGTGAGGTTCACAAGAAACAAAGAAAGGATCAGCAGAATTTCATGGTACAGCTTCTGAATGAGCGAGGTATAGCAGCGATCCCCCAGCCAGATGGTACTTTTGTCCTAATCGAGGATGACGATCCTTCACGATCAGCTCCCCAAATCTTCAACCAGGTTCCTCCACCGTCCAGCTACGGGAATCCTTCAATCCCAAATGGCCTGACCGGGCTTCATACACGCTAACTCTCAAAGCACCCCTGTCATATACGGCCAAGCTAATAATACCCCTTTCACTCACTACAACCAGTGCAGCGCTGGACCATCTCAAACAGATCCACATATCTCTCAAAATCCTCCTGTGTTCACTTCCTTCTCTCAATATGCCCAGAATTCACCCGGTTTCCCCCACATAACCTTTCTGACCCATTACTTCGGACAGCCTACATTCGTTCCAGCTGCTTCATGGCCTCAAATCCCTCAATTTCCACAGTATCCACTAAATTATACTCCATTCCCTCAAAACCCGTTTGTCCAACCCCATATCATGGTTCCCTCCAACAGTGGACCTTAAGTTACAGGTTCCAGCAGCCCAGAGGTTTTTATCGACCCGCATGTGGTTTTGCCGGCAGAACAGAAAGCAAACAAAACTATGGGAGAATTTTACAAGGAACAGAGCAAGAAGCTTTCTGAAATCCTGAGGTCACTGCCCGAGGATGAGCAAATGAGAGCCTTCGAGTTATGTTTGGAGCCATCAGTAAAAGCATTAGTCAGCCATCACTTCTGCCTTGATCTTCGATCCATGGTCAATACGGTCCCCCATCCGAGAAAGACCCGAAGGAAAAGCATGCCCCGAGCACAGAGCCATCTTACCAGTATAGAGCAGCAACTGCATTCAACCCTGCACCGGCCCCCGGCAAAGGAAAAGACACCACTGTCAGCCACCTCCAGCAGGGACATCAATCAAGCAATGGGGACACGGCCCTACAAAGCAACGACTCTTCCAAGAGACGGCCCTCCCGTCCCTTCGACAAACTAGACATGCCTCTAAGCAAGATGTTAGAGGAACTAATCAAAGAAGACCTACTCAAACCTGTGGAGGACTACAAGCCAAAGAATCCTGCCTAACCTTGACAGAGCAAATACTGCGCTTTTCACTCAAGATTATGGGCACACAACCGATAGCCGCCTTGCCTCATGCGGTGTGAGATCCAAAATCTGATAGAAGACGAAAAGCTCAAGCATCCTGGCAGTCCAGCAACAAAAGAGCAGCTAGAGTAGGGGCTACCTATCCTCGAGATCCGTCAATTGTCTTTTGGTCAACCTTCGTAGGTTCTAGTACTTTCCTCGTTCAATCAAGTCCGCCTCGGACATTGTAGTTAATCTTAACTTTTCTATAAATAAGTGTCTTTTTCTCTTCTTGCTAGACTTGAGACATTATTTGCATACCTACATTACAACTAATGAAATGGTTATATCCTAAATGATCACTTGCATTGCTCAACAAATAATCTCTGAAAATAACTAATGTTCTGATTAATCGGTGTGAGAAAGTCAACTGGTGCCCTCAATCCATACACTTTCCTTACCTCACAAAGGCCTCCATCAAGCCATACACTTCCCAAGACATGTCCCCACCATCACCTTGACCAAGTCACCGACGGTGGCAACATCAAGGAACAACAAAAGGTCACTCAACATCGAAAGATTGACCCCATGTCGACAACAACCTCGGAGCTCGCCTTCGCCCTCGTGCGCATCGAGAAAGTTCAAGCAGGAGCTTGCCTTCGTCCTCAAGAATTTCAAAAAAAAAGAGAGAAAAAGTTCAAACAAGAATTTCAAAAAAAAAAGAAAAAAAGAGAGAGAGAAAAGTTCAAACAAGAACTACAAAAAAAAAAAGAAAAAAGAGAGAGAAAAGTTCAAACAAGAACTTCAAAAAAAAAAAAAGAGAGAGAGAGAAAAGTTCAAACAAGAACTTCAAAAAAAAAAGAGAAAAAAAGAGAGAGAAAAGTTCAAACAAGAACTTCAAAAAAAGTGAGGCCAAGGACCCAGCACCGCAAATCAAAATCTTGACATATGGGCAAACAAAGTTAAAGCTTGAAGAATGGAGGTTGTCGATAACAATGGAGCGGTCAAAGCAAAGGCAAAAACCACATCATAAGCCCTTACGCTACATTCGAATTCTTTCTCCCCCGGTGAAAGACGCTGATCAAGAAGCAATGGAATCACGGAAGAAGCCGTCAACAACGACTTGTCAAGGAATCACCTCGAGGCCCGTACCTCATCATCCAAACTTCCCATCCGAACCTTTGCACCAAAGGACCACAAATGTTCATACCCTTTTCCCAGAGCCAAGCACCGTTTCGCCAGAACTACGGCGACCTGAGCTCCTTACACTGAGGGGAACGTAGGCAACCAGAAATGGTTCAGTCATAAACACATACAAATCCCATAAACCCGGTCTCATCAATGACCTTCCCCATACACAGACCTTTCTTTCACACACAGCCAACTTTGATCCGCGACATCAGTTGACTTTCTTCTCACGGCTAATCAAGACATTTGTTTATATCGGGATTAATGGTTGAACAACCTGAACATTAACAAAAGGGTTTAAAGCAATCTTGTGATCGTTATGGATAAAACATGTTTTCAGATGCCTCGACAAGTCTTCTTTTTCTACGATAATAGGAAAAATAGAGCTAAACACTGTGTTTCTGTCAGCAAGGGCTTCCATACACTTCTCCAAACCTCTCTACGCTCATACTCTCCCAAAAGAGTCAAACCCAAAGCGAGTTTTGGTACCTACATTAAACTAGGCATCCACAAAAATTAGGATTCGTTCCCACTTCTCTAAAATACGTCCTTGCGCGTATACATTACAACCCACCTCTTATACACTTTGGTTGACCAATCGAAGAAAATCAAGGATGGTTGCCTTGTCAGGCCACATGAGGTTCAACTCAGATTGGGGCTGCATCGAATTCGCTCTAGAATCCCCACAGATGACTAGCGCTTCCTTCAAACTGGGCCTTCACCAAGTCATTTCTTCAGACCGGGGCTTTGCCATGCAAATAGAGTTTTTTTTTTTCATCCCAAGGATCTACCTTGAGTTTCGATTACTGGGGGCTTGTCAGAAGCATCTTTTGGCATTGTAGTTTTACTAAGAATTGGGGCTTCTCAAATACAACTTCGACAGATCAGAATTTGAATCCTCATGACACCTCTGGGCAACAGTAGCATTGAAGGGAAGTTTTCTCCAGCAAGTCTTCCCTTCCTTCAAACAGCACAGCTTCAGAACCTACAGGGGTGGGAAAGCAAAAATATCCTGCTGACACCATAGTTCAGGCATCAGGACACAAGAAAGTCTCCAATCTCGGCAACCTTACTGCCAACAAGAAGCATAATCCCAAGAAGGATAAGCCAAAGTTCAACTCATCAAACCTCAAAGCAATCTGGAGGCACCACCAAAACCTCTACCTCTCAAATGTTGGAGGACCCGATCCTCACTCAGCTCAAGCAGACTCAGGCGAACATTTCCCTTTAGTCTCTGCTCACCTCTTCATACCCTCACAAGCTCAAGCTAGAGGAAAGTTTGGCCCGCACCATGGTCCCTATGGACGCAACTCCAGAAGAAGTAATCCAGATGATCGACAACATCATCGTCACCCTCACAGATTTGGACCTGCCAAGGTTTGGAGCTGACCACAATGAGCTGCTTTGCATCACTGTTCAGACTCCGGGATGAATGTCTTACCCGCCAAGATGATGGACCTACTTGACATCAAGTCCACAGATCTGAAGCCTTCAGTCCACACTGTCAAGGCCTATGACTCCACTTCCCGCATAGTTCTCGGGGTTGCTACTCTAAATATCTGGTTCAGAAAACGGATGATCCCCACCGAATTCCAAGTGTTGGACATTCCTATCACTTTCACAGCCATCCCTGGGCGACCACAGCTGCATCAAATAAATGGCTTGGCATCCACCTTCACCAATGAATCAAGTTCATGCAAGGCAACGAAGCTAACCACGCCTACGGCGACACTGGGCTACCACCGAGGGGACTAAAGCACCAACGGCATTCCAAGATAGAGATCAAGCACGATGACGACATGGCTTTAACTGGATTCACACTGGAGATCTCCAAGATCCAAATATGCAACGTGGACCTTCCACTATTTCGGGACAAAATCCCTCCCGCCATGAAGATGATGAAACTCATGAACTTCATCCCAGGACTCGGGCTCGACAAAAGGTTACAAGGCCAACACCAAGTCATTGAAGTCAAGGACCACACCACGGTCCAGGGGCTCGGTTATGTGCCAACACCACTCGACATCGGGAAAAACAACGGGCTCGCCCGCACCAAGGCAGCAGCCCGCAAAAGGGGAACCTCCAACGGCACACCCAACCTCCGACCTTACAGTTTCGACCTCGCTCATTACTTCACCAAGGGAACCAACAGCAGAAATGAGGGGACCGACAAGGGAATCGATAGCAGAACTGAGGGGACCGACAAGGGAACCGACAGCAGAACTGAGGGGACCGACAGCGGAACCGACAGCAGAACTGAGGAGACCGACAGTGGAACTGATGAAGATGAGAAAGAAGCAAGGAAAGTCAGCACAGAGACTACAGAAAGGATGGAAAATCTAGCATGGGACCTCAAGCGTTTCAGAGGACTCAAAGCTAGTCCGATAAGAGGAGCGTTCCTCGACATCACTACTCTACCTGGACCAATTGCCACCACAAATCAGCATGAGTACACATTCAAAGGGATCCCAGACACAGAAGAGCAGCTCTAGACACTCTTCGTGGGAAGCAGATTGTTCGGATCAACCTTCGAGGCCACATTCGAGACAGTAACTCCAAAGCAGAGGGAACCAGAATTCATAGAAGATTCTCTCAGTGGACCCGCTCTACAAAATCCTTTTGAAGAAGTCATGGAGGTGCCAAACCTGATTGACCTGGGCTCTGAGGGAAGCATGATTGCCATGATCGAGACAGCAGAAGCCAAGCCTCTCGACCCCCGAACCCTCACCAAGCGTCCAGCAATGCCACTGAAAAGCGGGGTAACTTTCACCGGACTAAGGGCAAGCCAGACAGAAATGGAAGACAAGCTGGGCCTGCACCCACATCTCCCTAAACCCAGTCTCAAACCCTCTGAGCCAGTCTTTATCCAAGCCCAATCCTCTGAGTCGTCCAACGGCCTCACGGCGAAAGACTATGATAATGTAGCCAACAATGTATTCCCGTTCGTTAACGGTTCATTTCCATAAAATACTTATGTCCCAGTCGGAATATTGACAGTTCATTCCCCTCAAATACTTCCGACCCAGTCAGAGTATTAACGGTTCATTTCCCTTTAATATTTTCGTCCCAGTGGGAATATTAAAGTTTCGAAATCCCAAAACATGCAGGTCCAATTTCCCCGTTAGACATTTCTAACGCCCCTCTCTCGAGGTGAATTACCCGTTAGACATCTCTAATGCCCCTCTCTCGAGGTCCAAATTCCCGTTAGACATTTCTAATGCCCCTCTCTCGAGGTCCAAATTTCCAGTTAGACATTTCTAACGCCCCTCTCTCGAGGTGAGATACCCGTTAGACATTTCTAACACCCCTCTCTCGAGGTGAAATACCCGTTAGACATTTCTAACGCCTCTCTCTCGAGGTCCAAATTTCCAGTTAGACATTTCCAACGCCCCTCTCTCGAGGTGAAATACCCGTTAGACATATCTAACGCCCCTCTCCCGAGGTCCAATCTCTCAGTTAGACATTTCTAACGTTCGTCTCTCGAGGTAAAGTTCCTGTTGGTCCTCACCAACGTTTCATCTCCAGACGTTAAATTTCCCATTAGCTCTCACTAACGCTTCATCTCCAGACGTTAAATTCTCAGTTAGTTTTCACTAACGCTTGTCTCCAGATGTTAAATTCTCAGTTAGTTTTCACTAATGCTCGTCTCCAGACGTTAAATTTCCCGTTAGCTCTCACTAACGCTTCATCTCCAGACGTTAAATTCTCAGTTAGTTTTCACTAACGCTCGTCTCCAGACGTTAAATTCTCAGTTAGTTTTCAACGCTTGTCTTCAGACGTTAAATTCCAGTTAGTTTTCACTAACGCTCGTCTTCAGACATTAAATTTCCCGTTAGTTCTCACTAACGCTTCGTCTCCAGACGTTAAATTCCCAGTTAGTTTTCACTAACTCTCGTCTCCAGAGGTTAAATTCCCAGTTAGTTTTCACTAACGTTCGTCTCCAGACGTTAAATTCCCAGTTAGTTTTCACTAACGCTCGTCTCCAGACGTTAAATTTCCCGTTGGCTCTCACTAACGCTTCGTCTCCAGACGTTAAATTCCCAGTTAGTTTTCACTAACGCTCATCTCCAGACGTTAAAGTTCCAGTTAGTTTTCACTAACGTTTCGTCTCCAGACGTTAAATTCTCAGTTAGTTTTCACTAACGCTCGTCTCCAGACGTTAAAGTTCCCGTTAGTTCTCACTAACGCTTCGTCTCCAGACGTTAGAGTTCCTGTTAGTTCTCACTAACGCTTTGTCTCCAGATGTTAAATTCTCAGATAGTTTTCACTAACGCTCGTCTCCAGACGTTAAAGTTCCCATTAGTTTTCACTAACGCTCGTCTCCAGACATTAAAATTCCCAGTTAGTTTTCACTAACGCTCGTCTCCAGACGTTAAATTCTCAGTTAGTTTTCACTAACGTTCGTCTCCAAACGTTAAAGTTCCCGTTAGTTCTCACTAACGCTTCGTCTCCAGATGTTAAATTCCCAGTTAGTTTTCACTAACGCTCGTCTCCAGACGTTAAATTTCCTGTTAGCTCTCACTAACGCTTCGTCTCCAGACGTTAAATTCTCAGTTAGTTTTCACTAACACTCATCTCCAGACGTTAAATTCTCAGTTAGTTTTCACTAACGCTCGTCTCCAGAAGTTAAATTCCAGTTAGTTTTCACTAACGCTCATCTCCAGACGTTAAATTTCCCGTTAGTTCTCACTAACGCTTCGTCTCCAGACGTTAAATTCCCAGTTTGTTTTCACTAACGTTCGTCTCCAGACGTTAAATTCCCAGTTAGTTTTCACTAACGCTCGTCTCGAGACGTTAAATTTCCCGTTAGCTCTCACTAACGCTTCGTCTCCAGACGTTAAATTCCCTGTTAGTTTTCACTAACGCTCGTCTCCAGACGTTAAAGTTCCAGTTAGTTTTCACTAACGTTTCATCTCCAGACGTTAAATTCTCAGTTAGTTTTCACTAACGCTCGTCTCCAGACGTTAAAGTTCCAGTTAGTTCTCACTAACGCTTCATCTCCAGACGTTAAAGTTCCCGTTAGTTCTCAATAACGCTTCATCTCCAGACGTTAAATTCTCAGTTAGTTTTCACTAACGCTCGTCTCCAGACGTTAAAGTTCCCGTTAGTTTTCACTAACGCTCTTCTCCGGACGTTAAAATTCCCAGTTAGTTTTCACTAACGCTCGTCTCCAGACGTTAAATTCTCAGTTAGTTTTCACTAACGTTCGTCTCCAGACGTTAAAGTTCCCGTTAGTTCTCACTAACGCTTCGTCTCTAGACGTTAAATTCCCAGTTAGTTTTCACTAACGCTCGTCTCCAGACGTTAAATTCCCAGTTAGTTTTCACTAACGTTTCGTCTCCAGACGTTAAATTCCCTGTTAGTTTTCACTAACGTTTCGTCTCCAAACGTTAAATTCTCAATCCCCAGTTGACGTTTGACATTCAAACGCTCATTTACATCTCAGGTTGACGTTTGACATTCAAACGCTCATTTACATCCCCAGTTGACGTTTGACATTCAAACGCTCATTTTCGCCCCAAACCGACATTTGACATTCAAACGCTCAGTCCTGTCTTCGAACATCAAATCTCAATCCCGTCTTCCGATGTCAAAATTCCCATTGGTTTTCACCAACATTCATCTCCTCGGCCGCCAATCGTAAGCCCGATCGTCCCACTTCAATCGGCCATCAAGGTAAGCCCGCACAACAATCCCTCTTCGGCCATCCTCGTAAGTCCGAATACCTTTTCACTCCAGCGAGTGAACGTTCATCTCCCCGGCAGTCATCGTAAGCCCGTCCTTCTCATTTCCACTTTAATCCCTGTATGCCCGTACAATGAGTCACTTCTCTGGTAGTTATCGTAAGCCCGACCATCTCATCTCAGCGGCCATCAAGGTAAGCCCGCACAACAATCCCCCTTCGGCCATCATCGTAAGCCCGAACATTCCTCCCCAACGGGATCGTAAGACCATCCTTTTAAGGAACGTCAATCATCTTCCGTTCCTAACTGCTTGTTAGAACGTCAACCAATCCCCCCTCAGTTCTTAACTGGCCTTGTTAGAATTATGGACGCTTTTCCCCAACAATATGTTAGTCTCTCCCGAGATCACATTCCGTTCCTAACCCCGTCGTTGGAACTTCAATCCCTCTTCGGCCATCATCGTAAGCCCGAACACCATATCCCCAGCAGACAAAAGACGAGCGGTAAATCAAGGAAAGCCCGCACAACAATCCTTCTTCGACCGCCATTTCCTTCGAATCCCCAGCATGAGATCCCGCTCCCTCCATGCATCAAGAAAACTCCGTCGGGGACGGAAATTTCTTATATCCTTTCAAGAAAACTCCGTTGGGGACGGAAATTTCTCATATCCTTTCAAGAAAACTCCGTCGGGGACGGAAATTTCTTATATCCTTTCAGAAAACTCCGTCGGGGACGGAAATTTCTCATATCCTTTCAAGAAAACTCCGTCGGGGACGGAAATTTCTAATATCCTTTCAGAAAACTCCGTCGGGGACGGAAATTTCTTATATCCTTTCAAAGAAAACTCCGCCGGGGATGGAAATTTCTTATATCCTTTCAGAAAACTCCGTCGGGGACGGAAATTTCTCATATCCTTTCAAGAAAATTCCGTCGGGGACGGAAATTTCTTATATCCTTTCAAAGAAAACTCCGTCGGGGACGGAAATTTCTTATATCCTTTCAGAAAACTCCGTCGGGGACGGAAATTTCTTATATCCTTTCAGAAAACTCCGTCGGGGACGGAAATTTCTCATATCCTTTCAAGAAAACTCCGTCGGGGACTGTAAGTACCCCAATCTGGATCACCCCCTTTCAAGCACACGGGAAGCACTGCAGACTCATCAACGCAGTCTCGACGACCTCTGGCACTCAAAACCCTCTCAAAACCCCCAGCCAAACCAAGGGAGGAGCCTTCCTGGGATAAAAAGGGACAAAAGAACCTTTTGGGAATTTTCAGGAAATTGGAAAAGCAAATATGGTCCGTACGGACCTCTTTGTTTTCATAATTACTGAATCCCCTTAAAGTCCACAATATTCCCTCAAATCCCGGAGAAAATGATTACCCTCATGCTTAGTTGGTCCGTACGGACCTCTTTGCATGTCAAGATGGTCCGTACGGACCTTATTGCTCAGGGGACATCATAATTCCAGAATATTCACCATCATCACATATTCCCTCAAATCGAGGAAAACCAAAATTCTGGATAACCAAGAAGGTCCGTACGGACCTTCTTGCACGAAAATTTTTACTATAAATAGAGGGCTCCCCCTCCTCATTTCCACACACCTCCCACTTCTATCTTCCTCCCTAAGCCTTCAGGCTTCCTCTAAGTCCTCTCGAGGCACTCCGGCCCCTTTCGGATCCTTCCGAGGCCTTCCGAGCTCCCTTGTGGCGCTCCGAAGCCTCTCCGAGCGCTCCGCGACGCTCCGCGCTGCCCGAGGCACTCTCGAGGTACTACGAGGCCCCTCGTGGTACTCCGAGGCCTTGCTCGGTCTTTCCACGGTGTCCGGCTCTTTCCGAGTCAAACCGGCAATCCCAAACCACGCCGAAACTACGCCCGAGTGACTCTCGCCACCCCAACGCACGCCGAACCTCTCGCCCGAGTGATCCTCGCGATCCCCACGCACGCCGAACCTCTGCCTACACGCAGCTCGCAACATCAACTCACGCCAAACTACGTCGCGGACAATAGGCCCCTCCCGAAGCAATCCCGATCCGTACCGAACGCTACTCCGACCTCAAACACTATTCCTCAGCGGAAGACAGACACGAACCAACATTGGTAAGGCTTCCTTCCTACACTATTTCAATACATTTCAATACGTAGTGTACAATGTAGACATCCGACACAGCATGCATTTTTAAAAGCACACACACACACACAACATTTTAAAGGATATTAGGGGTATCCGAAAGACTCGTTTTACGAGGCGACTCGGGTGAGCTCTAATATTCTAATATTCTCTTCCCGAGGAGTCATCTGACCTCCGAACTCAAAATCTCATCACACAAAAACAGTTTAAAATTATCTTTAAACTGATGCCCTTTTCAATGTTTTGGGCTTAATAAAAACGGCGTGGCGACTCTACAAATGCGAAAACAACGGCGAGACACCTCCAACTAATGCTAAAGCGGAATAAAGCCGAGATGCAGGGCGCGAGACGCCTTTGCCTCTCGGATCCGGGCGACTTTCCCGAAAAGCGACGAATGCGAGATGCTTCGGGGCCTCCGCGCGCGAGCCGGATCCCGGGTAATTTCAGTTGGCGACTCTGCTGGGGAGCTTTTTGTTTTAAAAACTTTTAAACAAAACAAAAGATTTTTTAAAACGATGATGAGGGTCAAACTTTCATTTTACCCCTTCCTTTAGCTGTTGTGTGTGTGTGCACGTGCTTCGTTTTTATTTTACAAAAATACAAAAAAATGCATCAATATACATCTGTGCATACATTTAAAATTCTTCAAAAACTTCTGTTTTACTCAGAAAAAGAATTTTAGACACCGCACACTACGCGCACTGCTGCCTCGGTTACACCGCACACTACTCACACTGCTGCTTCGGTTACACCGCACGCTACGCGCACTGCTGCCTCGAATACACTGCACACTACAACCCTTAACCCGGAGTGGTCTCAGTTGCAGTCCGTTTGGTCTTCCTACGCCTCTCGGATGAGCACGGGATCATTCCAAACATCCCATCCTAGCCAAGCGTCAACCCTGCACGTTTGAGTCTTGAGTCACACTCTGTCCAGACTCGGTTGGTTTTTACCCAGTCCGTGTCATACAACCTGGATACATATTCCATGCCGGCCATTTTTCTGAGTCAAGGCTCGGAACTCAAGACCCCTTGAGCAAGCAAAGCGATGAAAGGTCATGCTAAAATCTTGACCTGATCTTGATTTCCGAAGCTACACCCAGACGATGTTTCGTCCCGGATATACATCCATGCTCACATGACACCATGTCATCACGCCTTTGATACGTCAGCCATGACAATATGACCCACTAACGCCTAACGTCACAGATCCCTTGCGCAAGCAAGGTAAAGAGAGGTCATGCCGAACTCTTGACTCGATCTTGACTAAGTGGCCGGCTCGGTTCACTATTCACATGGCTAACGCATTAAAACGAACATGACAGCTCGGTCCTTAGGTTTGATTTTTCTTTAGGCCGGTGGAAACCGCTTGCCCTATAGGACCCTCGCCCGGGCCGTCCACCCCGGGATGTCGAAATACGGGTGCAAAACGAGGGGCTTATAGCCGCACAGATGGTCTCCACTGACCCAGGATCTAGCATAGTTGCGAAAAAGAAGAGCAATCTTTTCCAACCTACCTAGGTCTCTGAGAAAACATGTTTTAAGTAAATTAAAACAACAAAAAAAATCATAGATAAAAGAAACGGAAACCGCATGCCACACCCTTTTATCCCGAGAGGCCATTCCTGTGTCTAAACCTTGCCCATCACCCCCTCCAGCTAACAGAGAGTGGTCGAGAGTACCCGGGAACCCGTCTCCCAGTGTCAAAACAGCAAGGTCCTACCTCCTTCCCAGCTCTGTCACCAGGACAGTCCGTCAAATCTTCATGGCTAAGTCAGTGGATAACAACGATGAGAACGGGACCTTACCCCCAAGAAACTTCCCAACATTGGAAGAAGTTTGGCAGGTCCTCATGGCTATTGAGAAACGTCAAGGTGAGCAACAAGCCTGGATCGAAGGTGCCATGCACCACTTCGGAACATTAGCCACCCAACAACCTGGGGCTTCCCAAGTCATGATCGCTCCTACGGCCTCTAACGTCTCTCATTGTCTCCCGTAAATCAACCTCGTTACCCTCATACGAGCCATGCAGTTATGACGTACGGCCACAAGACCTTCCAGAGGAAAGCCTGCCCATTCAGCCTCCCGAGGTCCCGGTACCACCACCGAACAACGAACACATCTCGTGGGACGTCTGCGATTGCGGTGCTTGTCCGGAAATGGAATTCCATGATGAAATGAACGAGGGCCGTCCTCGAAGAAAGAAGAAGCCATCTTCTCAACAAAAATTGAAGAAGAGGTATGAATCCGGTGATCCCACGTCGGAACCCTTGGAGAACCCTCAGAAAGTTTGACTACTATGTCATCTACTCCAAAGCAAGTCTAGCTCGCACAAGGCCAGGCAATGTCTCGCTCCATGATCACCGGGACGAGCTTCGCACCGCCACCGAGGGCCCGAAGGTCCGGATAATCCAACCCCGTCTTGGGAAGATCTCAAAGCCACTATTGATGCTTCGGTAAAAGCCATGACAAAGGAACGAATTGAAATGCGCTAGCCTGGCCTTACGTCAATCGTGGGTCCTCCCACTACGTAAATAGGAGAGACAAGCAAAACCATAAGTCCGAAGTGAACGTTCGACACGCTCCTGGCCAAATCCGGTGAATACTCCACGGGCGGACAAAAGGCCGCCCATACCCGAGCCACGAACCGAAAAGGGGCCCTACGCCAAAGAAGCCGAAACCTTGGACCCAAAGGCCGAAGATCCTGCCTTAACACGGCTCAAGCGCACTCAGCTAACATCTCACTCGGTCCTTACTCACTTCATCTTACCCGCACAAGCTCAAGTTGGAAGAAAGCCTCGGCCTGCACCATGGTTCCCATCACAAAGTGACACCCGATGAAGCAGCTCGTATGATTGGCAACGCATTACAAAGCAATATCATCACTTTCACAGAGCTCGACCTTCCAAAATTTGGGGTTGACCACAATGAGCCTCTCTACATAACAGTCCAATCGACGAGCGTCGTCTCCCACGGGTTTTGGTAGATGGGGGATCATCCATGAACGTCCCGCCATCGAAAATGATGGATCTGCTAGGGATCAAAGTGATCGATCTAAAGCCCTCAACTCGTGCAATCAAGGCATACGACTCAACGTCCCGCCCGCCTGGGAATAGCCACTTTGAACTCGTGGTTCGGAAAACAAATGGTCCCGACGGATTTCCAAGTCATCGACATCCCGATCACATTCACGCCATTTTGGGATGCCCTTGGCTACACCCGTATCAATGGGGTGGCATCCACTCTCCATCAGTGCATAAAGTTCGTCCAAGGAACAGATCTAACCATCATCTACGGCGATAGTGTAGTCACCGAAAGGACCGACACAAACGGCGTCCCAGACTTAGAGATCAAACACGACGATGATGGCATGATGCTAACAGGGTTCACCATCGAAAGCCCAAAGGCCCAGGTATGCCACATAGACCTGCCTTTGATTTGGGCCAAGATCCCTCCCCCGATGAAAATGATGAAGCACATAAACTACATCCCGGGGCTCGGTTTGGGAAAACGCCATCGTGGCACCCAATGCATCATCAATATCAAAGAACAGAATACCGTGCACGGCCTGGGATACATTCCTACTCCCGAACACATTGCGGAGGACAAGCAAGCTGCACGAAAATGCTCCACAGATAACAAAAGAGGCTCGCACACAACCTCCGATCTTCGCCCTTACAGCTTCGACATGACCAAGTACTTCACAAAGAAGGCCGGCAACTTGGAAGAAGATCCAGGAAAGGGAACAGAGCTGATCAGCGCCAAACAAAGATGGCCGACAAACATGGACAAGCTCCAGCAGAACCTGGCAAGATTCAGAGGCCTCAAGCCAAATCCCGTCCGAAGAACATTTCTCGACACACCGCCTCTACTGGGATCCATGACCACCACTATTCACAACGAATTTTGGTTTGGGAAAACCCCCTCTTTGGCAGAAGAACTCGAAAAACTCTCTGTCAACACTCCTGCCTTCAACAAGCGGGACGAGTCTGCATTCGAGCTAGTAATGCCCAAGACAAAAGCAAAGACTCCGCAGACGATGCTTGGGACGAGCCACTGCTCCACTCGCTCTTCAAAGAAGAAATCGAGATGCCGATCTAATCGATTTTGTTTCGATAACTCTATAATAGCAATGATTGGGAATGGTGACATAAAGCCCTTCAAGCCCCATCTCCTATCAAGCTCATTGCCACTCAATAACCGGGCCACCTTCTCCTGACTCACCGCCAAAGAAAAAGGACATGATCGAACAACTTGGTCTCGACCCTCGAGTCCTAGAGTCTAGTGTCAAAACTCATCCCGAGTCCATTATCTTTGAATTTGAGTCTCTCGAGTCATCTCGATGGCCTCACGCCAGAAGATTACGCACTCATTGCCAATAATGTATTCCCGTATGCTCTTAATGAATGCTTCGATCTTTCCGAGTATCCTCTCATTGCATCTTTAACAACTTATAAATTAACTAACACACAAACAGTTAATAACGATTCACTTGGTAAAGAAGCAGACACATTAAACGAACAATACATTAAGTACATCTTTAAGCATGTTGTCAAACGAGAGAAAAACCGGGCCCAAGCTGCCGAGGAGGTTTTAACCAAAGTGAATTTGGGAACTGCTGAAGAGCCAAAAGAGACGCAAATCGGAAGTTTCTTCACCGGCACAGAGCAAGACGCATTGACTGCACTGCTCAAAGAATTCGTGGACGTGTTCGCTTGGTCTTACCGAGACATGCCCGGATTAGATCCTAACATCGTAGAACACCGGATTCCCTTGAATCCCGAGGCTAAGCCCATCAAGCAAAAGCTACGCCGAATCAAGCCAGAATAGTCTTTACAAGTCAAAGAAGAGATCGAAAAAATGCTCCGCGTCGGCTTCATCAGGGTGATCGAATACCCCACATGGCTCTCCAATATCGTCACGGTCACCAAGGCCAATGGAAAAGTACGCTGTTGCGTGGACTTCTGAGATCTCAATAAAGCAAGTCCCAAGGACGATTTTCCACTACCCAACATCGACATGTTGGTAGACACTACAGCCAATTTCGAAGTCAAGTCCTTCGTGGACGGGTTTGCCGGCTACAATCAAATCAAGATGGCCGAAGAAGACCAAGAAAAGACAGCCTTCACAACCCCTGGGAACCTATCGCTACACGCAATGCCGTTCGGACTAAAGAACGCCTGGGCTACTCTACCAACGGGTAAGAACCACCCTCTTCCACGATATGATCCACAAAGAGATCGAAGTGTACGTCGATGACATGATCATCCACTCAAAGGGATCAGATGGACAACACCTCACAGACCTGAGAAAATTCTTCAATCGCCTTCGAAAACACTCAATGAGGCTTAACCCTGCCAAATGCACATTTGGGGTTAGCCGAGGTAAGGTTTTGGGATACATGGTCACCGAGAGAAGCATCGAGGTTGATCCTCAAAAGAACAAGGCTATCATCGAAATGAGACCACCTCAAACTCAGACAGAGGTGAAAAGCTTCATGGGCCGCCCGCAATATATCGCCCGCTCACAACCAATTGACCTCCATGTGCGAGCCAATCTTCAAACTGATGAAGAAGAACGTCGACATCGAATGGAACTCAGAATGCCAAGATGCCTTTGAGAAAATAAAAGCATACCTTGTGAGTCCTTCGATTCTCTGTCCTCCCCACGAAGAAAAGCCACTGTTGCTATACCTAACTGTGACCGACACCGCAGTTGGAGCCATGCTCTGTCAAGAAAAGAAGGAGTCACGAGTCGAAAACGCCATCTACTTCGTCAGTCGAAAGTTTCAAGGCAAATAACTCAATTACTCGCCTCGAGAAAACCCGCGCAGCCTGTATGGGTTGTCGGGAAACTACGGCACTACATTCAGTCGCACACGGTACACTTGGTTTCCAAAATGGACCCAGTCAAGTACCTCTTCGACAAACCATCTCTGTCAATGAGGCTCGCCAAATGGTCTTTCTTCCTAGCGGAATTTGACATCAAGTACGTGAACCAAAAGTCAATCAAGGGACGGGCCATGGCCGAACAACCGCCGATTTCCCAACCGACGAGGCTCGAGGCCCCGAACCACAATTTCCAGATGAGGGAATCTTCACAATCGAAGGCGAAAATCGATGGCAACTGTTCTTCGACGGAGCAGCCAACAAAAAGGGAAACGGCATCGGTATGCTCTTGGTAGATCCGAAGGAAGAGCACACCCCAATTGCTATAAAGCTCAATTTCGAGGTAACCAACAATGCCGCCGAATATGAAGCCTGCGCTGCCGGACTACAAGCCGCACTCGAGAGGAATGTCCAGAAACTCGAAGTTTATGGGGACTCACCTTGATCATCAACCAAGTCTCCAACAAGTGGAAAACCATAGACCCAAAGCTTGCAAAAATACCATGCCCGCATGGAAGACCTCATCACACACCCGAGGAGGTCACCTTCCACTACTTGCCAAGAGACCGAAACAGTTTGCAGATGCCTTAGCCACCTTCGCTTCCCTTGTGGAAATCCCCGAAGGAAAAGCAATCAAACCCTTCAAAGTCGGACGAAAGGAAATTCTCGCCTACCGTTGTGAGATCGAACCGTAACCTAAGCCCATCAATGAGCCATGGTATAACCGCATCTTCCAATACCTCAAGAGCGGGGAAACTACCTTTCATGAACAAGGAAGACCCACACACGTAAGGGGTCAAAACCAAGAGCATCATGGCCCTAAAACGCCTCGCCTCTCACTTCGTCATCCTCGGGGACATGCTATACAAGAAACGCTACCATGGACCACTCCTACGCCGCATCGCCCAGAAGAAGCAAACAAGTTCATGAACGAAGTCCACAATGGGGCTTGCGGTCCCCACATGAACGCCAGAGCCCCGATGCAAATCATTCTCGGGATGGGCTACTACCGGATCTCCATGGAGGCAGATTGCATCCACTTTGTCCGAAGCCGCGACAAGTGTCAACGGTTCTCCAACTTCAATCATCTACCGCCCCACGATCTCTACCGCATGACTACACCCCCGGCCATTTGCCACTGGGAATTGACGTCATCGGGAAAATTGCTCCACCAGCAAAGAATCTGGTCACGAAGTTCATCTTAGTAGCCATCGACTACTTCACCAAATGGGTCAAAGCCAAGTCCTACAAGGTACTTACCTCCAAGAAGGTCGCGCATTTCCTCAAGGAAAACATCATCTCGCCGATACGGCATCTCAAATGAGGTCATATCGCATAATGGTTCACACTTCGAGGGAATTCGGCTGCATCGCCGGCCGAATTCAAGATCACACGCCACAAATCTTCTCCCTACCGGCCACAAACAAACGGCGCCGTGGAAGCAAAGCAAACAAAACCCTCGAACGAATCATCCGAAAATGACCACCCGAGGACGAGATTGGCCCGAGAAGCCGCACCTTGCACTTTGGGGCTACCGCACATCGCCGAATGTACGCCACGGGAGAAACCCCATTCGCCCCGACATACGGGATGGAAGCCCCTTCCCATCGAACCGAAATTCCCTCACTCCGATTGCCGCCTGAAAATGACATCAACGAAGTCGAATGGCTCCGGCCGACATGACGAATTGGCTCGCTAGACGAGCGACGACTAAAGGCCATGGAACACGTCCGAGCCTATCAAAGCAGATGGCTAGAGCTTTCGACAAGAAAGTTAAGTCCCGAGACATCGTGGAAGGCGACCTTGTACTCAAAGAAAAGCCTCCCACTCGAACCAACCCACCGGGAAAATGGGAACCCACATGGATCGGCCCTTTCGTGGTCCAAAAGATCTTCTTCGGAGGTGCCATGAAGCCGATTGCACCTAGACGGCAATCCCTTCATGAATCCGGGCCAACGGAAGCAAACTTCGCAGATACTTCGCCTCGAAGAAGAACAACTCTCGCATCTCGGGCACTCCATGTAGTGTCTAACTACGTTGCACCTCGAGCCCTCTAGTCCTGGGGAACGTAGGCAACCTTAATTGGTCCGTCTAAAAATACACAAAAAGTCAAAAGTTTGAATGTCAATCAAGACCTCCATCAAGCTACGCACTTTTCAAGAACACGCCCCAACATCACCTTGACTCAAGTCAAACGACGGCGGCAACATCAAAGGACCTCCGAGGGTCACTCAAAGATCAAACGATCGACTCATGTCCGCTTCCAAGCCAGGGCTTGTCTTTCGCCTTCACGCGCTTCAAAAAAAAAAAAAGAGCTCGAGCAAGGGCTCACAAAAAAAAAAAGAGCTCGAGCAAGGGCTCACAAAAAATAAATAAAAGAAGCTCAAGCAGAAGCTGCGAAATTGAGGTCAAGAGCCCGACGCCAACAAAGGGCAAGGAAGCTACGAAAATGACCGTCAAAACAACTTGTCAGGGGATCATTCAAGCTCTCAGCCAAGCACAAAGCCTCAGCAAAGGGGATTGCCGTCTGGCCATGGCCTGGCCCGCAAATGCAAATGCAACAAGACGCCGCTAAGGTGCACAAAAGACACAAAGGCAAACAAGAGATCTTGCGTCTCGACAAAGCTTTAAAAGTAAATCACAAATCACTAACGGTTACAACATTCCTTGATGAGTTCAAGCACGGTCTACTCTCAAGTTCACAACATGCTAAAAGACAAATTTTTAATACATTTAACAAATAATGTGTTTGCAAATGCAATGAATGGATACCTAGGAGGTCATTCCACGCCGTCTCGCGCTTGTCCCCTCGCCATTCTTTCCTTTCTTCCCTCGTCCCCGGCGAGTCTTCTTTCGCTCCACGTGAACCAATCCTCGCGTCTCTCGGCCCGAGATCCGGGGTCCTCCCCGTAGAGTCAAACAATCCAAGAGCTCTCGTGGCTTCATTCGCCCGTGCTTCGGCTCTGGATCTCCTCCTCGCGAGTCCGTAAAAGAGGACCTCTCCCCGTCGCCGGTCAACTCTAGTCTCGTAGTCAAACAAAGTGTCTCACGTCACATCCAAAGGGTCGTACTGTGCTTCGGCACTCCTAAGGCAATAGCTACTACGGCAACCGGTCCTGCAATCGCTACACGCCCGCTTTCCAAGGCCACTTGGGATCGCTCTAACACGCCGCCATACTGTGCCGTGCACCGAGTCGTCAATACGACACTCCCCGACGTCTAAGGAGTACCACAGAGGGAAAGCGGAATACTTCCATACCCTCAGAAAATACAAGAAGGCACCTGAGGCTGCCATACAAAGAGGAACTATCTCCGCAGTAGCAAGGTCATCCCAGCCCAACAAAGGCTCCTGCTTCATCCCAAACTGCCGAGAAATGAGCAACGGAATATAAAAGGAGGACCAAGACAAACCTGGAACTCTGACGACATAGGACCCTTCCTGAAAGACCCTCCTAGTCTCAATCCTCCAGTGCGGAACCCACCAGCGGATCTGATGCGTACCAAGCTGTGCCATCCATCTCTCCCAAAGTGGATCGATCCATATCCAACGCAAGAGGTCGCCGAGCAAATGACCACGGGCTAAACGACGTCGGAGCCTCTGCATGGCCTCGAAGTCTCTCTCGCAGCCCACAAGGTGAGCAAAGCGGGGCTTCCCTCTCATGAACCGATCCCCGCCGCAAGACGGTCGATACCATGAAGAGTCTCCCCAAAGACCAACGGAACAATATCCTCTCCAGCCTCTGCAAAGTGCTCCAACCACATCTAGCAAAGCGCCATCGCAAATGCCAAGGGAGCCGACCAGAAAAGCGTCGCCATCACGCACAAGGCAAATGCGCCCCAAGAGACATCACTCTCATCATCAACCATGAACCGCTCCGACACTCGTAAATGTCAATATGACCCGAATCAAGGATCATGCCCCGCACTTCTCCTAACGAAGTCCGAAGGAAACCCGCAAGCTTCACGCTCACGGCAAAGACCACCCATCAAAGGAAGCGAGATGGCCTCCACCTCCGGCCCCCCATCAAAGCCCAAAATCCTCAAAAGTGGGCACCATTTCATTGTAGGAGAAACAATACACATGCCTCCTAACATCCTGTAACTTCGCGGCAGCCCGCAACAAATCCCAATCAGGAGCCAACTCCTTAAAAGACCAAATCGAGCAAAGACGAAACCTTACCTCGAAAACCCTTCTCTGATGCCTCATACGGCGCCGCATCCACATTTTCAGCTGCTCAAGGAAGTGTGCTTGCTTCTCCTGCAAAAGCCTTGGCAAAATTCTAGGGACGTACGAAGAATCCATGACAAAAATGGAGGTTCCTAGAGAAAATGGGGAAGAAAGCTCGAAAATGGCTGAAAATGGGGAAATGGGGAAGGACTAGACACTGGAAAGCATTTATTTCCTTCCCAAAAGCAAGACTGGTCCGTACGGACCTCTTTGCATGCTAGGTATGTCCGTACGGACCTCCTTGCAATCATGACCCATTTCCCCAAAGAAACAAGATAACAACCATTGTCCCCAACAGACCTTGCTCTAAATTGCCCAAACACCGGCCAAAGCCATTTCCGGCAAACATACACTACCCACAAACGCACTCTCAGCACACGTGGCATGCAAAAAAAAATAAATAATAATAATAGCGACCATTTCTAGGACAATTCCCAGGAATCACAAAAATGACATTACATCTTAAAATAAAATGCTGTTTGCCGTGCAAATACGAGTGTTTTATTACAGGTACATCAAATGTCTGTTGCTAAACAAAAAAAAAGAGAGAAGATATGTAAAGAGGGAAAGCAAATGAATACTAATCGACTCCTCAAAGATCATCATCCTCGCCAAGATCATCAAGAGAGAAGTCGGGCATCCCGGTGAATCCCGCCTCGTCATATCCTTGTCATCGAGTACCGAGCTCCTCCGAGACTCGGTACTCAAAGTACTCGAAGGATCAAATCCGGCGAAAGGATCAAAGAAAGAAGGCTCGATGAACCCTCACCCCGCGCATCCCGCCGAGGGAAGAACTGATAAAAGGGTTGCCGCCTCGGAGCTCCCGAAGACGCCCCGCATCCATGCTATGCCGCCTCGAAGGTCCTCTCCCCGCCGTGGCTCCGCCGCTCTCTGGAGGAACGCCTGCTGCATGCCTCAAGGCATAGGCTCGTACGCCGGCATGCGTCGGGAAGACCGGCAAGACAGCTTCGACGCCATCTTCTTCGCAAATGACCTCATCGCCACATAACGGCAAGTCAGCTATCATATCCCTCCACTGCACAGGCCCTCCTTTGAAGGAAAGCCCGGTAATCGCAGCAAAGTCGGTAGGCGTCATTGTCACCTCTCCCCAGCTCAGATGGAAGGTATGGGTGGTATCCCACCAATACTCAGAAAGGCCAAGGAAGACGCTCTTGTTCTTCCTCGTGTCGTAGACCCCGCCAGTTCTCTACGAACACACCCAAGACGTAAGCGTAGACCACTCTCCCGGGACTTGGCCTACCATCCACGTAAATATCGTGCATCCGGCCGCCACAACTCAACAAATGCCTCGAGCGATCCCCGAGTCTTCATCCTCTTGGCCTTCCCACCATGAGCCCCTCATCCCCGCAGTAAACACAAACAAAGGTACGTCATTCGCAAGATTAATGCAAAAGAAAATCAAAGCATACATATCCCGTCACGAAACACGGCACACATTGCACATACTTTTCACATATAACCCGTCGCAAAACACGGCACATATTGCACATAATTTTCACATGCAATTCTCACATATAACCCGTCGCAAAACACGGCACATATTGCACATAATTTTCACATGCAATTTTCACATATAATCCGTCACAAAACACGGCACACACTGTACAGATTTTCTCAACAGAGGGATCAAGCACTACACGACCCATTTTCAAAATAAACCGTCACGAAACACGGCACATATTGCACATATTTTCCCCACAAAGTCCGTCACCCAAAAACACGGCACACACTGCATAACAAAAATCCGTCCCTACACGGCACACACATTCAGACAAAACCCGTCACGAAACACGGCACATGTCACATTTTTTTCACAAAATTTGTCACTACACGACAAACTTTTCTCATAATGTACATACATAAATAGCATTAGGTACAAAACACCAAAACATGCATTTTCATAGAGAGGCACTTTATTTTCACAAATAAAAGCTAATCTACACATTTTTGCACAAAATGCACATATTCACAAAATTTACATGCTAATCTTCAACAATTCATCAAGAATTTCACAAAAAGCATGGCAAATAACGAAAACCCCAAAAATTCGAAAAACTAAAATCTAGTTTTAGCATTCAAAATCTCAAGCAAGGAATCGAAACGAGACGGATTTCTTACCTCCCCGACGTTCCTAGAGCGACGATTGTGAACCTCCGGATTTGGATACAAGACATCCGGGTTCTTCGAAGATGGAACAAACGAGATCCAATTTCTTTGGAGCTCCATCCGTTGCTCGACCACTTCTTGACTGCGTTGTCGACGATTCCTTCGAGATCCTTCCGCCATTGCAAGCGATTCAAGCGAAAAATGGAAGATTTTGGTGTAAAAATGGAGGTTTTCTCTCTCTCTCTCTCCCGGATGCACGAACTGGAGAAGAAGAAGCGAAGGGGGCCTCAGATTTAACCCTGGCCAAAACCTGGAACCGTAAAACCAACATGGTCCGTACGGACCTCTTGCATCCCAGTTGGTTCAGTACGACTCCTTTCTTGCAAGGAGGGCCAAATTACTTTCCCCGCTCTTATAATCTTTGCCCCCGGCTGTCCTAAGGCCTTTTTCAAGAAATCCAAGTGTAATGGTCCCTAACCCTTCAATTCAACCACCGGCGCGCCATAAGCTCCTCTCGCCCACTCAACGGTAATTCAACCACCTGCCAAGAAGCCCGGTCCTCGCCACCTAACGGCAATTCAACCACCGGTGCCGTAAGACCGGTCTCGCCCACTCCAACGGCAATTCAACCACCGGCCATCAGTGTAAGACCGGTCCTCGCCCACTCAACGGCAATTCAACCACCGGCAGTCAGTGTAAGACCGGTCCTCGCCCACTCAACGGCAATTCAACCACCGGCCGTCAGCATAAGCCCGGACCTCGCCCACTCAAAGGCAATTCAACCACCGGCAGTCAATGTAAGCCCGGTTCTCGCCCACTCCAACGGCAATTCAACCACCGGCCATCAAAGTAAGCCCGAGCTCCTCCCCAACAAGTCAAAGGGAAGTCGTACAAGACTACATATCCCCAGCACCGGCCATCAATGTAAGCCCGAACTTCGCCCACTCAACGGCAAAACAAGCGCTAGAAGGAGCCAACACCTCCGAGTACAAAGTCCAAGGCACGAAACGCCTCTAAAACGCCAAATGGTGAAGCAATCACCGGCCATCATCCTTGCCCACTCATCGACAACACAAGCACCGGCCATCAAAGTAAGCTCCGACGTCACTCTCTCAACAGAAAAGCTCCCTACAAGGCCACGATAAATCCCCAACGGATGAACACCTGGCAGCCTATCGTAAGTCCAACCTTCTCCCTCAATGACAAAGCATGAGGCATCTAAACCTCTCGCAATCAAAGTTCAAGGCAGCCATGCCTCCACAACCGCAGCCAGAAGACGATTCAAAGTCCTCACGCATGGCAAACCGCAGTCAGAAGACGACTCAAGTTTTCATACATGACACCACCATGGCACCAACCGCCGCCTAAGACGATTCAAAGTCCTCACGCAT
This sequence comes from Adenophora triphylla var. japonica, assembly GCA_022495995.1. Lineage (NCBI taxonomy): Eukaryota > Viridiplantae > Streptophyta > Magnoliopsida > Asterales > Campanulaceae > Adenophora > Adenophora triphylla. The sequence continues at coordinate 704,343 of JAFEMH010000350.1, forward strand.
GGAAAACCGCAGCCAAGACGACTCAAGTTTTCATACATGACACCACCGCAGCCTTAAGACGATTCAAAGTCCTCACGCATGGCAAACCGCAATGTAAGACGACTCAAGTTTTCATACATGACACCACCGCGCGAAGACGATTCAAAGTCCTCACGCATGGCAAACCGCAGCCGTAAGATGACTCAAAGTCCTCCAAAGCGGCACCAACCGCCGCCGTAAGACGATTCAAAGTCCACCTGGCACCAAACCGCCGAAGATGATTCAAAGTCCTCACGCATGGCAAACTGCAACCAGAAGACGACTCAAGTCTTCATATTACCTCCAGCCCGGAAGGCTTTAAACCACTCAGTCCGGAAGACCGTATAAACCTCCCCCATCGCTATCTCCAGCCCGGAAGGCTTTAAACCACTCGGTCCGAAAGACCGTATAAACCTCCCCCATCGCTATCTCCACTCTAAGGCTTTAAACCACTCGGTCCGAAGACCGTATAAACCTCTCAAATCACTATCTCCCGGCCCGAAGGCCTTAAACCACCCGATTAGGAATATCGTAAAATTTCCATCCCAGGACACCACCACGTCCTCACAATTGACCTCGACGGTCACCACATTTTAGGACACCACCACGTCCTCACAACTGACCTCGGCGGTCACACAACACTTCAGGGCACCACCACGCCCGCACTCACAATTTCACGACCTCCGAACTACGACTGTGCTTGATTCCCGCCAGTGGATACGTAGGGAATCCTATCACAGTGGTCCAGCCATCGACCTATGCGGTTACCCAGACACCACCACATCTCTACCACCGACCTCGGCGGTCACACGACACTTCAGTGGCACCACCACGCCCGCATTCACAAAACACTCACCCCACACCCGAACTACGACTGTGCTTGATTCCCGCCAGTGATACGTAGGAATCCTATCGCAGGTCCAAATTTACCGACCTAAACGGTCACACAATAGGACACCACCACGTCCTCACACTGACCTCCCTGGTCACTTTATCTCCCAGCACGCGATCCAGATTAGGACCCTTATCTTATCGGCGACCCCACTTCTTTCATAAGTGACGTCGTCGAGGGGCTTCTATAAGTACCCCAATCTAGATCACCCCCTTTCAAGCACACGGGAAGCACTGCAGACTCATCAACGCAGTCTCGACGACCTCTGGCACTCAAAACCCTCTCAAAACCCCCAGCCAAACCAAGGGAGGAGCCTTCCTGGGATAAAAAGGGACAAAAGGACCTTTTGGGAATTTTCAGGAAATTGGAAAAGCAAAAATGGTCCGTGCGGACCTCTTTGTTTTCATAATTACTGAATCCCCTTAAAGTCCACAATATTCCCTTAAATCCCGGAGAAAATGATTACCCTCATGCTTAGTTGGTCCGTACGGACCTCTTTGCATGTCAAGATGGTCCGTACGGACCTTATTGCTCGTGGACATCATAATTCCGTAATATTCACCATCATCACATATTCCCTCAAATCGAGGAAAACCAAAATTCGATAACCAAGAAGGTCCGTACGGACCTTCTTGCACGAAAATTTTTACTATAAATAGAGGGCTCCCTCCTCATTTCCACACACCTCCCACTTCTCTCTTCCTCCCTAAGCCTTCAAGCTTCCCCTCTAAGTCCTCTCGAGGCACTCCCGCCCCTTTCGGATCCTTCGAGGCCTTCCGAGCTCCTCGTGGCGCTCCGGCCTCTACGAGCGCTCCCGCGACGCTCCCGCACCGCCCGAGGCACTCTCGAGGTACTCGAGGCCCCTCGTGGTACTCCGAGGCCTTGCCTCGGTCTTTCCAAGGTGTCCCGGCTCTTTCCGAGTCAAACCGGCAATCCCAAACCACGCCGAAACTCCGCCCGAGTGACTCCTCGCCACCCCAACGCACGCCGAACCTCTCGCCCGAGTGATCCCCGCGATCCCCACGCACGCCGAACCTCTCGCCCACACGCAGCCTCGCAACATCAACTCATGCCGAAACTCGTCCGCAGACAACCGGCCCTCCCGAAGCAATCCCGATCCGTACCGGAACGCTACTCCGACCTCAAACACTATTCCTCAGCGGAAGACAGACACGAACCAACATTGGTAAGGCTTCCTTCCTACACTATTTCAATACATTTCAATACGTAGTGTACAATGTAGACATCCGACACAGCATGCATTTTTAAAAGCACACACACACACACAACATTTTAAAGGATATTAGGGGTATCCGAAAGACTCGTTTTACGAGGTGACTCGGGTGAGCTCTAATATTCTAATATTCTCTTCCCGAGGAGTCATCTGACCTCCGAACTCAAAATCTCATCACACAAAAACAGTTTAAAATTATCTTTAAACTGATGCCCTTTTTCAATGTTTTGGGCTTAATAAAAACGGCGTGGCGACTCTACAAATGCGAAAACAACGGCGAGCCGGATCCCGGGTAATTTCAGGGACGGAGATTTCTTATATCCTTTCAAAGAAAACTCCGTCGGGGATGGAAATTTCTTATATCCTTTCAGAAAACTCCGTCGGGGACGGAAATTTCTCATCTCCTTTCAAGAAAACTCCGTCGGGGACGGAAATTTCTCGAAACCTTCAAAACCTTTTCCGTAGAACTCGAACCTTTAAAACCATTTCCGTCGAACTCGAACCTTCTAAACCATTTTCATTGAACTCGAACCTTCAAAACCATTTCCGCCAAACTCGGAACCTTCAAAACCATTTCCGTCGAACTCGGAACCTTTAAAACCATTTCCGTCGAACTCGGAACCTTCTAAACCATTTTCGTTGAACTCGAACCTTCAAAACCATTTCCGTCAAACTCTAACCTTCAAAACCATTTCCGTCGAACTCGGAACCTTTCAAAACCATTTCCATCAAACTCGGAACCTTCAAAACCATTTCCGTCGAACTCGGAACCTTCAAAACCATTTTCGTCGAACTCGGAACCTTCAAAACCATTTCCGTCGAACTCGAAACCTTCAAAACTATTTCTGTCGAACTCAGAACCTTCAAAACCATTTTCGTCGAACTCGGAACCTTCAAAACCATTTTCGTCGAACTCGGAACCTTTCAAAACCATTTCCGTTGAACTCGAAATCTTCAAAACCATTTACGTCGAACTCGGAACCTTCAAAACCATTTCCGTCGAACTCAGAACCTTTCAAAACCATTTCCGTCGAACTCGGGACTTTCAAAACCATCTCCCTCGTGAGATTCACCCATCTCCCTCGTGAGATTCAAACCATCTCCCTCGTGAGATTCAAACCATCTCCCTCATGAGATTCACCCATCTCCCTCATGAGATTCAAACCATCTCCCTCGTGAGATTCACCCATCTCCCTCGTGAGATTCAGCCATCTCCCTCGTGAAGTTCAACCCTCTCCCTCAAAAGTTACAGGTTCAGACGCCTCACAATAGTCTCCATTCAGGTTCAGATGCCTTGCAATGGTCTCACTTAGGTTCAGACGCCTCACAATAGTCTCCATTCAGGTTACTTAGGTTCAGACGCCTCACAATAGTCTCCATTCAGGTTCAGATGCCTCGCAATGGTCTCACTTAGGTTCAGACGCCTCACAATAGTCTCCATTCAGGTTCAGATGCCTCACAATGGTCTCACTTAGGTTCAGACGCCTCACAATAGTCTCCATTCAGGTTCAGATGCCTCGCAATGGTCTCACTTAGGTTCAGACGCCTCATAATAGTCTCCATTCAGGTTCAGATGCCTTGCAATGGTCTCACTTAGGTTCAGACGCCTCACAAAAAGTCTCCATTCAGGTTCAGTCGCCTCACAACAGTCTCGCTTAGGTCAAGGTCCCCACGTGCGGCTCCTTGCACCTACGAACTACGATCGGCTTGATTCCCGCTCGGGATACATAGGAATCCTTTCGCTAAGGGTCCATCCAGCTGACCTCTCAGGTCTTTCAAAGTAAGGCATCTCTCGATTTGGATCCTTATCTTTTTTCGACGACCCCACTTCCTTCGAAAGTGATGTCACCGAAGGGCTAACTGTAAGTACCCAAATCCGGATCGTCAAAATCCGTTAAAAGTTAATCGGAATCAGTTAACTGGCCCTTTCCAAGTTAACCGGAACCCGTTAAGTTCCCCGTTCTCGAGTCAACGAGACATCCTGGATCGCCCCATGCATCCCGACATCAAATCATACTTAACACACGTAAAAGTACAGCTTTCCTCAAAAAACGTACTTTTCGAGGTCTTCCGGGATTCGATTTCCCGTTTTCGAGCGTCTCGACCTTTCGGAGGTCATAACTCCCTCATACGAACTCCGTTTTGGGCCCACCACATATCAAATTGAATGCAAGAACAAGATCTACGCATATAGATAGTTCAATCAGGAAAAATAACCAACTTCAGGTTCAGTCCAGCCGGACTCTTTTGCAGGTTAAGTCAAACCGTGTCAAACTCAAGGCCAAATGACCAAAATGTCCCCAAACTCAGGTATAGTCCGGCCGGACTCTTTTACAAAACCCACCAGGCTAAGCAAAGTGACCTCCTTCTCCTAGTTACTTCCTCCCCACTCAATTTCTCCCTCCTCCAAGAAATTTCTCCCTATAAATACTCACCTCCTCCTCACATTTTAACACACAATTTCCTCCTCTCTCCACCCCAAGCTCCTAGGCTTGTCTTTCTTCCGCTCTTCGGGGGCCCTTGTGCTACTCGTCGGTAGATTCTGATCGTAGGCTAAACCGACACAAGTCAAAATGCTGACCAAATCCCTAGGCTTCTAAGCACCAAATAAAAGGGGAAACTCTGCCCAAACACTTCCGAAACACCTTTCAAACACCTTTCCGTATCCCGTATACGTCCTCCCGAGCCAAAGAGTCAACACCAAATTTGGTAAACTCTCACTCTCAAAATGTAGACGTCACCGTCTAATGGGGTCCGATACGTTTTAGTCCCTGATCCTCTTCTCTTCCCGTAAGAGAAGTAATCTCGGGTTAAAACGGCGTTCCGACCCCGTTCCGTTACTTTTATGTCATTTACAATTCCGAACCGTTTGGTTTGTTGATCGCAACTTTACAATTCCGGATCGTTTGATCCGTCGATCGTCATTTACTTTCATGTCATTTACAATTCCGGATCGTTTGATCCGTCGATCGTCATTTACTTTTACGCAACTTTACAATTCCGAGCTGTTTGGCTCGTCGATCGTACTTTACAATTCCGAGCCGTTTGGTTCGTCGATCGTACTTTACAATTCCGGGTCGTTTGATCCCATCGATACCGCACTTTAAATACTGTCATTTACAAGTCCGAGTCGTTTGGCTCGTGATAGTATTTACTTATCAAAAGTCCGAGTGGCAAAACGATTCGTTGATCGCATCTCATTTAATGATTTTTTTCCCGTAAAATCGCTAACAATCTAATGCCCGGTTCAAAACCAAAAGTTCGTCATTCGAACTCCTTTTCAAACTCAAAACCAACGTTTGACATTCAAACGCTCATTTCCATCTCAAAACCGACGTTTGACATCCAAACGCTCATTTCCGTCTCAAAACCGACGTTTGTCATTCAAACGTTTTTTTTTACCAAAATCAACGTTTGTAATTCAAACCAAGATTAAAGCATGTCATTCAAGCCCCCATTTTCAAAATGCAAACACTCACACACACGCACACATTTTCGAGAAAGGTAGAAAGACTCGTCATACGAGGCATTTCGGGTGATCTCAAAATACTCTTCCCGAAACGTAACGTGACCTCCGAACCTAACAATCTCTGGTACCCAAAAAGCCTTTTCCTCATTTTTTGCTACCAATAAAAATGACACCCCTTTTTAAAGCCTTTTCCAAAGTTTTTGCTACCAATAAAAATGACACCATTTTCACTAAAGCCGTTTTTCAACGTTTGGGCTCAGAATACAAAACCGCGTGGCGACTCCTCTCCTTCCTGAAAGCGAGGTCTCAGACACCAACCCCGCGAAAGACAACCGCTTTCGCCGCGCGCGAAATCCGGGTAATTTCAACCTAGAGAGAGGGAGACGAACGGCTTTGGGGAGAAAACACCAGAATCACGCACGGGTTGATTTGGAAATCGAGGGAATCCAAAGCTTGATTCAATCTTGCTTGTCATAATGCCTCCGCGAGCACGCCCTACGAGAAAAGGACCGCAGCAAGCTGAGATGGCTGCTCGCAGAAAGGGAGTTCTTCGGAATCAGAGGCCAGTCATTCCTCTAGCCGTGAGGGGGAGTTTTATCCACAGCTGAAGGAGCACACTTCCGCGCCCGGGAAGAAAGACACGGTATTTTTCTGAAACCCTTGTTTGAAATTGCTTTGAAAAATCAGATTTTATGTCAAAAGAATTGAATTTTGTTTATGGAATTTATGATTGACTGCATGAATCTGGACTGAAAACAATTAGGGATGCATGTTATATGATTTAAACCCTAATTTTTCTTGGGAAATAGGGGTAAACGTATTCAGGGTAAAGAATTATTGCTTTCATGTAAACTGGGTATTGATTGTGAGATATTCATACATGTCCTGTGTTTACCTGCAGGAGTTGCGTACCCGGGGTTCATCGAAGGTCATTGGCAGGCTATGGGACCTCTTGCCTGGCATCCAGGAGCTTGTGCAGTTGCTGAAAGGCTTATGAAGGCGTTCCGAGAGTTCTGGTGGGAGACTACCCACTCTTTTCATTTTTCTTGGGGAGAGGCGATGGTCATGCCATATGACTTCGCTGCTATCACAGGCCTTCCTTTCACTGCCGAGCCATTATACTTGGAGGAGCCTGCCCTTAAGGATGACCCTCAGCCTCCCACTGAGGCATATTTTATGGAGCTGATCGGTTTTGTTCCCCAGGATAAGAAAGGGAACGGATATGAGTTGGGGGAGCTTCACAGCCACATCGTTATGCAGAGCGAGGGTTATCCGACTGACTTGGCTGACACTGAGAAGGGCCGGCTGAGGGCTAAGAGGCTAGCTAGGGCTTTTGTATGGATTGGCTTCTCTGACATGCTGTTCGTTAACGGCACGTCCTTTGCTCTGGTTTCATTGTTGGATCTTCTGAGAGATTGGGACACTGTGGGGACCTTATCTTGGGGTAAGGCCGGACCTGCTGAGCTGTATTTGGCTTTGGATGACATCAGCAAGGGGGAGGCGAAGTCCTTCAACTGCTGTCATCTAGCTTTTGAGGTACTTCTGACCTTTATCTCTTGAAATATCTTTTTTTTATCATTCATTACCTTTGTCTCCGACTTGTTTTGATATTTCTCTTCGTGCTTGGGCCTATGAGGTCATCCGTTGTTATGCTTGGTGGGTCTCTGATGCATACCTCGGTCACTATGTTTCCCGCCATGAGGCGCCGGGTGAAGTGACGCTGCTGTAATGTCCTGGACAATGGATACCGTGGGACGGGTGACATGCTTCTTACTCCCGGGATACTATGACTTGCTTGCGAGGAGTTCCCGAGAGTCTGAGTCTGTTTCCCTGGGCTGACCGTTATGCTGGGCTTCGATCTAGGGACATGCCTTACACCTTACTGAGTGCCGCAAGATTCTGGTAGGCCTCCTGGGATGCCCCCGTATTTGGGAGAGAGTTTGTAGATAGCACGGTCCCTAAGAAGATTGCTAGAGTCCCGCTGATCCTCCAAAGGATATATGGTTTCCTCGAAACTAGAGGATGTGGCCGCTTTAATCCAGGGGGAAGCCGCCTTCAACGGATACGTGGCGTGATGCATCCTTACCTCCTCCCTTTGTTGATTTCCAAGATGGGGATCACTGAGACGGGCTCCTCTCGATACCAAGCAGGATTTATCCATATTTTTCGCCTTCCGAGGGCACCCGATCTCGTAAGTTAAACCTGGGTTTTCTTTTCTTTATTGTTTTGAACTCCGTTTAAATCTCCTTGTCTTTATCATGGCTAGTTCCCCCGATTTCTCCTCTCGTTTGGTTATACCAGTCTCTACCGACATTTATTGGAGTTTTGCTCGTCACTACATCGGATCCATGGACATGATTGAGCAGCTTAGAGAGGAGTGCCCACATCGGAGGGAGCGGTGCTTGGCTCGGAGCTCGGATGACGATTCTACTCCCAGCTTGCCCGACAGGAAGAGGGCTCGGACTGATATGGCTGCAGACGATACTCATAGGCCCAGGACCAAGACTGCTTCTCGTCATCCCCCTAGTCCTCCTAGCTCTGAGTATGAGAGTGATGATGCTCCTGGTGATCCTCACGAGCTTGAGACCATGGCTTTCCCTGATGTTCATGCACTTTTTCGTGATGATCCTGTTGTTTATCGAGACCCTGTTGTTGATCCAGATCCTGTGCAGGCTGAGGAGGAGGACGCAGATGGGGAGGAGAGCAATGATGATGGAGATGATGATTCTGATGATGATGGTGATGACTACGCTTCTGAAGGTGATGGCTCGGAGTAGCCCCTTGGACCAAATTGCAACTCTTTTTGATTATTGTACCCCTTTTGGAAGGAAACGGACAAACACTCCTTTTTTTCTTTTTATTTGTAAAAAAAAACTTATTTGCTTTACACTTTCCTAGTCTTATTACATTATTATTAGTTTTTGTTGTTTGCACGAGTCCGTTTTTGGAAGAATGAGAATGAATGGTTTTTTTGAATGGTCATGGCATTGGTATGAATGATGTGTATGGTTTGGATTGTGGAATGCTTATATGGTTTGTATGTGAATGGTGAATGTGTATATGAGTTGAATAAATCCCTCTCCCAGGATGTTTCAGTGGTGGTGACTTTTTTTTTTTTTTTTTTTTTGTTGTTTGCAGCTTGGGACAAGTTGGGGCGTGCCTTGGTAGAGAACAGAATGCAGTATACTAATGTCTGGTGTTGAGCTAATGGTGTCGCACGACTCAGGACAACATGAGCACCTCCTGTCACGTGACACAACAAGTCAGGTTGACAAGTCTTCCAAACCAGGCTTCCACATTGCCTACAAAACCCCTCCCTTTTGCCTAGGGTATGAAACTCAGTAGCCCCAACATGAAGTAGGCCTTAAGTAACAAATCCATTCCCAAGGATCAAGATTATAAAACCAGCCCCAGGAACTGCACAAATGCACATTTCATTCTTTTCCTCTGGCCAAGCTCCAGTCTGACACATAGTCTTGTTGTAGTCAACACAATCATGCAACCCAGGAGGAGATCGTTCTTCAAGCTTCGGTCAATCAGTCGACGGACAAGACTTAGGAATGCTTATGCAGGGGCACATCTTTTCGAAAGGTGGGAATGGCTCCCGAACTTGTGTATGACATCCTCGTTTTTTGGTCTGACTCTTTTGAGAGAGTATAAGTAACACAAGGCACGGAAAGTGTATGGAAACCCCTGCTTGACAGAAATATAGTGTTTAGCTCTATATCCCTAAAAATGTAGAGAAGAAGACTTGCCGAGACACTTGAAAACCTGTCTTATTCACGATGATCACAAGGCTGCTTAAAACCCTTTATTGACGTTCGGGTTATTCAAACACTAAAGCTGATATGAACAAATGTTTTGATCGATCTTGAGGATAAAGCTGACTGATATCGAGAACTAAACCCTGAACGATGGAAAGTGGACCAGTGTATGGGGATGGCCCTTGAGGAGACCGGATCTTCCGAGATCTAGAGTGTTGACGCACATGTCTCTTTTTGGAGTATCAATGAGGGATACAGATGCGAAGCCCCAGTGGGTCATTCACGGGAAGTGTTTTGTAGAGGAGACATGAAATATGCTCATATAAATCGTCGAATGATCGGATGGAATTTGCACAATCTTTGCTTGATGGTCTGAAGCTGCTATCCGGTCTACGACTGAGTTTCAGGGTTACGATCGGTCTTCGGGTGATTCGGGATATCATGACCTCTTAACATGAGAGGTCGGCTAGGCCTTTTGCTGGCTAATCCTCTAAAGATGAGAGGTTGGATTTTGGGTATGTGTTTGGGATTTCTAAGGTGAGGATACTTGTGATTGTATCTTTGCTGCCTCTAAGAATGAGAGGTCGATCTTTTGGCTTTTGGCTAAAGGCAAGGGTAATGGTGATGTGAATGTCCTCTAAAATCGAGAGGACGGCTGGAACTGGTTTTGGAAGATGATGGGACATCCATTCTGCCTCTTTATTCACTCTGAGACTCCTCTTGAGTAACGACCAGATCCTTTGACTTTTGCTTTCGAGAGGATCATGGGGACTAGGCTCTCTATATTTTTCTTTTTTATTATTATTATTTTCTTTTTTTTATTCTTTTCTTTCTTTTTTTTTTATTTTTATACTGAGGGGGAAAAGACTCGATCACACATAATACCGCCGCAACCTGTTACCGTTGACGGGGTGCAGGAACGGGTTGCCGTCCAAGTCTGTTAGCTGCATTGCTCCTCCGGAGAATATCTTCTTCACTAGAAAAGGTCCGACCCAAACAGGTGCCCATTTGCCCAATGCACTGTTCTGATTTGAGGGTTTCATCTTGAGAACCAGATCACCCACCTTGATGTCCCTGGGTTTCTCTTTTTTGTCAAAATCACGAGCCATTCTCTTCTGATATGCCCGGTTATACTCCCCGGCCTTTAATCTGCTTTCGTCTAACAGTGCCAATTCATTGTATCGACTTTGGAGCCATTCAATCTCATTTACTTTATTCTCGAGCAAAACCCTGAGGGATGGAATCTCTAACTCAATGGGCATGACGGCCTCCATTCCGTAAGTCAAGGAAAATGGAGTTGCACCTGTAGCAGTCCGGATGGAAGTGCGGTAGCCCCACAATGCTAGATGCAATTTCTCCGGCCAATCCCGTCCTCGTTCGGCCATCTTTTTTATGGTTCTCTCAAGGTTCTTGTTAGCAGCCTCAACAGCACCATTTGTCTGCGGTCTGTATGGTGAAGACTTATGGCGTTTGACCCTGTATTCGGTAAGCAGCCGATCGGTTTCTCCTTCAAAATGGGTTCCATTGTCGGAAATGATCTCATTTGGGACTCCGTAGCGGCAAAAAATTTGTTCCTTTATGAAGCGAGCAACTTTTTTAGCCATGAGCACCTTGTAGGACGCGGCTTCCACCCACTTTGTGAAGTAGTCTACCGCAACCAGAACAAATGAATGTCCGTTGCTCCCGGGTGGAGTTATCTTTCCAATGACATCAATCCCCCATGTTGCAAAGGGCCAAAGAGTTATCATACAGTATAGGTCATGAGGAGGGATGTGGTTGAGGTTGGAGAACCGCTGGCATTTGTCACAAGTCCGCAAAAACTGGATGCAATCATACTCCATCGTGATCCAGAAGTAGCCCAGTCTGATAATGCTATGCATAAGGGATCGAGCGTTCATATGAGGTCCGTAGGCGCCGTTGTGAACATCTTCCATTACTCTTTGAGCTTTTTCATTGCTGATACAGAGCAGGAGTGGGCAACCTTCCCTTTTCTTCCATAACTCATTGCCAAGTATGACGTACTGAGCTGATAGCCTTTTCAGAGCTTGAAAACTCTTGGCATGGATAGCTTTTAGGTCTCCTTCTTTATCAATGGGGAAGGATGCTTCACCATGCTTAAGATATTGGAAGATCTGGTTGTACCACGGTTCATTGACGGTTTCGATCTCTATTTCACAACAATATGCCAGATTTTCTCGCCTGCCGACCCTGAACGACTTGATTGACTTTCCCTCTGGTATCTCCACCAAAGAGGCCAGAGTAGCTAGTGCATCGGCAAATCTGTTCTTATCTCGCGGCAGGAACTGGAATGACACTTCCTTGAACTGGCCGACGAGCTCTGCAATGTAAGCGTGATACCTCTGGAGACACAGATCTGTAGTTTTCCATCTATTGGCGGCTTGGTTGATTATCAGTTGGGAATCACCGAACACTTCCAACTCATCCACATGTCGCTCAAGGGCAGCCTCAAGACCGGCTATACAAGCTTCGTATTCGGCTGCATTGTTAGTAACCGAGAAGTTTAGCTTGATAGCTATGGGGGTATGCATGTCATTCAGATCTACTAATACCATCCCGATGCCGTTACCTCTTTTGTTCACTGCACCGTCAAAGAATAGCTGCCATAGGTTGCCATTTTCTATGACAAAAATCCCCTCATCTGGAAACTGGAGATCTGGTCCTCGGGCTTCTGTGCTGGGAGAGTCAGCCAACTGATCTGCCAAAGCCTGTCCCTTGATTGATTTTCGGATCACATATTTAATATCAAATTCAGCTAGGAAGAAAGTCCATTTTGCCAATCTGGTTTCATGTTGCCTCTGTCACCCTGAAATAGGTATCTGATCGGGTCCATTTTGGAGACCAGATGTACTGTGTGGGATAGCATATAGTGCTTTAGCTTTCCGACCACCCAGACCAGAGCTGCACACGTCTTCTCTAGGGCAGAGTAATTCAACTCGCTACCTTGGAATTTGCGGCTGACAAAATAGATGGCATTCTCAATCTTGGAATCCTTCTTCTCTTGTGCTAGCATGGCCCCAATGGTTGTGTCTGTGATCATCAAGTATAGCAGTAGAGGCTTGCTCCCGTGAGGTGGACAAAGAATGGGAGGATTAACGAGGTAAGCTTTGATTCTCTCAAAAGTTAGCTGGCATTCCTCGTTCCAAATCACTTCCTGATTCTTCTTCAGTAGCTTAAAGGTTTGCTCACACATGGAGGTCAGCTGGTTGATGAATCGGCTGATGTACTGTAGGCGGCCCATGAAACCCTTTACCTCGGAAACAGTTCTGGGCGGCTTCATCTCAACAATTGCCTTGACTTTTCTGGGATCTACTTCGATGCCGCGCTCTGTGACCATATACCCCAAGACCTTGCCGCGGATAACCCCAAAGGTGCACTTGGCTGGATTTAGTCTCATGGAGTGTTCCCGAAGTCTGTTGAAGAACTTCCTTAAATCAGTGAAATGTTGTCCGTCTGATCCCTTCGAGTGAATTATCATATCATCCACATACACTTCAATCTCCATATGGATCATGTCGTGGAACAGGGTAGTAACGTCCCTCTGGTAGGTAGCCCCAGCGTTCTTCAGCCCAAATGGCATCACAGTATAGCAATAAGTGCCCCAAGGAGTTGACTTATGGATCCACCAGCATGTCAATGTTGGGCAAAGGGAAGTCATCTTTGGGACTAGCTTTGTTGAGATCCCGGAAATCCACGCAAACCCGTACCTTTCCATTTGCTTTTGTGACTGTTACGATGTTTACCAGCCAAGTTGGATATTCGATAACCTTGATAAAGCCCACCCGTAGGAGTTTCTCAATCTCTTCCTTCACCTATAAGGACCACTCGGGTTTGATCCGCCTCAGTTTCTGCTTGATTGGCTTGATCTATGGATCCATGGGTATCCGGTGCTCCACGATAGATGTGTCCAACCCGGGCATGTCTTTGTAGGACCAGGCGAAGACTTCTACAAATTCTTTAAGCAGCTCGATCAGGGAAACCCGTTCAACTCCGGAGAAGAAGCTACCAATTTGCATTTCTTTGGGTTCCTCACTGCTCCTGTGTCCACCGTTGTCAATACCTCAACGGCAGCTTGGGCTCGGCTTTCCTTTTGCTCGCAAACCTGCTTTTAATTATTTTCTAAAATATGCTCATCTATTATGTCTGCATTATCTTCAATTGAATCAGGTTTAATTATTTTTAAATCTTGATGATCATTTTTTGTTAAGCGTTCAATAGTTAGATTTGCAATCACGGGATACTCAGAAAGATCGACCATTTTATTCAGAGCGAAGGAAAAAACAGTGTCTACAACGCGACGACGGTCTTCTATCGTGAGGACGTCAGACCGATCGGAAGACTCAAACTCAATTACATGGGATTCAGGGGACTAACTCATGACACGGGGAATAAACTTTGACTCAGAGGGACAAGGACGAGGCTTGAGCCCAAGCTTTTTGATCATAGTCTCCTTGTCAGCGACCGGTCCTTGAAATGAAGTCCAGTTCTGCAGCGGCCTCTCTGCAACGGTTTCCAAACTGTTCAGATTCACAACTGGCCCCCTCTCAAATTCCAACATGGCCACCACCTCGTTATCAGAGGAAAAGTCAATCAAATCTCTGGGACCCTCAGCAACAACAAACCCTTCTGCAGGTATCTCCTCTGCCGAACGCCTACCACTCTCAGGCTCTGACAGTCCCTGATCCTTGAACAGATTTATCAAGTCCCCATCCATGTCTACAGGGTCAGCACCACGGATCTTGTGTATCATCGGCTCATCTAGAACAAGTTTCTCAAACTGATTGACATAATCAGGCCCCCAGTAATGGTAGATGTTCTCATATGTGGTGGTAACGTCTGGCCTTTTGGGCATACTGACGAGCATCTCCTTTATCGGGTTCTGGCTGTTAGCCAACTTTTGAATTGTTCTCATCCTTTTTTCCACTTGGCTCAGCTTCGGTTCCGGGCAAACGAACATTTCCCCATCTTCTTTAACAAGGTGCTTGTTCAAGGACCAGCTGTACGGGCGCAACTCAGGTCTTTTGTATCTCTTGCCGGCAGCTAAAGTCATCTTTTCTTTAAACGTTTCAGCTTTCACATACGCTTTGTCCTCTCCAGTCACGACATAACCCAGGCCTCGCCTGTTTCTCTTAGGTTCTGGCATCTCAAGCTTACATGGTCCCTGTTGTCGCTTTCCTAGCCCAAGACCGGGAATGTAGCTCATGCCTCTCATCATTTTCAACACATGGGGAATCTTGTCCGAGGAAGTCGTCAAATCGATAGTGCAGACCTGCCCTTTAGGTTTTTTGATCGTGAATCCGCTGAGCATCAGGTTCTCCTGGTCAAGTTTGATCTCCATCACTGGTAGGGTATTGGTGCTGGTCTCTCCAATAGTGACGCTATCCCCGTAAATGGTTGTCAAAACCCCATCTTGCACAAACTTCAAACACTGGTGGAGGGTGGATGCTACTGCTCCGATTTCATGAATCTACGGTCTACCCAATAACGCTGAGAACGTAACAGGAATGTCGATAACTTGGAACTCTACTGCCATCTCCTTACTCCCAAGTAACAGATTCAAAGAGACTATCCCCAGCACTGCCCTGGATGTCGAATCGTAGGCCTTTATGGTTTGGCTGGATGGTTTAAGGTTCTGTGCGTTAATGTCTAGCATGCTCATCATCTTGGCAGGAAGCACGTTCATGGCCGACCCATTGTCCACTAACACATGGGGAATCCGACGCCCCTCCAATGGCAGAGACTCATTATGCTTCGAACCGTAAGTAGGCAGATCAAGGTCTATAAAAGTAATAATGTTTCCATACTGGGCCATTCCGATTAGTTGGCAGGCTTCATCTGGAGTGGCGTTGACAGACACTTTGGTTTTGGACAGAGCCTCTTCCAATTTTAACTTGTGGGGGTAGGAGGATGTGAGCAGGGACCACAAGGAGATATCAGCTTAGGTTCTCTTCAACTGCGTCAAGATCGGATCCTCTTGGACTTCTTCATTTCCCGCTGATCTGTGGGGATCCTAAGAGGCCTGGGGATTCGAAACCGCCACTCCTTTGCCTTTCTCGGATGGATCAGTGCTACCCATTCCCAACATTCTTCCTGATCTTGTCAACAAATTAACCTCTTGATCATCTTCAACCACAAAATTTTTGCTAGCCTCCTTGAGTTCAGCTAATGTAAGTGGAGCGGAGCGGGTGCTATATGGCCACGCTGCTTGTCTAATCTCATTCACGGACAATGGCGCCTCCAAATTGGCTGCTATCCTGAGTTCCTCCAAAGAGATTGGGGACTCTCTAGTGACCATAGAGGATATAGTGTTGACAACCAAACGCTCTTCATAATCATCGTACTCAACAGCATTATTCAAATCATGCAAATCATCAAGATACAAGACGTAGCAAAAGTTATCTTTCGTTTCATTGGAACAAAGATTTACATCAGTCATAGCCTCATTACAATCACTACTAACATTTCCATCTACAGACTCTCCAAACTCTATTACATTGACGAAGTAATCTTGACCAAAGTCGATGAGATTCACGTTGTTGCTGGGCAGAGGGTTGTTGACGACGTTAGGACGAGGGGACTTTTCAATCTTCTTTTCATCCACCAGGCCTTGGATAATCTTCTTGAGTGTATAATGAGTATTAGTGGTGTGCCCCGGATATTGATGAAACCGGCAATACTTGCTTGTATCGAGATTGGGATTGGGCATAGCAGGGCTGTAGTTGTCCAAGGGCTTGATCATCCCAGTTCTGAGCAGTCCATTATAAATCTCATCCGTAGTCATTCCCAAGTCATCAAACCTTCATTGCTGCTTTGGCGGAAATCTCCCATTATTAGGCCCATTATTACCTCCTTCTTGCAGATTATTGACGATGTTGTCCTTAACCACTTCTCTTCCTTTTGGTGCCATGGCAAAGACTGGGTTAGTTGTCCGATACCTGAATCCTCCATTTCCGCTACTACCGCTAGCATTCACACCTGAAGTTTGATGAAAAAGCCTGTTCTCACTGCGAGCGCCCATCCCGACCATTTCTCTGAGATTTGGATACCAACCCTTTCCGATGGCCTCCCTTAGCACTGGTTTCACGCATGACAAGAAAATATCTTTCTGATCCTGAAGGGGGATTGGCTCTGACAGCTCGTTAAGTTTGGCATTCCACCGCTTATAGAATTCTGTGATCGACTCGTCATTCTTCTGAATGGTCCCCACTAAGTCGTCTCGGGTGGTACGCCACTCTAGATTGCCTCTATACTTATCCAAGAAAGTCTCGGTGATCTGGCTCCAGGTGGAGCGGCATTCTTGTTTGAGAGCCAAAAACCAAGTGAGCGCTGGTCCTTTAAAAGTTAGATGAAAATGGGAAGCCATAAACTCGGGCGTGCAGCCCATCGCCCCCATTGTCATGACATAGGTATCCACATGAGTCTTTGGGCAGGCCGTACCATCAAAATCCATATTTGGCATTTTGAACTTATGAGGAAGAGGCGTTACTTGAGCCGGGTCCACCACCTTGAGACCACTAGAACCCACAGTCAGTCTATCGATTTGCTGTTGCATCTGCTTCAATAAGGCTGTCACTTCCGGAGTCAAACCCGGAATCTGGGGAATAGCAGGAGCCATTGTTGAAGACGGCACGGGGAACTCTGGAGAAGATCTAATGGGCAAGGCAGCCGAGGGAAGGCCAAAGGTGCTGGGGATACTGATATTGCTATCCAACAAACTGACTGAGCTGGGAATCCTGTTCCCGTACATGTCATAACCATTAAACTGAACACTGGGATTCTGGGGACTGAACTGCACTGATTGACCTCCAAACTGACCAAGGGTAGAAAATCCGGTACTGATGCAAGGAGCTGAATACGGGGTGGAACCATACAGGTGCTGGGTGAGAGGAGAACAAACTGCGGGTTGAGGAAAGTTGCTTTGGAGCTGAGACTGCGGATACTGTGGAATATTGTCCTGACAAATCTGATTCCCTGAAAGACGATACTGACCATTATGCTGCAGATTAGACTGACCGCACTGATAGCTGTCGGGGTACATGCTGAACTGGGGTTGGGAGTAGTTTGCTTGGAACTGAGATCCGTACTGAGCCTGTGGCGCTGGGACATGGGGAGCTGGAGAGGAGGTGAGATCGAAGAAGTTCGATGGTTGGCCACCACTTTGGCTAAGGCCCTGCTGAGCAACTTGGTTATACACTTGAGAGGATGGGGGAGGAAACCTTCCTTGGGCATTCACAATCATTCCCGGAGATGGCATTTGATCAGGGCGCGGGGCATAGCTCATGGGAGGAGGCATAGCATTGTAGCTGGGCTGAGCAGGCTGGGCAGGAGAAGCGGATCCAATCCCGTTGTTACCCTCTTTAGTGATTTCTTCGTAAGAACCGTCCTCTCGACGAAGTACTGCGATTCCCTTGGCTCTCATGGCCTCAACAAAGCGGTTATGAGCTTCTTCCTCTCGGGCCTTGGCATTCTGAGCCAACAGGCGGGCCTCACATTCCCTGGCCAAAGCGGCTTCCAAAGTTATCCTCAACTCTTCTGCAGACATGTCGTTCAAACCCGGTTGACCCATAGAAACCGAACCTCCAGCAGACTGAGCAGCAAACACATCACCATTCCCAGCCATATCTGATTCTGCACTGACTAAAGCCTCGGAAACTGTTTGAACTTCTTTGACAACCCGGACCAAACGAGCTCCTGGAACAGATGAGCGGATCCAACTCGTCGTAGCTGCAGGGGTAGATACGGGTTTATAAGGTAGGGAAGGAAGAAGACTTTTGAGGAAATACGGGAGAGAGAAAGGAAAAGAGGGATAGATTTGCGCAAACAATTTATTTATCTTCAAGTATAAATCGGTGATTTAAATCCTAAGTACGGTTGGGAAAGGAGAAGCCTTTATTTACGCAAACTACACCTTGGGGAAGCCTAGGAACGCAACATTCAAATCACACTAAATGCTTTGTATTTGAAATTAATAATAGGTAATGATACCTAAACAAGACCTAACACAATGTGAGACGGATGAGTGGTCCAAATTTCTGGGAAAATTTGGGCAGCATAACGGGTATTCTCGAAGAAATTCCAAGAAAAATCCGGCATGACCTCTCGTCGGTGCACGGTGACAATGCGGCATGATCTCTCGTTTAGGACACTCCACGGGAGTGACATGTCCCTACGTGAAATCATTTTGCATTGGCAACATGCCCACAAGGTGCAAGGTTTTGGGGAAGGTATAAGGACCTATTGTAAATTTCAAAAAACAATTCATTTTGGTGTGATTAAAACGTTGTATCAAAAACCAACCGTGGGTAAGGTTTAAGTGTGGTGCCAACTATAACGCACTAGGGGGAGGGGTTTGACATTAGGCGCTCAAGCGTAGGCGAAATTCATGGCCGTCCGCGATGCCGTCAATCGCACCCGAGGGTTCTAAATCTATGTGGTGTAGTGTGCGGATGACTATATTCTTTTATTTACAAAAAACAAAATTTTATTATTTTATTTTAAAAGAAAAAGAAAAAAACAACACACACACTCTCACAGGGAAGAAGGGGTACAAAAATCAACTGAGCCAACTTTTGATTCAAGGGACTGCCCTCAAACCAGCAATTGTGACATGCTCAGTGACCATTCATGTCGCATGACACAGGACAGCAAAGAACTAAGCTGTCGCACGACCAGGACAGCCACGAACCGTAATCCCCGCAAACCGAAATCGCCCTTGCCTCTCCTTGGCAAGGAACAAAGCAACACAACAAATCATAACAACATAGCCACAAGAAGCAAACAAAAGGCACACAAGTTGTAAAATCTCATAAAAATGCATGTACCGCACAAGATCATCAAGGATGCACATAAGATGAATACATTGGATGTCTAAGTGAACGAAAGAATGACCCTCTTAGTTTTGAAAAACATGTTTTCAAAAGTGTAGTCCCCAGCGGAGTCTCCACTGAATGTGCGCTCGCCCGAAAATAAAAAATTTCGGTTTTCAAATGATGAAAAAAGTTTAGGAGTCGCCACGCCATGTTTAAAGGTACACTTTGAAAAACCTTTTGAAAGAGAATGGGTTCGGGGGTCAGGTTACGTGTTGGGAAGAACCGAAAGTTCACCCAACACGCCTCGTCCGTAGACGAGTCTTTCTAATTAGACATCCAAATAAGTCAAAACATGTGCAAACAATGATAATAGACAAGTGCGATAAAACATGGATTTTATTAAAAAAATGAGATTATTACAACTTATAGACCAATTGATCAGGGAGGCCACATCCCATTACATTAAGGAGAACATATTACAATTGAAACCATGTCTTCTGCAAAGGGCCACTTATGTTGCGTGACACAGGACTCCTCATGTCCAATTGTGTTGCGTGACACCAATGGTCACCTTGCAGAGACTTACAACACCCAGATTACAGCAATCTTAATGAACACAAAGCATGATTACAAACTAGATTTGAACATTAAAACAGCATATTCACCCCAACTGAGTGACAAACAAACCAGTTAACCCAACTTACAATTGAAGGATGATCCCTGCAGATGGGCACGATGTGTCGCGTGACACAGGACTCCTCATGTCCAAGTGTGTCGCGTGACACATGCTTACTATCTGCAGGAACCTTACAACTGAGAGACAGATTCAACAGATACCAAACCAGATCAATCAATTATACCAAGGCCAATCAGAACAACACGAATCAAATACAGATCAACCAAAGGAGTGTGGATATGGGAGATCCACACTCCCTTGACATCCAAATTGCAATTATAAGTAGATCACATCATGAACATGCAATTGGATTCAAGTAAAAGCAATTTAAACAGAGAGATGACAATTGCCACTTGATAATCAGAGACGGATGGAGCCTGATTATCAAGTGGAGGGGAAGGAATTGCAATGAAACAAATAGATGAGAGAGAGAGAGAGATGGGAGGGGATGTTACCCTTGTAGTCCTCAACTTCCACACCAAGTTAGGTGCAAAAGTCTTCGATTCAGCTGTTGGAGTGGAGATCTAGACACAGGTGGAGTGCTGGATTGAGGTCTTCAAGGTGTTTAGGAAGTATGAAGGTAATTGGGTATGAGGGATGAAGGAATTGGAGGGGAATTGGTTGGTTTTTTGTGTGGGAGGAGGAGAGAGAGAGATTCTGGAGTTATTTCTATAGAGTGTCATTAGGGAGTGAAATTGGGATCCATTTCTGAGAGGGGGAGGGTCTTATTTATAGCTGCTGATCATGGTCACCTTGTGTCGCACGACACTCTGTAACCACTTTCCAAGGCTTCAAGTTGTCACGTGATAGGAAGTGCCACCAACCATTTTTGGCGCCAAATCTGGTTTTGGAACATTCTTGGATAATACCTGAAAAGTCCAAAACAGATTTATTCCCTTTAGGTCCCTTGGCATGAGCAAAGTACAAACAACTACTTCCTTCGCGAGAAACTTATGGAGTGTTTCCGGAAGTCTCGGAATAGATCGGGAATTTACCAAAACGCCCCTTAATGCGATTTTATCATATTAAAATGCATCTGGAAAGGTTGCGAATTGGATTGGCATACTTACAAGTACCGAAAGCGGAACTGATGAAGATGAGAAAGAAGCAGGAAAAGTCAGCACAGAGACTACAGAAATGATGGAAAAGCTAGCACGGGACCTCAAGCATTTCAGAGGACTCAAGGCTAATCTGATAAGGGGAGCGTTCCTTGACATCACAGCTCTACCTGGACCAATTGCCACCACAGTTCAGCATGAGTACACATTCAAAGGAATCCCAGACATAGAAGAGCAGCTCGAGACACTCTTCATGGGAAACAGACTATTCGGGACAACCGCCGAGGCCACATTCGAGACAGTAACTCCAAATCAGAAGGAACCAGAATTCATAGAAGATGCTCTCAGTGGACCCGCTCTACAGAGTGTTTTTGAAGAATTCATGGAGGTGCCAAACCTGATTGACCTGGGCTCCAAAAACAGCATGATCGCCATGATCGGGACAGCAGAAGTCAAGCCTCTCGACCCCCGAACCCTCATCAAGCATCCAGCAATGCCACTGAAAAATTGGGTAACTTTCACCGGACCAAGGGCAAGCCAGACAGAAATGGAAGACAAGTTTGGCCTGCACCCACATCTCCCTAAACCCGGTCTCAAACCCTCTGAGTCAGTCCTTGTCAAAGTCCAGTCCTCTGAGTCGTCCAACGGCCTCACGCCGGAAGACTATGATAATGTAGCCAACAATGTATTTCCGTTCGCATTTAATGAAAAGTCTGACCTTTCGGATTATCCCCTCATCGCCACTTTAACAACTGATAAGTTAACAAACAACTTAAAAGACGTTAATAATGACTCACTTGATAAAGAAGGAGACACACTAAACTAACAATACATTAAAGAAGTTCTCAAGCGTGTAGTAAACCAAGAGGACAATCGGGCCCAAGCTGCCGAAGAGGTTATGACTAAAGTGAACCTGGGGTCAGTGCAAGAGCCTAAAGAGACACAAGTAGGCAGTTTCTTCGCCGGTGCAGAAAAAGAAGCCCTGATAAATCTCCTCAAAGAGTATGTTGACGTGTTCGCCTGGTCATATCAGGACATGCCAGGACTCGATCCCTCAATCGTGGAGCACAGAATTCACCTGGATCCAGAATCCAAGCCTATCAAGTAGAAATTGCGCAAGATTAAGCCAGAGTGGTCATTGCAAGTGAAAGAAGAAATTGAGAAAATGCTCCACGTCGGCTTCATCAGAGTAATTGAGTACCCGGCCTGGATCTCCAATATTGTGACGGTCACCAAGGCCAATAGGAAGGTCAGATTCTGTGTGGATTTCCGAGATCTCAACAAGGCCAGCCCTAAAGATGATTTTCCCACTACCCAACATCGACATGCTAGTCGACACCACGGCAAATTTCGAGGTAAAGTCCTTCGTGGATGGGTTTACCGGATACAATCAGATCAAAATGTCCGAGGAGGATCAAGCCAAGACTGCTTTCACCACTCCATGGGGGACATATTGCTACACGGTCATGCCGTTCGGTTTAAAGAATGCTGGGGCTACTTACCAGCGGGCTGCAACAGCCCTCTTCCATGACATGATTCACAAGGAAATCGAAGTGTATGTCGACGACATGATCATCCACTCCAGAGGATCAGACATGCAGCACATGATAGATTTGAGAAAGTTCGTCAACAAACTCAGAAAGCACTCCATGAGATTGAACCCTGCAAAGTGCACCTTCGGCGTCAAGCGAGGCAAAGTACTAGGGTACATGGTTACAGAAATAGGTATCGAAGTCGATCCCAAGAAAATCAAGGCCATCATCGACATGAAGCCGCCACAGACACTGACAGAAGTGAAAAGTTTTATGGGAAGACTTCAGTACATCAGCCGCTTCATCAACAGTTGACATCTCTCTGTGAGCCAATGTTCAAACTAATGAAGAAGAATGCCGACATCAAATGGGAATCCGAGTGCCAGACAGCTTTCAAGAAAATCAAGACATACTTGGTGAATCCCCCAATCATGTGCCCGCCACATGAAGATAAGCCACTCCTCCTGTACCTAACAGCGACAGACACGTCAATTGGAGCAATGTTGGCACAAGAACAGAAAGATTCCAGAGTTGAGCATGCAATCTACTTCGTAAGCCAAAAGCTTCAGGGAAGTGAACTCAGCTACTCAGCATTAGAGAAAACTTGTACCGCCTTGGTATGGGTAGTCGGGAAACTGAAATACTACATGCAGTCACATTCAGTGCTCCTGGTCTCCAAAATGGACCCCGTCAGATATCTCTTCGACAAACCATCCCTGTAATGAGACTAGCCAAGTGGTCATTCTTCCTGGCTGAATTCGACATCAAGTACATGGTCAGAAAATCAACAAAGGGCAGAGTAATGGCAGATCAGCTGGCAGACTTCCCAAGCAGTGAACTCAAGGGTCCTGATCCGCAGTTTCCAGATGACGAGATCTTCTCACTCGACACCGCAAACCGCTGGAAACTCTTCTTCGATGGGGCAGCCAACAAGAAAGGAAATGGTATTGGAATGCTTTTGGTCGATCCTAAA
This sequence comes from Adenophora triphylla var. japonica, assembly GCA_022495995.1. Classification (NCBI taxonomy): domain Eukaryota; kingdom Viridiplantae; phylum Streptophyta; class Magnoliopsida; order Asterales; family Campanulaceae; genus Adenophora; species Adenophora triphylla. Next base: position 727,786 of record JAFEMH010000350.1, read on the forward strand.
TACGAGCACACTCCCATAGCCATAAAACTAAATTTTGAAGCAACCAACAATGCAGCAGAGTACGAAGCTTGCGCAGTCGGCCTAGAAGTCGCTCTTGAGCGCAACATCTCAGAACTGGAAGTATACGGAGACTCAGCATTGATCATCAATCAAGTGTCCAACAAATGGAAGACGATAGATTCTGGCCTCCAGAAGTACCACACGTACATGGAGGAGCTCATTGCTCAGTTCAAGGACATCTCTTTTCATTATTTGCCAAGAGACAGGAACCGCTTCGCAGATGCCCTGGCTACCCTAGCATCTCTTGTCGAAATTCCTGAAGGGAAATCAGTAAAACCCTTCAGAAGAGGCAGACGGGAAACACCCGCCTATTGCTGTGAGATCAAAGTTGAACATGAACCGATCGACGAACCCTGGTACAATCAAATCTACCAGTACCTCCAAAACGGAGAAGCTTCCTTCACAAATGAAGATGGAAAATACAAAGAACGGATAAAAGCCAAAAACATGAAGGCACTAAAATGCTTGGCATCCCATTTCGTCATTCTGGGGGGTATGTTGTACAAGAAGCGCCACCAAGGACCACTCCTCCGGTGTGTAAATAAAGAAAAAGCCAGCGAGCTAATGAACGAAGTTCACAACGGAACCTGGGGTCTGCACATGAACGCCAGAACATTGACACAGATCATCCTCTGTATGGGTTACTATTGGGTATCAATGGAAACAGACTGCATCCAGTTCGTCAGAAGCTGCGAAAAATGTCAACGGTTCTCCAACCTCAATCACATCCCCCCTCACGAGCTCTATTACATGACTACGCCATGGCCTTTTGCCACATGGGGAATCGACGACATCGGCAAAATCACTCCGCCAGGGAGCAATGGTCACGAGTTCATATTAGTCGCAGTCGACTACTTCACCAAATGGGTAGAAGCCAGATCATACAAGGTACTAAATTCTAAGAAGGTGGCCGAGTTCATCAAAGAGAACATCATGTGCAGATACGGGGTGCCCAACGAGATCATATCCGACAATGGGACCCACTTTGAAGGAGATTGTGACCAACTGTTGACCGAGTTCAGAGTTACACGCCACAAGTCTTCTCCCTACAGACCACAAACTAATGGGGCAGTAGAGGCAGCAAACAAGACTCTCGCAATGATAATCAGAAAAATGACCGTCAGAGGTCAGGATTGGCCCGAGAAGCTACATCTAGCGCTCTCGAGGATACGTATACATCGCCGAACCGCCACAGGGGAGACTCCTTTCGCACTTACATACGGAATGGAAGCAATGTTACCAGTGGAATTGGAAATCCTATCCCTCCGAGTCCTCTTGGAAAACGGAATCAATGAAGTCGAATGGCTCCAGAGCCGTCACGACGAACTAGCTCTACTCGACGAGCGCAGATTGAAAGCCATGGAGCATACTCGTGCCTACCAAAGCAGAATGGCCCGAGCATTTGATAAGAAAGTCAAGATCCGAGACATCAGAGAAGGCGACTTGGTGCTCAAGGAAAAGCCTCCTACACAGACCAATCCCCTTGGAAAGTGGGAGCCTACCTAGATAGGCCCATTCGTGGTACAAAGAATCTTCTCCGGAGGAGCCATGAAGTTAGCAGATTTGGACGGGAACCCTTTCGTTAACCCCGTGAACGGAAGAAAGCTTCGTAGATACTTCGTTTGAGGAAGAACACGAGTCAACTCTCCTTCCCCATACACCACCCCTCAGTAAAATTAAAGTGCTAAAAGAGTAATACCCAACTGGATATATTCCCGATAATGATCCAGGTAAAAAACAGGGTCACACTTCTTTTGTCTTTTTTTCTCAAATATCACCTAAAGTGTCGAACTACGATGACCTGAGCCCCTTAGTCCAATTGTAAAAGGGGAACGTAGGCAGCCATCATTGGTTCGGTCTCAAAAACAAAAAAAACAAATAAGCACCAATCGCTTGTGTTTCGAAAAACTCTTTAAATTAACCTACTGATTAATGACGGTTAAAACAATCTTTGATGAGTTCAAGCATGGTCAACTCTTGACTCGCTACACGCTAGCAAAACTACAATAAACATTAATCAATTAATGTGTCTGCAATGACAGTGGGTGGATACTCCGGACAGCAAGGTCAACCTAGTCCCCCGTACTTGGTCCTTCATCCTTCTTCCCCTTCCCTTTTCCACGGCGAGTATTCTTCACCTTCACAGGGAATATCCTCTTAGTCCTTCTACCTGGCTCTGGGACCCTTCCCGACGCCTCCGTCAAACCTGTAGCTGCCAACGCAACCCTTTCCCTAGCTCTATCACGAGCTGCCTCTCTTCGAGTCATCATGACCATGCTCTAATCGGCCGCCCGACTAGAATTGGCCTCATAATCAGCCATGTCATCCCCGGTACAATCCTGAGGGTTAGCCGCCGCTTCGGCCCTCCTCAAAGCTGAGCCGTCAGGGTAATCAAGACCCAACAGCTCCCTCCGTCTCCACAAAATGGCCATCTGTGTCTCCCCCATACTCTCCTCATACCAGTTCAAATACTGCGTAGATAGAACAATGCCCACTCTCCGGTGAAAGAGAACCTGGCAGGAAAGGACGTGTGTTGCCACATCCGCATGAGAAGCAATAGCGTCGAAGGATCTTCCATCAGAAGAGATCCCACCTCGAAGGTAACAGCATTACCCAAACCCATCAACGGCACCTGCTCCAGCCCGAACTCTCGCAGCACCAATGAGGGAATATAGAAAGCAGTCTAGGACACCCCCGGTACTCTGAAAACAAGAAGACCCTCCTGAGCGGTCCGACAAGTTTGTAACTTCTAACGAGGAACCCACCATCGCAAATGATGCGTGTGGAGTCTGGCCATCCAGAGCTCCAGTTCAACCTGATCGCCCCCTATCACCAAAGGACGTCGAGAAAAGGACCAGGGGTCACAAGAGACTGGAACCTCGGGAACCATCTGAAATCGCTCCCTCAACCACATAGTGAGCATAGCGGGACTCCCTCCCCACATGTATCGGCTGCCGGTCGCCATCTGACCTATGCCAAGGAACGTCTCGCCCAGGATCAAAGGCACGATGTCTCCCCCGTTTCGACACTGCCTCACCAGGTCCAGTACACTGTGATGGCACACACCCAGGGATGTGAACGTGAATAAAGTGGCAATTGCGCACAGAGCAAAAGCATCCCACGCGAAAATGCTCCCCTCAACACCGGCAAATTTATCGGGCAGCCCCGAAATGTCAACATAATTCGGGTTCGGTATTAGCATCATGTATGCTTCTTCGGCTGAAACGCCAAGCAAAGACACTAACTTCTCAACGGTGGCCAGGCCGCCCGTCAAAGGAAGAACAAGTTGCTCCACTTCAGGTCCTCCTAGTATGGCCCGGAAATCATCAGATGTGGGCGTAATCTCGTTGTACGAAAAGCTGTACACGTGCCTCCTTACGTCCCAGAAGTGAGCCGCAGCCCTCAAGAGATCCCAATCCGGCATGAGCTCCTTCAAAGCCCAAACCGCTTTCATCCCATAACAGCCCTCGAAAAAACCCTTGCTTTGCCTCGTGTGGTGCCGTATCCACGACTGGAAACTATCCAAATATCGCTCTTGCATCTGAGACGATAACCTAGGAAATGGAGCCATGAAAAACAAAGGAAACCTCCAACAATTCAAAGGGAAAATCAGCTTTTGATCAAAAGCAAACGTAATGTTTTCAAAATTGCAGAAACTGGACTGCAATTTAAAACAAACTGGAACTGAATCCCAATCCGGCCGGACTGTTTTTCAAGTTGACTTGGTAACTCTGGAGCCAGCTGCCTCAAACCTCAGGAACATTTCCAAACAACCTCCTGTTCAAGCCTTGTCTAAATTACATGCATCCGTAGTGTAATCATTCACTGCCGACACCACATCCGCCCCGGGCTCGTGCAACAGTGCAATTAATTAAATAACAGTGCATATAGATATAAATTTTGACCAGTTCGAATTTTTATGCATGTCCCATTATTATTTATTTTTGATCAACCTGCTTGCTTATTTGCCAAAAATAAAGGAAGGTAATCACTAAATAAATATTCAAAATACAAGGGTTCGCCTCAAAGGCCCTTTCAAGTACAAATCAAATTGTTTGGACAATACACCTAATTGTCTAGAAAAAAAGGGGGTACTACTCAGAGTCCTGCTCGTCATCCGAGCACTCGTAATACTACCCCGCCGCAGCCGGATCCACAGAGGACAGGTAATCCCCAAATTCCTCAAGGCTGGAATACGAGAAATGCCGCCTCCGCGCCTGTGTCCCCGAGGACTCTCCTCGCTCGTGTCCCGAATACGAAGAGTGACGAGCTCCGAACCCCGCCGTCTCACCAGAGAACTGGGCGAACCCCTGCGTAAAATCTGCCCCACCAGTCATGGAGGCAGACGAGTCTCTCACTGCAGACGGCCTAGACGGCATCGGCTCATGCCCAGCCGCGCTCCTCTGGGAACTACACCGCAGGAACTCTACAAGTCTCCTGGCGTAGTTGGCTATCCCATCCATACGTCTCACGGCCTGGTTGTAAGTACGGCCAGACACCTGCAAATCAGGAAAGCCGTCAAAAGACAAACAGACCGCACAGATGCAACATTTGCAGAATGCTACTATCAAATACAGAAAATCGAAACAAATCACTCACCGAAGCATCGCGATCCACTCTGTACCGAGGCCTTGCCTCCTCCGGAATGGGAACCGTCAGTCGCCTGCGAGAACCATCAGGCCCCTCATACGCCAGCCGAGCACGAGGGAGCGGGTAGTACTAGGGATATGCAGGGCCCTCGCCCTCCCTGTGCAACACCTGCGGGCTCCTCAACCTCGTCCTCAGGAAGACATCATAGTCGGTGTCCTCTATGATGAACTCAGCATAAGATACGTCCTGCCTGTACCGTTGCAAATCCTTCATCGGTATCAGCAAAGGATACTGCATGTGTGGAGGCGGGTCCATCGGAACCAAAGGAATGGACCCCGAACCATGCTGATAAGCCACCCTCTCACCCAAGTACATCGTGTCGCAATGAAGCCCCACCAGCAGCTTCCGCCGACGAGTAACATCCCTAGCAGCATGCACCACAAAAGCATCAATCCGGCTCCACCAAGTCAGCTGGATCCGCGGAGAAAAGTCTTGGCTCATGGCCAAAGACACCTCCTCGTAAGTCAGCCGAGTGCTCTCCCTCGACTTTTCCAGCTTCCTCGCCGCTTTCTGCCAAATCAGCATGGCAGGGAACAAGGGCGCATACTCCTCCTTGGTCTCCGACCTTTGCAGGTGGAACACCTCCAAGAACAACACCTGTCAAACACATGGAAAGTTATGTCAGCTACAAAGCAGATACATACGAGTACAAATGAGACAAGGAAGAAAAAAAAAAGAAAGGAACTTACATCCAAGGCAAACACAAAATAGCGTAATGTGTTCTCCTCTCCCCGCGAGAACCTATCCAAAGCATGGTAGAGCTCGGCCAGACCGGCCTCTCCCCATCCAAATGTTGGTGTAATGCCCTAGGCTTTAGTTATGTTTAACTGAAAACCGCTATGTATCATCTTTATCGTTTATGTTTATTTATTATATAGTTTGCATATTTATTGTAATAATCTCCGTCCCTGATTATTAAGAGAATAATTAGTATAATTGTCAATGGATAATCATGTGATGATTATATGCATAAGAGATGCACATTGAAATTATGGGTACTTGTTAGAGAACAAGTGACTGGACATGACCCGCATGAGATTTATGTCATGGTCAAATGTCATACTTAAATCTCATACGGTTACTTCATTTATTTCCTAGACCTAAGATTATCGTAACCTTACATATGATGAAAGTCATGTTTGATTTTAGTCAAACGATATCTTAACACGATATCTATAAAGACTATCATTGGCATGATCGGATTCATGATGGGAAGGATGATAAGTCAAGAAGGAATTTGTCCCTCGGAAGAGAGATGTTATGCTTGGGCCCCTCGATGAGTGATAATGATGAAAGTGTATGGCCGTACCCCAATATGATTGGAATTATCATTATACTCAAGAATCGAGAAAGCATTGAACAATAACAAGTTGACAAGGACCATGACTTGTGTTCAATATAACATCGTGAGACAAAGGGATAAATGGAAGTACACCATTGGAAACGTGAACTCTTACGTTACATTATTTGGGTAGACATAATGGCTTGCTAGAGTCCGCTTATGTCTTATGAGGTTCGATATGATCGAACTCATTGCCAACATAATGTAATCCTATTGGGTCACACACAACTAGAATGAATTGGTTAAACCGGAGGAAGAATAGTTGAGAGTTTCGTATTCGGCTATATATACCGCGCGACATATTAAGCCAATGGCTTAATATACCGCGCGACATAATCGGCCCGTACGCGTTTGATGACTGTCTCTCCTAATACGATTAGGAGAAGTATTCTTACTATTGTAGTATAAATACAAGGGTTCTGTCAGACCTAGAAGCTAGCCTAAATTTTCAATCAAAATTCACAACAAAATACTCTCAATATTCTTCAAGGTTTAGATCTAGCAATCATCAAGAAGTTGTTCTTGGATTCATTCAAAGGTATGGATACCAAAAGAGGGTCTTCGCTCGTTCATCGATCAAGGCCTAGAGTTCAAGCAAGTTGAAGAACGAAGTATGTGATTCGATATCACATAATCAAAATCGTTCGATAGCTCAAGACCGGAAAGCGTTTCAAGGTTGGTTTAATTCTATCTCATAGGAATTTAAATTAATTGTATAGAACGGATCCTAGGGCTTTTTGGGTTTTATGTTTTTAATGCTTAATTCCGCTGCGCATGGACCCGTAAAACCCAACAGTGGTATCAGAGCCCCGTTCGTATGATTAAGTTTGAATTAACATGCTAGATTTAAGATATAAATTGTTTATATGCTTATTGCATGTTTTTGTATGCGATAGAATTTTTAATTGTTTATGTGAAACAATGTGAAAATCGTTTTCGAATTATGCTGAATTAAATCTGTAAAAAGGATGTTTTACGTGATTTAATTACATGTAATCTGTATTGGTTCGAATCTGGAAATTCCTGTAACCTGGCTACTTTGGTCGCGCGACATATTGAGCCATGTGGAGTTCAGGTAAACTGGCCTGTTAGGTCGCGCGACATATCAAGCCTCTGGCTGATGTTGTCACGCGACATAATAAGCCAAAACTGGCGTAATCGGTTTGTTCAATTTTTCTGCTATTCTGTGATTGTGTTTACAATCTGATATGTTCATATGAAAATCTGGATGTTATAAAATTGAGTTTATAAGTCCGCGATAGATTGATTCATTGATATACATGATTGATTGATTAAAATATGATTTTAATAATTATTGCAATGTATATGAAAATCTGAATGTTATAAAATTGAGTTTATAAGTCCATGCTAGATTGATTCATTGATATACATGATTAATTGATTAAAATATGATTTTAATAATTATTGTGATGCATGAATTATTAGTTATTAAGTGTTAAGAATTTTATTAGATGTTTAGTTGAAACATTGAATTGTGATTTTCTAAAATGTTTAGTTGAAACATTGCATTATAGTTTCCTAATATGTTTAGATTTAGACATTGTAAATTTTGGATCTTATGATTGTTTATGGAAACAAGTCATAAATACGCGAAATTTAAAAGGAAACTGATTGTTTATAAAAGGTAGGGATTATGTTGCCCAATCAGAGTTGATTTCTAATTATGCATGTCTAGGAGAGTTCTGTCAAAGGAAGAGTTGGTACTTAAGAAGTCCTTGTGGCTCACCTATCTTCCTGGGAACTTACCCGGTGCATGATTATGACTATCTTTGCTGATATGCTTATAATCTACCTTAAAGAACCTTCATTTAACTTTTAAGTTCTTTATGCCAATCCATGATTAAAACACTTGAGACCACTCGGATAGTTTTGGGTGGGCTTGCCATAGCAAGGTGCTTTGATTCTATTCCGTTTGCGAGCAAGATGAGGAAATGGTGGTTCCTATACGTTTAAAATGGATGAACTTAATTGGGTTATCAAAATGGTTTTGAACCCAAGGCATAAGATGAGATTAAAATATGCTTGGACATATGATGTCTTAAATAAATCTCATAAAAGATCCTAAGAGTCATATATGATATGATTGATGTTTTCTACCTAATTAGTTTAATCTTGAGCGGTGCGCCATAGCGTACTTGAGATTAAATTAAAGTTGGATCTTAGCCCTAAGAGTCATATACGATATGATTGATGTTTTCTACCTAATTAGTTTAATCTTGAGCGGTGCGCCATAGTGTACTTGAGATTAAATTAAAGTTGGATCTTAGCCCATTAAATGCATATTATGCTTATTAGCATTAGAAGGTGTATGATTTAGTGGGAGTATTTGTAAAATACATTATTTGCTCTTAAATGATAAATGTGTTGATATTGATATGTGTTCATATAATTTGTATATTTTGTTGTAGAAGTAGCATTACATAATGATAATTGCAATTCGTCCTTATGAAGGACAAAATTCGAAAAGAACGGTACAAGTTATTCTGATTTGATCAGACGCTCAAGAATTGTTCTTAGGCAAATGTGTACGTTCTTGACGAATCCGTTCCTACTAAACCCATTGCAAATGTTGCAAAGGGCAAATAAGGAAGCAACATTAGAAACATATTGATGATTCTGACAATATTGCTTGCCTTGAATTTGCCACCATGGTTAAAGGCTCTTATGAAGAACCTTGAGCACATGATAACTATTCTTTTTGTTATAGCATAACGCAAAAAGGAAATGTTCCAAGTGCAAGCTAGGCAAAAGATATATGTTGTGGTGAAAGCTCTTAATTCATATGATGAAAGAAGGAGCAATATGCAAATTGTGTTAATGGTTAACACAAGAAAGGGTTCACAAAGGAAGGAAAAGTAGGTAAAGCAAAAGTTGCTAAACCTAGGACAAAAGTTGTCAAAGCCGAAGAGGCTAAACCCAAATTGTCTCAAAAGGATGCAGTTTGCTACCAATGCGATAAGATTGGTCATTAGAAGCAAAGTTGCAAGGCTTATTAGGAAGGCCTAAAAGGTGAAGAAGGGCAATATGATTGCTACTACTTCAAGTATCTATATGATAGATATTTTCCTTTCGACTTCTTGTTCTTGGGTATATGATACCGGATTGGATCTCACATTTGTTTAAATGTGCAAGGAACAAAGAATAGAAAGCTACTCAAATAAGGTAAATTAAACCTAAGCATGGGAATGGAGCAAGAGTTGCAACATTAGCCATAAGGGACTTATGAAGTCACTTTGCCTTGTGAAGTAGTACTTGTTTTGAACAAGTATGACTACGTTCCGGATTTGAGTAGGAGTATTATTTATGTTTCTTAAATGGATGATGAAGGATATAATTTTCTTATTTTCAATTAGAAGTTTTATATTTATTTAATAATATGCCTTATTGTAATGCATATGTCATTAAATAGTCTTCATATCCTTGAAGATGAGAAACAAAATAACATTGAAGATATCTATAATATAAATGGGAAATCTAAACCGAACAATATGAACAACGCGTTCATATGGCATTGCCGGCTTGGTCAAATAAATAAGAAACATATATCTAAACTCCATTAACATGGACTTTTAGACTCATATGACCATGAATCATTTGAGGATTTTGGATCTTATTTATTGGGATTATCGACCAAACCACCCTACACTAAAGTAGTGGGAGGGCTAGTGACTTATTAGTCATTATACATAAGATGTATGTGAACTATTAAGCAGCATTGCTAGGGGAGGATTTTGGTATTTCATCATATTTCACTAAAGACTTATCTAGATATGATTATGTCTATCTGATGAAGTCCAAAGGTGAATCGTTTGAGATGTTTCGAACATTTCAAGATGAAGTGCAAAACAACTTGGCAAAACTATTAAGTACTTCGATTGGATCGAGGTAATGAATATTTGAGCCAAGAGTTTGACAATCATCTCAAAACTATGAAATCGTTTCAAAGTTGACTCCAACTGAAACACCACATTGTATGGTGTGTCTGAAAGGAGGAATTGAACCTTGTAGGACATGGTTCGTTCGATGATGTGTCAATCAGACTTTCCTATTTCCTATTTCCTTTTGAGGATATGCATTAGAAATAATGCGGTTACACTGAATCGAGTCCCTACTAAATCGGTTCCTAAGGCCCCACATGAGATGTGGCATGGAAGAAAACTTAGTTTGTCTTTCATGAAGATTTGGGGTTGCGAATCTTATGTAAAGAGACTTGTCTCTTATAAGTTAGCACCAAATCTGACAAAGGTTATTTTCGGAAATTAATCTTACAACCGCAAAGAGAACAAAATGTTTGTTGCTCTATACGATTCGTTTCTTGAGAAATAGTTTTTCAATAAAGAATCTAGTGGGAGTAAAATTAATCTTGAAAAGAGTTCAAGAACCTGAAAATGACATGGATCCAAGAGTAGAGACGGAACCAAGTTCACAAAGGAGTTGTGGAACCGGTTCAAGATGCACAAGTCCATCGTAGATTGGATAGGTTACGATCCGAACTCAAGAAATAGTAATTTCTCGTTGCGGAAAGTGATGAAGTGGAAGTCATTAAGAATGACGATCCTACTTGCTATCAAGAAGCGATGTCCTCTCCTAATTTGGATAAATGGTTAGGAACCATGGAATCCAAATTACAATCCATGTTTAACAATCAAGTTTGGAACTTGATTGGGCTACCTAAAAGTGTAAAAACTAAAGGGTGCAAGTAGGTCTTCAAAGACCGACATGGATGTGAAGGTGTATACTTTCATGACTAAGGATTGTAACAAAGGGATTTAGGCAAATTCATAGTATTGACTATGTTGAAACCTTTTTCGCCAGTTACAATGTCGAAGTCTGTTAGATTTTCAATTGCCATTATCACATATTGTGACTATGTGATATGACAAATGGATGTCAAACGACTTTCTTTAAATGGAAAGATTATTAAGGATGTGTATAGTACACAACCCTAATAGTTTGACAATCCAAGAAACTCTAATAGAGTATGCATGTTGCAAAGATCCATGAGATGGGTTGAAGCAAGCTTAAAGGAATTGGAATCTTCGTTTTGATGAATTGGTCAAAGAGTTTGACTTTATCAAGTACGAAGATGAACCTTGTGTATGCATGAAATTCAGTGGGAGCATGGTATTATTTCTATTGTTTATTACAATGATATCTTACTCATTGGAAAAACAAGTTCCGACACTTAAGACTGTTAAGTCTTGGTCAAGGAAAGGTTTCTCAAAGAAAGATATGGGTGAAGCCGCTTACATCCTTGGCATCAAGATCTATAGAGATGGATCTAGAAGGATAAATTGGTTTGAGTCAAAGTGTTCACATTGACAAGATTATTAGAAGATTATAAGAAGAGTAGCTTGTCAATGGGTCATGGTATTTCTCTTAGCAATATTCATTGTCTTATGACAACTGATGAGCAAAAGGGAATGAATGAAGTTCCATATGTTGCGGCACTTGGATCTGTCATGTATGCCATGATTTGTACTAGACTCGACGTCTCGTATGCTATAAGCATGATGAGTCGATACCAATCTGATCCTGTTGAGAACCAATGGATGGCAGTCAAGATGATCCTAAGTACTTAAGAAGAACTAAGGATACGTTCTTGGGATTTGAAAGATTGGAAGTTAATCTTGTTGTAAGGGTTACAAAGATGCTAGCTTCCAAACTGACAAAGTTATTTTAAAATCGCAATTAGGATTTGTGTTTGTGCTTATTAAAGGTGCAATTTTGATTGGAAGAGTTCCAAGCAGAAATTGTAGCCGATTCTACTACTAAGGCCATATTTTAGCAACATATGATGTAGCTGAAAGAGGCAGTTTGGATCAAAAGTTCATTTAGTGTTTTGGAAACACTTCAAGTGTTTTTCCAAGTATCACTAATCCGTGGAACTTTGTTGTGATAATTATGGTGTCATTTGTGCAAACAATGGAACCAAAATCACAACGGTGATCCAAACACTCACTTAGACGTTCTTCGAGGAATTCATAAAGAATGAGAAGACGTTAAGATATAAAATATACAAAGTATCAACCGATGATGACATAAGGGATTCACTTACAAAGACCCTTGCATAGGCAGAAGCATGATGGGCATGTTAGATCCATGAGTATTCGATACATAAATGGAGCCTAGTGCAAGTGGGAGACTGCTGGTGTAATGCCCTAGGCTTTAGTTATGTTTAACTGAAAACCGCTATGTATCATCTTTATCGTTTATGTTTATTTATTATATAGTTTGCATATTTATTGTAATAATCTCCGTCCCTGATTATTAAGAGAATAATTAGTATAATTGTCAATGGATAATCATGTGATGATTATATGCATAAGAGATGCACATTGAAATTATGGGTACTTGTTAGAGAACAAGTGACTGGACATGACCCGCATGAGATTTATGTCATGGTCAAATGTCATACTTAAATCTCATACGGTTACTTCATTTATTTCCTAGACCTAAGATTATCGTAACCTTACATATGATGAAAGTCATGTTTGATTTTAGTCAAACGATATCTTAACACGATATCTATAAAGACTATCATTGGCATGATCGGATTCATGATGGGAAGGATGATAAGTCAAGAAGGAATTTGTCCCTCGGAAGAGAGATGTTATGCTTGGGCCTCGATGAGTGATAATGATGAAAGTGTATGGCCGTACCCCAATATGATTGGAATTATCATTATACTCAAGAATCGAGAAAGCATTGAACAATAACAAGTTGACAAGGACCATGACTTGTGTTCAATATAACATCGTGAGACAAAGGGATAAATGGAAGTACACCATTGGAAACGTGAACTCTTACGTTACATTATTTGGGTAGACATAATGGCTTGCTAGAGTCCGCTTATGTCTTATGAGGTTCGATATGATCGAACTCATTGCCAACATAATGTAATCCTATTGGGTCACACACAACTAGAATGAATTGGTTAAACCGGAGGAAGAATAGTTGAGAGTTTTACGTATCACGGCTATATATACCGCGCGACATATTAAGCCAATGGCTTAATATACCGCATGTGACATATCAGGCACCTTTGTACGCGTTTTTGACACTGTCTCTCTAATACGATTAGGAGAAGTATTCTTACTATTGTAGTATAAATACAAGGGTTACATCGGACCTAGAAGCTAGCCGAAATTTTCAATCAAAATTCACAACAAAATACTCTCAATATTCTTCAAGGTTTAGATCTAGCAATCATCAAGAAGTTGTTCTTGGATTCATTCAAAGGTGTGGATACCAAAAGAGGGTCTTCGCTCGTTCATCGATCAAGGCCTAGAGTTCAAGCAAGTTGAAGAACGAAGTATGTGATTCGATATCACATAATCAAAATCGTTCGATAGCTCAAGACCGGAAAGCGTTTCAAGGTTGGTTTAATTCTATCTCATAGGAATTTAAATTAATTGTATAGAACGGATCCTAGGGCTTTTTGGGTTTTTGTTTTTAATGCTTAATTCCGCTGCGCATGGACCCGTAAAACCCAACACCAAACACTCTCACTGCCTCCAGGTTGGTCAGTGAGCCGAGCAGAGGAAAGTGACATGACTTGTCAGCAGTGGGAAACAGGGTAGCTGACAAAGCGAACCATAAAAACCCTCGAGCCAAGTGCTCTGCTGTCATCCTCAGGGACCCCGCCAAATATGCCTCAATGCCCCTCCTCAGATGAGCCTCCATCGGCCCGTACTGAATACCCAAGCCCCTGGCATCGGTAATGTCAAAACCGAGCAGCTCCGACAACTGCTCCTGGGTGTAGCCATCCACCCACACAACAGTGTTGCCCCAGAACGGCAACCCGGTAATCGCTGAAAAATCAGTGGGAGTCACGGTCGCCTCCCCCCACCTGAAGTGGAACGTGTGGGTCGTATCCCACCAGTACTCACTCAGGGCGACGTGCAGAACCCTCGCCCTCTGCGTCGAAGCCACCGCGGCTACTGCGCTGATAAATCCTGCCAAGCTGGAGTCAACCACAAACTGCCGTGGACTCCTCTCTCCGTCCCGAGCCTCGTCTGGGAGCATCTCCCACAGCGCTCGGACCGCCTCAAAGGCTCCCCTGCTCTTCAAGTTACGAACATCAACCGGCCCTCGCCCCTGCAGGTGAACACGGCAAAAGTACGTTACTACAGAAACAACATGAACAGAATGCACAGGCGCATATCGAAATGATGAAACACAGATATAGCTATTTTTTCCTGAAAATATTCCTGTCCCAGTCAGAATATTCACGGTTCAAACTTTCAAAACATTTCGAAAACTCCGTCGAAATCGAAACTTTCAAAACATTTCGAAAACTCCGTCGAAATCGGAACTTTCAAAACATCTCAAAAACTCCGTCGAAATCGGAACTTTCAAAACCTTTCGAAAAATCCGTCGAAATCGGAACTTTCAAAACATTTCGAAAACTCCGTCGAAATCGGAACTTTCAAAACATTTCGAAAACTCCATCGAAATCGGAACTTTCAAAACATCTCGAAAATTTCGTCGAAATCGGAACTTTCAAAACATTTCGAAAACTCCGTCGAAATCCGAACTTTCAAAACATTTTGAAAACTCCGTCGAAATCGGAACTTTCAAAACCTTTCGAAAAATCCGTCGAATTCGGAACTTTCAAAACATTTCGAAAACTCCGTCGAAATCGGAACTTTCAAAACCTTTCGAAAACTCCGTTGAATTCGGAACTTTCAAAACACATCGAAAAATCCATCGAAGTCGGAACTTTATTTCAAACATTTCAAAAAATTACTCCATCCCAAATTAAACTCACTTTAATTTCGGAAAACACCCCTAGACATGGAATTTTGCGACCAAAATTTTTATGTTGTCTACCCGTAATGTCAATTGAACTAAGCTCTAGTCAATTTCGACAAAGGCACATCGCAAAGTCAAAAGCCCCAATTCGGGCACCAAGAACTCTAACTCAATCCTAATCAAATTCCTAAAATTTAAGAATACGCATTCTAAAAATTAACGGAATTTAGAGAATGTTTACCTGTCTCGCGATCCCTTCCTTGGATTTGTGAGTGTCCCGAGCCAGATAAAACTCGGTTGAATCCATGGGAAGAGCGGTGGTCTGTATGGTCCTCACCAACCTCGCTCTCTCATTGTCGGTCCTCCTATGACGAGCCCGTGGCCCTAATCCGGCGTCCATAATGATTATCCCGCGAAGATTCGAACAAAACTCGCAAAAGGGGGAAGATCTTTCTCTCTTTTCTCTCTTCTCTCTCGCCTGAAACAATGGAAAATGGGACTGGTTTGTGTCGGCCTTGGTGCTGATTTAAATCTGGCCAAATTGAATCCCAGTCCGGCCGGACTCTTTTACAGGCTAAAAGATTCCTTGTCACTTTGGCCCCTCAGCTTCCCACAATTTCAATTTTACCCCTTTTGGCCCTCAAAAGTGTAAAATTTCCCCAGTTAGACCTTTCTGACACCCCCTCCCCCGAGGTTAAATCCCAGTTAGACATTTCTAACGTTCCGTCTCAAGACGTTAAATCTCAAACCGTCTTCGGACGTTAAATCACATTTTCGTCTCCAGACGTTAAATTTCCCGTTAGTTCTCACTAAAGTTCCGTCTCCAGACGTTAAATCTCAAACCGTCTTCGGACGTTAAATCACAGTTCCGTCTCCAGACGTTAAATTTCCCGTTAGTTCTCACTAACGTTTCGTCTCCAGACGTTAAATCTCAAACCGTCTTCGGACGTTAAATCACATTTCCGTCTCCAGACGTTAAATTTCCCGTTAGTTCTCACTAACGTTCCGTCTCCAGACGTTAAATCTCAAATCGTCTTCGGACGTTAAATCACAGTTTTGTCTCCAGACGTTAAATTTCCCGTTAGTTCTCACTAACGTTTTGTCTCCAGACGTTAAATCTCAAACCGTCTTCGGACGTTAAATCACAGTTCCGTCTCCAGACGTTAAATTTCTCGTTAGTCCTCACTAACGCTTCGTCTCCAGACGTTAAATCTCAAACCGTCTTCGGACGTTAAATCACAGTTCCGTCTCCAGACGTTAAATCTCAAACCATCTTCGGACGTTAAATCACAATTCTGTCTCCAGACGTTAAATTTCTCGTTAGTCCTCACTAATGTTCCGTCTCCAGACGTTAAATCTCAAACCGTCTTCGGACGTTAAATCACAGTTCCGTCTCTAGACGTTAAATTTCCCGTTAGTCCTCACTAACGCTCCTTCTCCAGACGTTAAATCTCAAACCGTCTTCGGACGTTAAATCACAATTCCGTCTCCAGACGTTAAATTTCTCGTTAGCTCCTACTAACGTTTCGTCTCCAGACGTTAAATCTCTCTTCGGCCGCCCTAGTAAGTCCGAATATCTTTTCACTCCAGTAAGTGAACGCTCACCTCTCTGGCCGTCAATCGTAAGCCCGACCATCCCATTTCAACGGCCATCAAGGTAAGCCCTCACAACAATCCCTCTTCAGCCATCATCGTAGCCCGAACACCCTATCCATTTAGGTTCAGACGCCTCACAATAGTCTCCATTAAGGTTCAGATGCCTCACAACAGTCTCACTTAGGTTCAGACGCCTCACAATAGTCTCCACTCAGGTTCAGACGCCTCACAACAGTCTCACTTAGGTTCAGATGCCTCACAATAGTCTCCATTTAGGTTCAGACACCTCACAACAGTCTCACTTAGGTTCAGACGCCTCACAACAGTCTCACTTAGGTCCAGACGCCTCACAATAGTCTCCACTCAGGTTCAGACGCCTCACAATAGTCTCCATTTAGGTTCAGACGCCTCACAACTGTCTCGCTTAGGTTCAGACACCTCATAATAGTCTCCACTCAGGTTCAGACGCTTCACAACGGTCTCGCTTAGGTTCAGACGCCTCACAACAGTCTCGCTTAGGTTCAGACGCCTCACAACAGTCTCACTTAGGTCCAGACGCCTCACAATAGTCTCCACTTAGGTTCAGACGCCTCACAACAGTCTCGCTTAGGTTCAGACGCCTCACAACAGTCTCGCTTAGGCTCAGACGCCTCGCAACAGTCTCGCTTAGGTCAAGGTCCCCACGCGCGGCCCTTACACCTACGAACTACGATCGGCTTGATTCCTGCTTGGGATACGTAGGAATCCTTTCACTAAGGGTCCAGCCAGCTGACCTCTCAGGTCTCTTCAAGTAAGACATCCCCCGATTTGGATCCTTATCTTTTTCGATGACCCCACTTCCTTCGAAAGTGACGTCGCCGAGGGGCTACTGTAAGTACCCAAATCCGGATCGTCAAAATCCGTCAAAAGTTAACCGGAATCCGTTAACTGGCCCGCTCCAGGCTTACCGGAACCCGTTAAACTCCCCGTTCTCAAGCAAACGAGACGTCCCGGGACTGCCCCGTGCATCCCAACATCAAAGCTTACTCAACACACGTTATCACACGTAAAAGTACAGCTTTTCCCGAAAAATGCACTTTTCGGGACTTTCCGAGGGCATTTCGGACATTTTCCGGACAATTATTTAAAAAACAGACAAAACCGGGAATAACGGGACGAAAACCCTAGCCTAGGTGAGTCACAGGGGCACGTGGCACACATGCCAAAGCCCTCTAGTCAACATCAATCAGATTTCAAAGTGAAAAGACTAAAATGCCCCTGAGATTGAGTCACAGTCCGGACGGACTGTTTTACAGAATATTCAGAATTGCCAACAAGTCCTCCAATTTTACAAAATACCAGAAAACCTCCCCAAATTGAGGAAAAGTCCATCCGGACTATTTTACAATTTCACCCTATAAATACAAGGGCTGTCAAAACATTTAAAGGAGGAAAAATGTTAACCATTTTCACCAAAGCCCGGCATAAACCCTTTCCACCCTCTCTCGAGCCCCATTTTGTCTCGATTTGCGTGAAAACCTCGTTTTTCAACCAAACACGAACCAAACAAACTCAAAACACCCTTTCAAACACTAAACCGTATCCCGTATATGTCAACCAAGCCAAAAGAGTCAACCCCTAGCCATAGGTAACACTCTCTCCCTAAACACTCGTTCCGTCTCGGTTTACGTGTCAAACGCTACAATCGCTTCAGTCGAAAATCATTGAAATGTAGACATAACACCGTCTACGAGGTCCGATACGTTTTAGTCCAAGATCATCTTCTCTCCCGTAAGAGAAGTAATCTCGGGTTAAAACGGCGTTCCGGCCCCGTTCTTTACTTTTATGTCATTTACGGTCTGGATCGTTTGATCCGTCGATTCGCAACTTTACAGTCCGAACCGTTTGGTTCGTGATAGTCATTTACAAAGTCCAGATCGTTTGATCCGTTGATATTGTCATTTAAATTATGCAAATTTACAAGTCCGGGCCGTTTGGCTCGTTGATCGCACCTTTAATGTCCGGATCGTTTGATTCCGTCGATACCGCATTTTAAATACTGTCATTTACAAGTCCGAGCCATTTGGCCCGTGATAGTATTTACTTATCAAAGTCTGAGTCGCAAAGTGATTCGTTGATCACATCTCATTTAATGTTTTTTTCCATAAAATCGCTAATAATGTAATGCCCGGTTCAAAACCGGAGTTCGTCATTCGAACTCTCTTTCAAAATGCGCAAAAGTGACGTTTGGCATCCAAACGATCATTTTTAACTCAAAACCCGACGTTTGACATTCAAATGCTCTTTTCTTAAAGTCAACATTTGACACTTAAGTTAAAGATTCAAACTCGTCACTCGCATCTTTTTTCCTAAAAAAACTCCAAAACCGACGTTTGTCATTCAAACGTTCGCTTTTTCCCAAGAATCATAAAATCAACATTTGACATTCAAATCAAGATTAAGCTTGTCATTCAAGCCCCCATTTTCAAAATTCACACACACACACACAATTTCGAGAAAGGTAGAAAGACTCGCCAAACGAGGCGTTTCGGGTGATCTCAAAATACTCTTCCCAAAACGTAACGTGACCTCCGAACCTAACAATCTCCGGCACTAAAAGCCATTTCCAAAGTTTGGGATCAAAATACAAAATGACACATTTTCAAAGCCATTTCCAAAGTTTGGGCTCAAAATACAAAACGACACCTTTTCAAAGCCATTTCCAAAGTTTGGGCTCAAAATACAAAACGACACTTTTTCCAAGCCATTTTCAACGTTTGGGCTCAAAATACAAAACCGCGTGGCGACTCCTCTCCTTCCTAAAATCGAGGTCCCAAACATCTGCGAAAGACAACCGCTCGCGCGCAGCCCGCGCGATCCGGGTAATTTCAGTCCCAACAGAGCTGTAAATTCGAACGGAATGTCCATCACGTGGAAATTTGCTGGCACCATTTGGGTTTCGAACCAGAGCTCCAGAGTCAACATCCCTAGGATGGGGAGAGACGTGCTGTCATAGGCTTTGATAGTTCGGGCAGTGGGATCATGTGGCCTTCATCAATGCGTAAGGCTCGCATCATGCTGAGGGGAAGGACGTTGACTGCTGATCCATTGTCTACCAATACCCCAGGGAGGGAGATAGTGTTGAGCCGGATAGTGATGTACAAAGCTTCATTGTGCCCCGAGGCCCCTTTCGGTAGGTCTTCGTCACAGAAGGTGAGCATGCTGCCATACAGTCTGGAATCTTAGATCTGATCTCTTTTCGGAGAGGGAGAATCATCGAGCCATCCATTTCCTATCTTTCTCTTGAGAGGCAAAGCTTTTGGTGGTGCCTCGGGATTGTGTCGAGGTAGCTTGTGGCGGTGGCCGCCCTTGGTCAGCACATTGATTGAGTGCGAGTGCCAAGTTGACTTTGACTTTCCTTTGTCGGCCCGTGCTCTGAAGTTGGGCAGGTTTAATCTTGGCTGATCCTGCGGGGGATCAGGCCTCTGACTGGCAGTAAGGTTGCCAAGGTTTGAGGTATTCCGGTGTCCTGAAGCCTGAGGTTTGATGTCAGCAGCATGTTTCTGCTTTTCCACCCCTGTCTGCTCTGAAGCTGTGCTGCTTGAAGGGAGAGAGGACTTGCTGGAGTAGAGTACATACTAATCGAACTTCCCGTATGGCTCTTCGAGTGTACCTATGCTGGTGTCTCCGGCTTCATATCTTTCTTTCAATTTTTGTTGAGAAGACTGTTTCTTCTGCTTTCCGGGGGAATCGCCCCTGATCATGTCCTGGAACTCATACTCAAAGCATTCAGAGCAGTCACATAAATCATAACAGATGTGAACGTCTTGTGAGGGCTTGGCTGGAAGAGGTGGAGGGACTGGCTCTGCGGCAATCTTCTTGGGCACCCACTCGATGGAGTTTACGCTGTTGTTGTTCGGAAAAGGGTTTTCGACTGTATTAGGTCCACGGGGACGCTCCAACTTTCCCTCCTCTATCAGATTCTGGATCTCATACCGTAACCCCAGGCAGTTGTCAGTTGTGTGCCCATGGTATTGGTGGAAGGTGCAGTATTTGCTTTTGTCGGCATTGACTACAGGATTCTTGGGTTTGTAGTTTTCAACGGGCTTGAGGAGGCCTTCTTTGATTAACCCTTCCACCATTTTACTCAGAGGCATATCCAGCTTGTCGAAGCATACGGAAGGCTGCTTCTTGGGGGAGTCGTTGCTTTATAGGGCCGGGTTTCTATTGTTCGACTGCTGTCCCTGATGGATGTAGTTGACAGAAGTATCCATCCCTTTGCCGGGGGCCGGTGCAGGATTAAATGTAGTTGCCGATCTGTATCTGTAAGACGGAGTCGTGGCCAGTTTTTCCTTGAGATCCTTTTCGAACTGTGAGCCGGCATTGACCATGGCTCGGAGATCTGGGAAGAAGTGATGGCTGATGAGCATTCGGATGGACGGCCTCAAGCAGGACTTGAAGATCAGCACTGTTCATCTTTGCAGAGTGGCTCCATGATTTCGGAGAGTTTCCAGCTCCACCTTTTGTAGAATTCTCCAACGCTTTCGTCTGTTTTCTGCTCGGTCACGACTTGTTTCCCATTCCAGGTTGGATCGGTACCGCTCCAGGAAGATATTGCTAATCTGATCCCAGGTATGACGATCTGCAGGCTTGACCCTTAGGAACCACCGTAATGCTGAACTCTTGAGAGTATGCTGGAAATGATCGGCCATTTGCTGGAGGGTTGCCCCTTTTGCTCTCATGCCGAGAACCTAGGTGTCAACATGCGTCTGCGGGCATTCGGTCCCATCGAATCTGTCCATTTCCGGCATTCTGAACTTGGCGAGGAGAGGCGTGACCATTCCCGGATCTGTGGATCTGAGCGTTTCTTGCTTTGAGCTGCCTATGCTGGCTTTCAGGTCTTTCATTTGTTCGACCATCCAGGCCAGGGCTGGGTCCAGTGGTGGACTTTGAGGCTCGGTGCCGGGTGCTGCCATGTGAGAGGCAGTAATTGGAGGTGGGAGGCTTGATATATGTGGATATATGGGGGCCGTTTCGGGATTGTATCGGGGTTTGTCCCCGATGTTTTGAGGTTCGTGTATAGGCAACGAGTTGAACCCGAGAGGGTATTGGAGGATATTGATATCTGTTTGAGATGGCCCAGCGGTGCGCTGGTTGTACTGAGTGATGGGAGTAGTACTGGCTTGGCCGTATATGATGGGGGTGCCTTGAGAGGTGGCAACATGGAGCCTCGGTCGGCTGTTTCCTTGGTTTAAAGGGATCCCGTAACTTGGCAGGGGAGGAACCTGGTTGAAGGTTTGAGGAGCTGATCGGGAAGGATCATCGTCCTCGATTAGGACAAAAGTACCGTCTGGTTAGGGGATAGCTGCTATACCCCGTTCATTCAGAAGTTGTACCACGAAATTCTACTGATCTTCTTTCTGCCTTTTGTGAACCTCACAGGCCCGGATGGCTTCTTCCAATGTCATATCTGTTACCGGTGGCGGGGTTCCATTCCCATCACGATTTCTCGGTGAGTCTGACATGTCGGAGAGTCTGGATGAAGGAACTGAGAGAACCGAAGAACTGTCTGATGCGGCCGTAACTGTAATTCTGGCGAGGCGCTGACCCGGAATTCTGAACCACTTTCTGCTCGCTATAGGGAACGAAAGGCAGGGTTTAGGTTTCGGAAAGGGTATTTGGCTCAGGGTTTCGGGCTTGTGCAATGTGCAGTTACCGCTTAATGTTTACTTAAAACGCATTTTCTCAGAGTCCTAATTGGTTGGAAAAGATCGTATCTTCTTTTTCGCAACTAACCTAGGGCTTGAATCAGTGGATCTCGTCACTACGTTTATAAGCCCCTCGTTTTTCACCTGTAAATCGTCTTCCCGGGATGGACAATCCCGAGCGAGGGTCTTATAAGGCAAGCGAGTTCCACCGACAAAGGAAAAAGTGAACTTAAGGCTAGCTGGTCATGTAAACTTTCAACGTATGTGACATGCGGGTCACGGTCGAAGTCAACGTCCTTAAGTTAAGGCAGAAATCGTGCCGAAATTTCGGCATGACCTCTCCTGACTCGCTTACGTGAGGGGCCTTAGCTTTTGGCGTTGACCAAGTTGTGGCTGGCATGGTGCATACGTTGAGGGTTTGATGACACGGCGTCACATTGAACCTTTCGGGTATGTTTTTAGCGTGGCTCTGCGTCAAAGTCAAGGCTGAAAAGCTATGACTTCGGGTCGGGAACGACCTTCGATCTCAACTTTTAAGCTTGACTTGTGAGGGAGATCGGCGTAAAAGCATACACTTAGGCTTTATGACACGAACCAAGCCAAAAACCAACCAAGGTCTTGGACGAAGTGTGACACAAAGAGTGCATGGATTACACGGGCTAGGATGGGCTGTTTGGGACGACCCCGTGCGCGCTCGAAAGGTGTCTGGCAGACCAATCAAGCTGCAACTGAACGGTCATCCCGGGTTGAGGGTTGTAGTGTGCCGTATACCGAGGCAGCAAGTGCGCGTAGCGTGCGGTGTACCGAGGCAGCAGTGCAAGTAGTGTGCGGTCACTAAATTCTTTTTCTGAGTAAATAGAAATTTTCAGAATGTGTTTTAAAGAATTTATGCGCAGTTCAAAATAAAACACGAAGAATCAAGTATGAACGGAAATGCACGAACATGTTATGATTTTTGAATGAGATGAGAATGCAACATCTTTGAAAACCACCCGGTGATTTGAATGACATACGCACACAAAAAGCGAGAAAGGGTAAACGAAAGTTTGACCCACTAAATGTTTTTTTTTAAACAAAGGAAGTTTTGAAAAACATGTTTTTATTCCCCAGCAGAGTCGCCAACTGAAATTACCCGGATCGCGCGCGGAGGAACGCGGTGAGCTGCATTTCGCGGACTTGGGACCTCGCCTGGAAAATGGAAGGGAGAGTCGCCACGTCGTTTGTATTATGAGCCCAAACTTTGAAAATGGCTTCGAAGAGTGTGACGTTTTGATTGGTAGCCAAAACTTGAAAAAAGGCTTTGAAAATGTGACGCTTTGATTGGTAGCCAAAACTTTTAAAAAGGCTTTGAAAATGTGACGTTTGATTGGTAGCCAAAACTTGAAAAAAAAAAGCTTTTTAGGACCAGAGATTGTTAGGTTCGGAGGTCACGTTACGTTTCGGGAAGAGTATGTTGAGATCACCCGAAACGTCTCGTATGATGAGTCTTTCTACCTTTCTCGAAATTGTGTGCGTGTGTGTGTGTGTTGCATTTTGAAAAGGAGCTTGAATGACAATCTTTAATCTTGGTTTGAATGACAAACGTTGATTTGTGGTAAAAGACGAGTGTTTGAATGACAAACGTCGGTTTTGAGTTTGAGAAGAGGGTTCGAATGACAAACTGAAATCTTTAGTTTGAATGTCAAACGTTGATTTTAATGAAAGGAGCGTTTGAATGTCAAACGTCGGGTTTTGAGTCGAAAATGAGCGTTTGGATGCCAAACGTCGATTTTGCGTTGTTTTGAAAACGGGGTTCGAGTGACGAACTTAAATCATTAGTTTGAATGTCAAACGTTGATTTTAATGAAAGGAGCGTTTGAATGTCAAACGTCGGGTTTTGCGTTGTTTTGAAAAGGAGTTCGAATGACGAACTCCGGTTTTGAACCGGGCATTACATTGTTACCAATTTCATGAAAAAAAGGCATTAAATGATATGCGATCGACAAGTCATTTTGTGACACGAACTTTTGTAAGTAAATACTATCACGAACCAAACGGTTCGGACTTGTAAATGACAGTATTTAAAGTGCGGAATCAAACGATCCGGACAATAAAGATGCGATCGACGAGCCAAACGGCTCGGATTTGTAAAGGTACGTAAATTAAATGACGGTATCAACGGATCAAATGATCCGGATTTTGTAAATGACGATTACGAACCAAACGGTTTGGACGGTAAACATACGAATCGACGGATCAAACGATCCGGACTGTAAATGACATAAACGTAAAAATGGGGCCGGAACGCCGTTTTAACCCAAAATTACTTCTCTTACGGGAGAGAAGATGATTAAGGGGTAAAACGTATCGAGGCCCGTAGACGGCGTTACGTCTACATTTAGAGTGTTTCGACCGGATCGAAACTAGCATTTGACGCGTAAATCGAGGTGAAACGGAGTTTTAGAGAGAGAGAGAGTGTTACATATGGCTAGGGGTTGACTCTTTGGCTCGGTTTACATACACAGGATCCGGTTTTGGTGTTTGAAAGGTGTTTCGAGTTTGTTTAGTTCGTGTTTGGTCGGAAAACGGGATTTTCATGCAAATCGAGACAGAACGGGGCTCGGGAGGGGGTTGAGTTGAATGGCTTTGGGCCGTGGGGTTTGTGAAGGAGAGGTAATGTTTCTCTTTTATTTCTACAAATGACAGCCCTTGTATTTATAGGGGTGAAAATGCAAAACAGGCCGGACGGCCTAAAGCTCAATTTGGGGGTTTTTTGGGTATTTTGGAAATTTGGAGGACTTGATGAGAATTCTGGTTCTTCAAGTAAAACAGGCCGGCCTATGTCTCAATTTCAGGGGTATTTTGGTCTTTTCACCCTCGAATTTGATTGATGTTGATTTGGGGGCTTGTGCATGCGTGCCAAGTGTCCCGATGAGTCACCAGGGCTAGGGTTTTTGTCCTGTTATTCCCGGTTTTGTCCGTTTTATAAATAACTGTCCGGAAAATGTCCGAAACGCCCCCGGAAAGTCCCGAAAAGTGCGTTTTTCAAGGAAAGATGTACTTTTACATGTGATAACGTGTGTTGAGTACACTTTGATGTCAGGATGCATGGGGCAGTCCCGGGATGTCTCGTTGACTCGAGAACGGGGAGTTTAACGGGTTCCGGTTAACCTGTTGGAATATTCTCAATTTTCCTTCGCACCCACTTATATTTTCCAACAGAAATTCCAAGTCTTATTCTCAGTTATCATACCTAAGAGATCTTACTCTAACACCCGAGGGTCTGAGCCCGAATCAATTTCAGCTTGGTGTCTAACGATGCTCAATGTTTGTGTTGTGATCTGGGTACACGGTTAATACAAAGCGAGTTTAGGTTTTCAGAACCATAGGCTATGAAGCTATAATTTACTCCACCAAGAAATGGTAGGAATCTAAAAAGGTAAATTGCAATTTGAGTTACACATGTTAACTTGAAGGAGAACATCATTATCACTCATCACTGATACTTGTCAAGAATACTTCAAGACAAAATAAACACTTAACATTAGCAAATAAAGATTTTAAAGATTGAAATCTCTGGCAGTACATATCACCCATACACCTTATAAATGATAGTGCCAAAGCTAAAAAGATTTAAAAATGATGGGAATTGAGTTTCCCCAACAATAGCATCAAACAAGTTGCTCTCTCCCTTCGAATCTAAAGATTCATTTAATCAGCATTAATTATGAAAATTCTTACTGTAGTAGATGCTATCCAGGTATGAATTTCCAGATTAAAAAAAAAGTGTGCAGAAGTGGGAATCTCAATTTCATTAATTCTCAAACTCTTTATTACAAGTATAATTCTGTTTCAAATCTTCTGTTTTTCAACTTATAGGTATGTACATCATTGAATACTTTTAATTGCTCAAGAAAGAACCTTACATATCATAGTACGTGCATATTGTAAAAGTCTGTTGTTGATTTCCTTTGACATTAATTTTCTTTCATTATATTTTATTTGATCTCAACTTAAGCATGATTTTCAAGCTATGTATGCTTCATTAATAATGGTCTCAACGTTCAAATTTTAGACAGGAACTATGACCATTGATCGTAGTTGGATGTATAGACAGGTTGGAGAAAGAAGAAGGTATACAGATGAATACCTTAGAGGTGTTGAGGAGTTTTTAAATTTTGCATACGACCACCCTGAATGTGTTGATGATGGTAAAATTTGGTGTCCATGTAAGCGTTGCAGATGTTTTAACTATAAAGAGCGAGATGAAGTACTCCACTGTCTGTTACAGTTTGGGTTCGAATCAAACTACACTAGGTGGACTCGACATGGAGAACCACCGCTAGAAGTGGAGGAAGTTGAGAGAACAGACCATTTACATGCAAAAAATGTGCAAAGGGCAAGAGATATGGTGATTGAGGCTGCTGGTCCTAGTTTGGAGCAGAGTTTAGGCACAAGTGAAATGCCTAATGATGAAGCTAGCAAGTTCTAAAAATTGCTAGAGGATGGAGATGAGCCTCTATGGGAAGGGTGCAAAGAGTACACCAAATTATCAGCAGTAACTCGATTACTTTACTTAAAATCTGAGTATGGATTATCGAATAAAGGGTTTGAAGAACATTTGAATGTCATAAAGGGTATGCTTCCAGGAGGTGAAAAGTTGCCAGAGTCATATTATCGAGTTAATGCCATGATGAAAAAACTTGGCCTATCATATGAAATCATTCATGCATGTAAGAATGACTGTGTTTTATTTTGGGGGGTGAACGCGATATTTTAATGACCATAATTTTGGTGCAAATAGTTTTCTTGAACCTGAGGCTCGTTCAAGGATTGGTTTCATTGTCAAGACTCACTTGCCTGGTCCATATGCTGATTGGGATGAATGGAGTACAACAGACAAAGAAGTAGTCTGGCTGAAATTTCTTGTAAGTTCAATTTGATTTCTTCATTACGTCTCATGTTGTTATGCTATCAGATTCAATCTTACTCTTAATTATATTTGTTCAGTCTTTTCCCAGTTAGTGTTCTATATTGTACTTTACATTAAGTAGTATAACCAAGTAGTATATGTGGGAAGCAAAACTTCTTATTTTAGAACATTCCGAACAGTATTGAGGTATGAATGGATCAGTCTTATCCTGTAAAAATCTCTTACCTACAGCTTCTCAAGTAAATCGAGCTTGTTTGTGTTATTAAGAAGTCAGCTGGCAGCCATGTTCTTTTCTCTCTTTTAGCAAGTGCATTAAAACTACAAACGGTTATTTAGTGAAAGAGCATTTAGAGTCTAGACATAAGATTATATGTTCCTGCTTGTAATGTATCCTTGTTACTTCACCTGAAGCATGGTTTCAAGTCCTTGTATGAAGCCTCATGTTAGAGTACTCATGTTATAGTAACACTCTTGAAAAAGGATATATGAGAAATAAGTTTTTTTTTCTTTCTCTTGGAATGGCCAGAAAAGACTTTGACCCCTTTTCAGAAAGAAACAGAGAGGGTATTTGTCAATTTGTTAAGCTGTGCAAGTTTTAAGATAGCCACTGAGGTTGCAACCCTCCCCCCCCCCTCAATATATTGGTGATGTATTGTAGGAAGTATGATGTTTCTATGTAGCTAGTTTATGTAATTTAGCTAATGATAATTTCAATGTTTTCTCCTTCGCTATTAGTATCTCTAAATTGCCAATTATTAATTCATTTGAAGTTTACTGAAGTTTACTTGAGTAACAATTGTGGAGAC
This sequence comes from Adenophora triphylla var. japonica, assembly GCA_022495995.1. Lineage (NCBI taxonomy): Eukaryota > Viridiplantae > Streptophyta > Magnoliopsida > Asterales > Campanulaceae > Adenophora > Adenophora triphylla. Next base: position 755,617 of record JAFEMH010000350.1, read on the forward strand.
CTTGGCTGATGAGCAACTAAAGGGCTATTATAACCTAGGATCCCCCTTCTAGAGATAGGTTGCTTCTCTTGAGAAATGCAAATTACTTCAAATGAGGTTCTTTAATTGTTTTACTCACTCACAGAAGTGAACCTAACAAAACTTTTCAAAGTTTCAACTCAGTTAGGCTTGAGATGTGGGAGTTATATCCTTTTCTTTTTACTATAATGAGGAAGATTTGAGTTGCAACTTTGTACAGAAGTTCGTCGGAGGACTCGGAGTTAAGGGTTCTAGATCAGAACTCAAGCTGCAGATCATGAACCTATTAGTAGTCACACTTCACAAGCTCAATATTTGCTGACATATGTTTAGGCGTAACTAGCATCCTCTTCAAGTGTCACATACTTAATGTCATTTAGAAATCATGTAGTCCGTATTTTTATTTATGTTCCCTAATCTCTCGTTTTTCTTTTCTTATTATACAACATCTACTTTCATGTATAATCAGGAGTACTATCAGTTCAAAGATGAGGACTTAGAGAGGGCTCAAAAGTTAATGGATATGCATGTGGCTGGAAATTATAGAAATTGGATGTATCGGGAGAGAGAAGCTGCAAAGAAAAGGCATGGAGGGGACTTGAAAAAGTCTACTAATGACCCTCCTAAGTGGATTGGAAAAGAAAAGTGGCAAGGACTTCTTAAGAAGTGGCTTACAAAAGAATGGGCAGATAAAAGTGCTGCCGGTAAAAAGAATCGTGCCTTGTGTGATCGTGCAGTTTACACAGGTGGTTGTAGGCCCGTGGAGTAGGTAGCCTTGGACATGGTAAGGCTTTCAAACTCTAAACTATTAAAGAAACATACTCCCTCCGTCCCATGTGAATGGGCACCAACTTTTTGGGTGTGGGAATTAAGGAAAAGTAGGAGAGAGAAATAGGTGGAGGAGGTGTTTGTGAGTATGAAGAATTAAATAGGAGAGAGAATGAGTGGGAGGAATAGTTAGGAGAGAGAATGTTGTGAGTGTAAAAGTGAAGTAGGAGAGAGAATGAGTGGGTGGAATAGTGAATATTTGTTTCCATTTTGGGCAGTGTCCATTCACGTGAGACGTCCCAAAAAGGAAATAAGTGTCCATTCACGTGAGACGGAGGGAGTATTTAAGGATTGTAGTACATTTGTTTTGCTTTGTTTGTTTGAAAATTTAATATTTAAATGATTTCACAATATTTTATTTACATTTATATCCCGTATGATCAACTTGGACATATGCCAAGCCATTTAGAGGTATTTAAAGCGACACATCAAACCAAGACTGAAACCTCAAAAGAGTGGATTTCCACTTGAACTAGGCAAATTGGGGTAAGTATTATTCCATAAAAGTATACATATGTTTGCTTGTCATTATATCATTAGCATTATAATTTCTTTTATTGGTGGTAAACTTTCAACTACTCTGCAATCTATTTTTATAGTTTACATCTTGCTTAAAAAAATTTATTGCAGTAGAAGTACAAGTCTCTCTTGGAAGAAAATGAGAATTCTGATGGTTTGGTTAATTACGATGATCCTGATTATGATATTTGGAAGAAAGTTGTGGGAGTGAAAAAGGGTAGAGTGCTTGGGCTTGGCCCTCGACAAAAGTTTACTTCATCAAAGTTGAACAGCTCCACTACATCCTCATATTTGGGCACGTCAAGAGATGATCCAATAGTTAAACAACTTCAGGATGAGGTGAAAGAGCTACGTAAGAAGGCTAGTCAATATGATGCATTACAAGCCCATGTTGCCATGATGTGTGAGAAATTAGGATTCCCCTCTCCTTTTCAAGATCCGGTAAGTGAAACGGATACAATGGTTCCACTACCTGCGACTGTGGATGGGATTACGGATGCAGAAGCGTATATTCCATCATTCGAGCCTGAAAAGGACAACAATGGAGATGACTTGGGGGGGAACTTTGAAAACTATGACATGGATTTCTATTAATTTTTCTTTCAAATTCATTAGGAAATGCTAGTCTAGTTGGTATAGAGGGAGTTAAACAATTTTACGTACATTAGATTTAGATTTTAATGACTTTTTTTTTGTTGTGTTGAGATTTTTATAACTTGTTCTTCGATGTTTTATACCCTTAACTACCTAGTTTTAGTAAAGTTTGGCATTGAATTTATCTTGCCACAATTAATTTATATTCCTTTTTTTTCTTTTTTATTATTAATTGCAGGATGCTAATTTTATTAGTTTTACATGAAAATAATGTGTTTATTTGTGACTAAATTGTGTGACGGGTAATATAATGTTTAGGAATTTGTTACAACAACTGTGACGATTGTTGCCGTCATAATTTGGAATTTTAAATATTGTTTGTGACAGGTTATCGGTAAAAATGTGACGCAAATTTTGAATTTTCAAGTTTTCATTTGTGACAAACTTTCATAGGTTTGGGACGACAAACTCCGTCATAAAACATGTGACTCATCCGTCTCAATGCTCATTTGTGACTAGGGAATAGGTGACAGATTTTGGGACAACAAATGTTGTCACAAAACCTTAATTGTGACGACAAATTATTGATTTATGACGAATTTTGGTCGTCTCAAAAAGTCCTTTTTCCTGTAGTGAGTGTGGCAAGTGAGTCTCATTGACATTTTGGGATGGTGACCTGAAGTTTGGGACGGAGGGAGTATTTACAAAGTAGATAATCCATTTTGACATACAAGCTGTGTAGTTCAGGTCTAACTAGCCATAGAAGTGAAGCCCTGCTTCTAAAAGAACAAGTCCAAGAAATAAGCAAACATATTAAGATCGAGGATAAAATAGATCAGGATACATATGGATTAATATTTCTGGGGTCTGAACAATTGACATCTGAATCTGAATTAGATTTACCAACTACTTGCCTAGAGTTAACAGAAAACCACTTATTTTCCAGAATCTGAAAAGTTTCTATCTAACATGGATCATATCCAAGTTTCATCATCAGAAAAGGAAAATCATGTAGGGACAAAATTATGGCCTTCATCTAAATTACCTATCAAGAAAAAACATACAATAACTGCAAAGAGCACAATAAAGAGACCACAAACCATGCTTTGAAGAGAATTCCTCCGGCCTTTACTGACTTTCTCACTTCGAGGCATTGTTGTAATTTCAGCAACCAGCTCTTGAGATTTGTGGGAATTGTAGTCCTCGGTGTGAATGTCTTCTGTTGAAGAAACCGACTCTGTGCTACCAAGGAAATGATCATTACCATTAGGTAGGCTTTCATCCATTTTGATATCATGTTCAGGGTCATTTTGGTCATAATTAGATGTGGGACTCCAGTCAAATTTCCTCGAGGAAGGACTTTTATATCTCCTGGCTCTTTTCTCGGATAAGTCATCATTTGCATCTTGAAGAGAACGAAACAACTTTCTTGGAGTTGTGAAGATCGTTACATTGTCAACATTGACATGAGAGTGAGACCTCTGAAACAATAAATAGTGAAAAGAATCATAGTTAGCTAATGATAATTTGACATTATTATCCAGATATAGATTCAATTTTACCAATTTACCTGAGGACTTGGAGTTGCGCTTCTCACATTTCTGTTCACTGGACTTGGCTGCAAGAACCCTTCAAATCCATCTGCATAGCCTTCATGGTTCTCAGAGAAACCATCATGCTCGTAGTGTTCGATGACACTTCTAGGAGTCATCTCTGAGAAGAGACCATCCTTAAGAGAAAGATCAACACCACCATTTTCGTATCTCCAAAGTTTTCGATTCACACTTCCACGATCATTCGTTGAAAATGGTGAGTCGACCATAGAAGTGTATCCACCAAATGAATCCATGGTTTGTGATTCTGGCGACACAGTAAGAGGGGATTGGTCTCCTGAACCCCATATATTTCTTCTCCGACCGTTCTCTCTCTTACTAGAATTTGACCCCGTTATCGAACCCATATCCCAGTCAAATTTTGAACCTTTCTCAGTTACTATTCGTTTTGCTGTTTGTAGTGCTTCAAAAGCAGCCCCACTCACAAAGGCCATCTGATCAGACTGACATTTCTCCATCTCATCCATAACAACACCAAGCTCAGACATTATGCTTTTAGAATCCAAACACTTCATCAAGAAATTCACCATTTGAATAGCCGACAATCGTTTTTGAGAATTTCCTTCCGATACCCCCAAATTTAAAATATTTAAACCAGATTGTATGAGCAATCTTGCATATGCTTCAACAATTAAGCCATTATGCTTAGCTAGAGCCATGACCAAGGCCATGTGAGAATTGGTCTGCACATGCTTCTCGAGAGCCCCCGCAACTCTTTGGCAAACCTCATTAACCATCTCACTTGAGGCAAAACGCCAGTTATCAGAGTCCACAAGAGCCTTTAAGCAAAGGGCAGCTCCAGAAGAAAGGTTGTCTTGACTAACTAAAAGAGAATCTGAAAGGGGCTTGCAAAGAGAATGAATGATATGCCCTTTCTTGTCTTCTGGAGTAGTTGGGTCAATCCCATATCTTGATATTGCAGGAACCACCTTTGAGCAAGCTTGGTGAAGAGCAAAAGAGCCGGCACTTGTAGTTAAGGTCTTAATGATGGTGGACATTATGTTATCGATTTGAGAGACTATTTTCGGGCCATGAACACGAGCAAGTACTTCAAAGAGTGAGATAGTGTACTCCCCAGAAGATAAGCCAGATTCTTTTGTCTCGGAAACTTGAGCAAGAAAGATTGGAATTGCCTTGGAATCCAGATCTTTGACATAGGATTTCAATGCTTTCATAGCTGATTTTCTACTGTCAGCGTCCTTGTCAAGATTTTCAAGCTCCCGTTTTAGAGCAGGGTTCAGATTTCTTCCCATGCTGACCTGAAAAACAAACCCCACACACATTTTTGAAATTAAGCTTCTGAAATGAGTTAATCAAAAGACAAAAAGGGATATTGGTACAAAATCAAATGGATAGTACTCCTTCCGTCTCCCAAAATGAATGGCCAAAACATCTTCAGATTTGCTCTTGATTTTTGGGGCGGAGGGAGTAGTACAAAGTCAAACTATGCCAGCAATTTTTCCAGCTAATGAATAACTACCAGTTAATAATACAGCTTACATGATTTTCATAAAGATTTTGAAGGTTATCGACCACAGAGACAGTCAATTTTAGCAGCTAAATCAAGACTTGGGTTGTTCTGAACCTAAGTTACCCCCAAAAAGGGAGGGAAAAGTAAAATTAAATTAGCAAGCACCAAAATCCTATTTATTTTTTTCAGGCTTCAAATAGCCCCCTAAATTTTATTAAAATAAGAAAATAAAATGTGAAGGGAGACTAGACCAAAACCATCACACAGAACATCAAATAATCAGACAAAAAAACAAAGAGAATAAATAATAAAATAAAAACTATGATAAATTATCCCTAGTGTCTTTTAGTTCCTCCCTGATAACTTTTATGGTCTCGGTCTTTAGATTTGACTGTCTTTTTTTACGCAGGATAAATCCATCTTCTTTGGTAATCATCAAAAGAGTGGCTATCAAAAATCATATGGTTTAGGTACTAAAGGGGCAATGAAGTCTACAGATTTTGAATCAAGAAATCAAAAGAATCTTGACTCTCCAAGAATTATGAAGTAACTGGGTCACAAAAACTACTATTTGGGGTACCTCAGATTTGAATTAGAATATGAAAAACAAAAACATAAAATTAACAAAAAATAGCTTAAAAGGTTGAATTTTTTTGCTCTGCAGTTACACTTCAACAATGAACAAGAGCCACCCAAGAATCCCAGAAGAAAAAAAAAACACAGGAGGCTCATACAAACAAATGCACATAAAATTGACCAAAAAATAGTACAAGGAAGTTAAAATTAGCAAGAAGGGTATCAAAGATTTGAGAGATATACAGAGAAATCAAGATAATAACAAAGATGGGTATCAAAGATTTGACAGAAAGTAGCAAAATTCAAACATCAAACATTAAAAAGATGAAAATTCAGTACCTGTGTCTGAAGAAGAGGGAGACACTGATTGGTTGATTGCTGCTCTTGAAACAAGATTGAAGAAAGGTTTATAAAAGAGAAAAAACAACATATGGGAAGAAATAGATACTACGAATCATGGGATTTCCTAAGCTCAGTAGTAAATACGAGTAGTGAATTGAATTTTGTAGGGTGGATTTGAATTTTGGGCGTTGGTAAAATCCGTGTTTATGGTGCACTGCAATAACTGAGCTGTCTCATTTTATGTTTCCTTTTTCTCTCTCTCTCTCTCGGTCTGAATTCTGAATCTCGAGGCATTTGACTTTCCAATTTAGAATCTTTCTCTTTAATTCCACCGCTATCCCCTAGTAGAATTTGTTTTCATTCTTTCCTGAAATGACAAATCTACCCCTATTTAGTTTTGCTAATTTCTGGGATACTTTGCAATTAAATTTTAATTAAGGATTTATAAGAACTTAAATGATTTTATCAAATTCTAACAATTATTATCACGAACTCGGGTGAAAAATCAATTTTTTCTATATGTTAAAAAATAGGTTTTGGACGTAATAAAAGTGACGAGCAAGCCCAATGAATGAATCATAACATTTCAGACGTTACAAATACAATACCATGTAATGGGTCAATCCAATTGCTACAATACCAAAGGCCCAACGACAAAAATCGGTCGAACCAGCTCATCGTCCGACCATCATTGATCCCGATCTAGCTTCGTCCGACCTACGATCATCTACTTGTACAATTTCTATCAATACAAGGCACAAAGTCAGGTCGACATCGAATACTCAATCGACCTCGACCTAACAACACGTACATCTGTCAACGTCGTTATTTGTAACCGTCTCCTACATTTTCGGAGACAGTTACGCCCACAACATCTTCTTATTTTAGGGATTCACAGTAATCACATAACACCACTATATATATCAGACAACCTACAACGTTAAAAGGTAATGTATTCTTGGCTATTTTGAGATTACGTCGTTCAATACAGTTTCATATAAAGCTCATAACACTATATCTCATCATCACGCCGGAGGGTATTAGCCGGAGACCAACCCGGCTAGTCGTTTGTTCGTGGTTTTAGGTCACTTTTGCTAGGGATCAACCTATTGTTGGACTAAGGCTGATCTGTATCGTTTTCTACGTCATCAGTTTGGTTCCATTGCCGGAAAACGATAATGTTAGACCTCGAAATCTCACTCAACCGTTAATATGGTATCGGACGGACATACCGCCACTTCCTCCAGTGAGCCAAGGCTCGAAAATGTGGGGAGAAACACAGACGCAGGTGCCGGAAATCGCAATTCAAACTTGCCCCCTCCTCCGCCGGGGCATCCCACTAGAAAGGCCACTTGCTCCAATAGTGTGGCCGATGGTGCAGGTTTGCAAGATGGTAGAAAGCAAAAGAGGCCTCTGCCCAACCAAGGGGTAAGCCAACCACCTAAGAGAGTCCAAATGGGTCGAACAGTTGCAGTCGACATGGCAGGTCCCTCGACTACTCACCTTAGTAGGAAGGATATTTTGTTAGAGCGAGCTAGAATACTGCAGAGTTTGCTCGAATTACAAGATGAGTTGCTCGAAATGCCTGAGTCTCCTAACAAGGATGATAGAAGATCACAAAGGGTAGCTCCGTCTCTCACATCTCATAGGCGGGCTAATGGAGGCCCTAGGCCGTTTGGTGAAGAAAGGAGTAGTGAAAGGCCTCCCCCCTCCCACATTTCCATAGATCGAACTGGCGACCTAAGGAATAGGCTCAACCAGCAAAGGGAACAGGAAGCCGACTCAGCTCAGAGAAGGCAGCTCGAAGCTGACAGGGCTCAGCGTAGGTCGCCACAAAGGGGAGAAAGGTCGTTTCTTCGATGGAAAAGGAGAGAAGTAATTCCCCCAAGGAATGTGAGACAAAGGACCCCCCTCTAGGAGGGAACCCCATCGTGAGGAGAGTCAAAAGTCTAACTCAATCTCCCACCAAAGGAGCAACCTGGATGTTAGGGAGCTCCTCAAGTTAAAGCGAAGGTTGGAAGATATGGAGGCAGATAGGACAGCCACTAAAGGGAAGGTTGAATAAAATGACTGCACTCTTCGACCTTTAGCGAAGGATATGCTTGACAAAGGACCTCCTGCAGGTTTCAAGCTGCCCATATTGGAAAAGTACTCAGGATCGACCAATGCCTTGAATCACATGCAGCACTTTGAGGCCACGATTTGTTTGGTCTCTTCTAAGGTTAATGTGCTATGCAAGGCATTAACCAGCACCTTCACAGGTGCAGCACTGAATTAGTTTCGTGGTCTAACCACTGGCTGCATCACGTCATGGAACTACATGAGAAGGAAGTTCCTCGAAAGGTTCTCTACAACTGGGGCTCGTAAGAAAACGATCACTGATCTGAACAACATGACTCAGGGCAAGATCGAGAGTACTATGAGCTACTTTACCAGGTTCAAAGAGTTGGTCGACCAAATTGAGGAAGACCTCACAGATAGGGAGGTCATCAACTGCTTTAGAAATGGAGTGTCCTCTCCCGATCTGGACTATTAGATCCAGGTTAGAAGGGCGACCACGAGGAAAGAGCTGTTTGAGAGGGCCTATGATGTGGTCGTGGCTGAAGAGCGGAAAGAAAGGAAGAAAGACAAAGGCTCAAAACATTCTAAAGTTAGTGAGTCGACAAAGGGGGGACAGGTAAAAAACAACGACAACAAGGGGAAAACAGAACTAGGCGACGGAAAGAGACCCTGAAAGCGTCGCCCCACTCACAGGTAGTCGGACTGAGATCATGAACACAGTCGACCTAGGTCCTCCTGCCCCAATGAATGCTCTAAATAAATTCAGAAGGGATAACGGTAGGTACTGTGAGTATCACAAGGACACCGAGCACACAACGGAGGAATGTATGAGTTTGAAGAGGATCATCCAAAAATGGTTGAATGAAGGAAGGTTGGATAGGTTCGTGAAGGGAGATCGTCCTGCAGGAGGAGATCAACCTAACAGAGGTGTGCCTGAACCAAGGCAACCTAGATTGACGTTGGGGGTGATAGCTGAAGAGACAAACAACACTGCGCTCAAGCACAAGATCTTCCAGTTAAACGAAGCTCCCTACGTACCCCCAAGAAGTTGTGTCCAAGAGGAGGTAATCAGTTTCTACCCCTATGAACTAGCTGCAAGCATGACTGCAATGGAGCAAATTTTAGTAATTCCAGGGCTCATTGATGATTGCACGTCAAGTAGAATCTTGGTCGACACGGGGGCCTGCAAGGATATTCTCTACTACAAAACCTTCCTCGATATGGGATTGACGGATGCCAGGTTGTCACCTTACTCAGGTCAACTAGAAGGCTTCACCAATCACAGGGTTGACGCCAAGGGGCAGATAGAGTTGGAGGTCGACATCGGGATACATCCTCTGAGAACAACAGCTAAGGTAACATTTATAGTCATTGACGTTATAAGTGATTATGATGCTATATTGGATATACCTTGACAGGTCTCTCTAGGGATGGTACCTTCAATCCCCCATCAAAGGGTCAAGTTCCCCACCATGTTGGGAGTTGAGTGCGTCCTAAGTACAGCTAGAGAGTACATGGATCACTTGCTCTGGTCCAAAAAGAAAAGGGAGTTGGAAATTGATACTCCAGAGGCGAGCTAGAAGTTCTCAAAGTCTGTCACCACTACTTCCAGGTTATCTACGATCAAGTGTATAAAAGAGGCGACATATCCCTCACATGACCAAGTAATGACTGAGCCGACACGTCCCTCTAAAAACAATTGGGTCGCGACAGATATAGTTTTGGTCGACCAAATCATCATAGGCGGCCTATGCCTCCAAGTTAACCAAAACTCAGGGGCCTCCAACGGGGAAATAGCTGCTGAGCTAGATGACATGATTGAAGAAGAAGCTTCGCACTTGGGAGCTGAGGAAAGAAAAAGGGTCAGAGAGATCATCATTGAGACTCTGCAGTTTAGAGACGGCCCAGAACTGGAACCAGTTGACGAGCTAGAAGATGTAGAAGTCAACCCTTCTTACCCCGAGCAAAAAATCAGAATATGGAGACAGTTGTCACCAGAAGAAAGGGTGGAAATAGTCGACCTATTGAAGAAAAGTACTGATATCTTTGCTTGGAGAATAGAGGACATGAGGGGTGTCAAAGAGGAGGTCGTTATGCATCGTTTGGAGGTCAACCCCACCATGAAGTTCAAAAGCCAAAGGCTAAGGGTTTTTGTCGTAGACAAAGAAATGGCAATCAAATAAGAGGTTAATAAACTCCTTAGTGCAGGTATAATCAAGGAGACATCCTACACTAATTGGCTGGAAAATGTGGTGATGGTCAAAAAGGCTAATGGAAAGTGGAGGATGTGCGTTGACTTCGCCGATCTAAATCTAGCATGCTTAAAGGACAGCTACCCACTCCCACGGATAGACAAATTGGTCGACTCAATAGCTGGACATGCCACCGTCAGTTTTTTCGACGCTTATTCAGGATATCACCAGATCAGAATGCACGAGGACGACATTGAAAAGACAGCTTTCCAAGATGTTTGGGGGGATATATTGTTACACCAAGATGTCATTTCGACTGAAGAATGCTGGAGCTACCTACCAGAGGATGGTGAATAGAGTATTTGCTAGTCAGATTGACCGAAATATGGAGGCCTACATCGACAACATGGTCATAAAAACCAAGACTGGTCGTCATGTGGTCGACCTAAGGGAAACGTTCACCAATCCACGAGCAAACGACATGAAGCTGAATCCGAGCAAGTGAATTTTTGGGGTAGCGGCTGGCAAGTTTCTGGGGTTCATGATATCCCACAGAGGCATCGAAGCTAATCCAGAGAAGATAAAGGCCTTGTTAGAGATGCAATAGCCTACGTGCATCAAGGAGGTCCAACAACTGAATGGTAGGGTCGCAGCTCTAGGTCGTTTCATAGAAAAATCAGCGGAGAGATCTCTCCCCTTCTTCAAAACTTTGAGGGGGACGAAAAACTTTGAGAGGACGGTCGAATGTTCCTCGTCATTCCAGCAGCTCAAAGAATACCTCACCTCTCCACCATTGCTGAGCAACGCGATCCAAGGAGAGAGCTTATAAGTTTACCTATCAACTGGAGATCAAGTAGTGGCCGCAGTTCTGGTCAGAGATGAAAATGGCCTTCAGAAACCAATCTACTATGTAAGCAAGTCCCTATCCAACGTAGAAGGGAGGTACTTCAACGCTGAAAAGATAGCCTATGCCTTAGTATTGGCGTCCAAAAAGCTACGAGCATACTTCTCCACTCACCCTATTGTCATGCTGACCAACGCTCCTTTAAGGAAGATATTGCATAAGCCAGAAAGTTCAGGTCTATTGCTCAACTGGTCCATAGAGTTGACGGAGTTTGATGTTGAATACAGACCTCGAAAAGCTTTGCAAGCTCAACCTTTGGTAGACTTCTTGGTCGAGCTTACGTTCACCAAGGAAGATAGTATGGAGAGCACCCCAAGAGAGAGCTTGAAGGGGAAGAACAATCACACCAACAGGTAGTTAGTTTACCCGACGATTGCTGGAAGGTTTACTCGGATGGGTGTGCTACCAAGAATGTTAGTGGAGCTGGAATTGTGTTAATCGAGCCAGAGATGGGTAAAGATTTTGAAGAAGCTCTGAGATTCAAGTTTCAAGCCTCCAACAACCAGGCCGAGTACGAAGCCTTGATTGCAGCGATTGAATATGCTAAATGATTTGGGGCGACCAAGATCATAGCTTATTGTGACTACCAACTGATCGTGAATCAAATCTAGGGAGAATACGAGGTGGTCAATCCCATTCTGATCAAGTACTGCGAGCTGGTGAGGAGGATGGTTTAGGACTTGGAGTTTTAGGAGATACAGAGGGTAGGCCGTGAGGAAAATGAGTTGGCCGACCTACTCTCCAAACTAGTTACTTCAGACGAGAAGCATGAAGAACCAATCGTATACTTAGCATCCAACATACGAAAGAGTGCAGGTTCTATGCTCGGTCTATGGCTCTAAGTGTTGGATTGATAAAATGAAGGCCTACATCGAAACAGGCGAGCTACCATCTGACGAGCGAAAGGCAAGAGCAATAAATAAGAAGTCCCCTAGGTTCGCTATACATGGAGAGGCATTATTCAGGAGATCCTTTGTGAAGCCATTGCTGAGATGTGTTCACCCCATAGAAGTCCCCCAACTATTGATCGAAGTACACAGTGGAGTGTGTGGTGGACACCCGGGGCTAGAACTTTGGCAGACAAGATACTCACCTTAGGGTACTATTGGCCTCACCTAAGGGATGATGCTCGTGAGTTCGTGCAAAAATGTGATAAGTTTCAGAGATATGCCGATCTACCAAGGCTCCCTACAACTAAACAAACACCCGTGGTCGCAGCATGGCCGTTCGACATGTGGGGGTAGTGTGATCGTACCCTTCCCACCCGCCCGTGGAAATTGTAAATACGTGATTGTGGCCCTCGATTACTTCACGAAACGGATTGAAGCAAAGCCTCCAGCAAAGATAACAGAGGAAAACCCCATCAACTTCATCCAAGATTACATTTGGTGTCGCTTTGGGTGCCATATTCAATTGTTTCAGACAACGAACTACAGTTTTCCACAACTTTTGAAACAAAAATGAATAGGTTGGGAGTTAAACACTGGAAGTCATCGGTCGCATATCATCAAGGTAACGGGCAAGCTGAAGCAGCGAACAAACTGGTATTGATAACACTAATTAAGGGCCTAATTGGTCGAGCTGGCAGATGGTTGGATGAACTACCTCTTACTCTTTGGGAAGTCTGCACAACCACCTGGGGGACTACACAGGAAACCCTATTCGCCCTTACTTTTGGGTCATAGGCCATGGCACCCGCTGAGCTACAAATTACTATAGCTAGGGTGGCCTTATTTGATCAAAACCAGAATAATTCCAACAGGATGCTTGATTTGGATTTTCTAGACGAGAAAAGGATGACTGCTCAACTTAGAATGGTAAATTACAAGCAGAAAACTAAGGGTTATGATAGGCTAAAGTCGCACGCCTACAAATTAATTACCAAGACTCGGCTACAAAACTGCAGCTAGGACAAGTCTAGGGTCGATCCACTGAAGAACGGTTATTTATTTGCACAATTGTCACTTGACAAGATTGGGGGTCTAAGATTGATTTTAATTAATTCCTAAGATGGGAATTAAAAAAGCTAAGTGGTAAACAATTAAAGGAAAGCACTTTGGATCAATTATTTTCCCCGTCTATCATTCAAATATCACCGGTTAACTCTTTTCACTTTTACCCTATTCACTCGATCAAGAGATATTTTTCAATCTCTATATCTGCCTTTGATAATAGCTAATAGCAGTGACACACTCACTAATAACCCTAATCAATACCTAAACCTAACTGACACAGTCTAGATTCACAATATCGATTGATTCCGATTTAAGAAATTAAGATCGAGAACACGTTCTAATGTTATTTCAATTAGATACTTGTCTATTTTCTTCTTCTTCACAATTTACCATGACACATGCATAAATCATAAAGTTTCTACTTATGAAACCCTAAATTGACACAATCTTAGGGGATTCTAGCAATGAATTGATAACCAAGATTCAACAATTGGCTTAATTGAAAAACCCTAGAAATCAAATCAATCAATTAAGAACAGAAAAAAATATGAATAGGACAAAATATATGAAAAAAATTAACCTCAATTGAATTTCAAGAAGGTTCCAATAATCGAATCCAAAGCAATAGAATTAGTTCTCCATAAAAAGCGATAAACTCTCTAGGGAAAATAAAATAAAAGTCGAACCTTAGTTATGTTATCAAAAGGAGTATTTATACTCCTCCATCCAATAAAACTAAACCTAATTAATAAAGGAAAAAGGAAAAAGAAATCTATAGATATATAATAACAAGATTGTGGTAATTAAAGGGGGTTTGAGGGGCATTTTCGTCATTTCACGCCGTTGCAAAATGACAAAAAATTTGACTTAAAAGACATGTGGCAGGCTGTGATTGTGCTTCATTTTTTTTATTTTTTTCTTTTTTGTAAATTTGGACACGTGTCGCCATTTTGGTGAAGGGCGTTTCCGTCATTTCACGGGCGCGTGTGATGCAAGCGCCGACAACGACGCGTGGAGACTTTGGAGGGTGAAGAATGTTTTTTTTTGTTGGACACTTGGCGTCCTCCTATTGGCTGATTGGATTTTGGTTTTTTATTTCTCACCCATTTCTTTTACCTAAATTATTTTATAATAAATTAATTTAAAAAAAAAAAAATTGAACACCAAAATTCATAATTTTTTTCTCTTTAAATAGAGACTATTTTCATTTGATTTGGACACATTAAAAAAACCTTTATTTTTAAATATAAATTTCTTAATTATCTTTTGTTAATTTTCCTTTTTAATTTTTCAATATGTTTTGAGTCAAAATTATTTTTGACGAAAAAAGAACCCTCTTTTTTAAATAAAAATTTATTGATTATCCTTTGTTAATTTTCTTTTATTTTAATATTTTTAGTGAAAATTAATTAAGTGTGAAGTATTTATTTTTAATTATAAATGATAATAATAATAATAATAATAATAATAATAATAATAATAATAATAATAATAATAATAATAATAATAATAGAAATTGTACTAATCATAAAAATAAAGAATCTAAAATAAAGTAAAAGTGATGGGGTATAAGATGATGAGTTTGGATGGTGTTGAATTTTTTTAAACAAAATCATTGTGTATTTATAAAGTATATAGGGTTATTTAATATAATAATAATATATATATATATATATATATATATATATATATATATATATATATATATATATATATATATATGGGGAAGTGTGATGAATGTGGGTTTTGGTTTCTATTTAATAAGTGGAATGGGGTAATATGGTTATTTTGTTTATTTTAGTTTGATATATCAAACAATTTATTTAACTTTTTTTAAATAAATCTTTGAAGCATAGTAAATAAAGTATTAATAAATTTATCGAATTTTTTATTCGTCTTAAAAAATTGTGTATTTATAATATACGAATTAATTTGATAGAAAAAAAAGAACTAAATGGTGAAGAAAATAAATAATATTTTTAGAGAAAGAAATTATTATTTCAATTTTTTTATTTTTTATTTTTTTAATGTGGGTAGAAAATGGTGTATGTACTCATTTTACTATTAATAATTATTAAAATTATATATACGTGGCAACCTGTGATTGGATTTTAATTTTTTTTGTCTTTTGGAAATTTGGATACGTGTCGCCATTTGGTGAAGGGCTTTAATTAATTAATTATTATATATATTTAATATTAATAATTATTAAAATTATATATGTATATTTAATATTAATAATTATATATATATATATATATATATATATATATATATATATATATATATATATATATATATATATATATATATATATATATATATATATATATATATATATATATAAATATAATTACACCTATCTTGAACTTGAAGTCTCTTTATATACCAAGGCCAAGGTCATTTTTTATTTATTTTCTTTCTATGTGGGAAATCTGCCTTGGCCTTGGCCCGGCCTTGGCCTAGGCTTTTATCCCACATAGAAAAAAAACCAAAGTAAGATGGGTTGCCTTGGTTATATAATGAGGATGAAGCTTAGCCAAGCATGCATGATTCGTCCGTGGCTTTATCCAATGGCCGGCTTGGTCTTGACTGGCCGTGCCCTTGGCTTTGACTTTGTATTTTTTCAAAAAGTAGGCCAAATCAAATATTTGAATCGAATAACTCGAATTTCAATTTCGAATGGAATAAAAATTATTTTTTATATTCGAATATGAATCGAATACGAATATGAATCAAATTTTATATTCGAATACAATCGAAATATGAATATGAATCAAATTTTATATTCGAATATAAATCGAATACGAATCGAATATGATGATATTCGATCCGATTCAATTTGTTTACACCCCTATCAATAACTATCCGTGTATCGCACGGATGTAACACTATATTTATTTTAGTGACCTTCAATCTGATATTTTTACTCACAATATATGTTACAAATAATTTTTTTTAATGTATACAAACATCTCTATTTCTTTTGTATTCATTTAGATTTCAATCAGTTATTCGTTATTAACTGTCCGTGCATCGCACGGGGGTTAAACTAGTTAAAATAACATTAAACTCTCTCCGGCCGGTCAATGGTCAATGCACGCCTCTCCTTGGTCTTCACGTACGGATTGGTCACACCCACGTGCAAGTTGATTTAATTTCCTAAACACCTTCTTCCACTTTAGTCATTTAACTTTCCATAATTTAATTCCGATCCTGATCTTTCTCAATCTGCAGTTTGGTCCCTGAACTTCACAGATTTTCAGTCTGGTCCCAGAGCTTCTGATAATTGTAGCTTTTACCCTTTATTTACATTGACTTGAAGGCTGATTTTGACTTGTCTCTTGAGCATTAATAATCTTCACAGGAACATCATAAACTCACTAAAAATATGTCTCAAAATACAATGATTTCCCACGAACTTACCAATCCAAAATCTACTCAAAATTACATCAAAACTAATCTAAAGTACATCAAAATAAAGATAAAATGGCTAGAAAACTAGGGAATTACATATACTGAAATCCACCACATCAAATTCCCCCACGCTTAGACCATTACTCGTCCCTGAGTAATATCCTAACCCCACTCTAAATCGCCGGTCTAAACAGATAGCATGGGAGGAAAATGACCCCTAATCTCCTCTAGTCCACTAATCCAAATCAGTCAAAAACAATACGGAATATAGCTGCTTCCATCTCCTTATAACTCCTCAAAATCATATGAATACACGACCCTAGCTCGATACCAACTCCAACATGTAAATGGTCATCCGAACTAGAGCCCACACATAAAAGCAAATGGGTGAACTAAAAATGACCTAAGCTTTCCCCACGCTATCCTTTCACTACTACTCCCTCAAATAAAGTCCTTGTCCAAGCAAAGACTTACCTAATGAGTTACACCAACACCCCTTATATCACCAAAAAGAATTACGAGGATTTTCTATCCTAACGCCTCTAAACCAAACCTCCTACGCCAAAAAGAATCAATCCTACCCGAGACTCCAAAACCTCCCTTATGTCTCCAACTCCGGTGATGTAAAGGATGTCACAAATTTCAACTCCTCACATTTTGCCTAAGCGCCCTTTCGGGTTTTCGCTTAGCCTCTCTTTTTTTTTTCATCTCACTTCCTCACCTTTTGCCTTGGTGCCGTTTCCGGTTTTCACCTAGCCACTCTCATTTTTTTTGTTATTATTATTATTTTTATTTATTATTTTTTTATTAATTAATTTTATTTATTTTTATTTTTTTAATTTTTTTTTTCAAAATAAAGAGGAAAACAACTACTCCCTCCGTCCCAGCGAAAGAGTCGGTAAATTTGTTCGACACGCAAAATAAGAAATGTGATGTAGGAAAGAGAAAAAGTTTAAATGTTGTGAGTATGAAAAATTAAATAGGAGAGAGAATGAGTGGGAGGTGATGTAAGAAAGATAATGTTGTGAGTGTAAAAGTAAAGTAGGAGAGAGAATGAGTGGAGATAATAGTGATTTAAGGTTTCCTTTTTGGGAAAGTGGCTTTTTAAATGGGACGTCCAAAAAGGAAATAAATGGCTCTTTCGCTGGGACGGAGGGAGTATATACAAACAACAAGCAGGTACCCCACCCCCTCACTAAACCATGCATAGTCCCATATGCATTACTACAAAACAAATGAGAACGGGATAGGGAATATCTCAACCAACTCACTGGTGGGGCGGACCAAAATGATGGTCCCATGGACCTGGCTGGCTCGAACTCTCACCCCCGTGATGCTGTTGTTGCCACTCCATCTGATGCTGATCATGGTGGTGGGGATAATACTGGCCATGGGGGAGTAATGTGGTGGTGGGGGTAGTCTCTCCATCATCATGTGCATCATCCGCCTCTGCTCTTCCCTGAATGCCTGTGCATCTCCAATCTCATTGTCAAGCTTCCCTTCTATTCTCTCTCTCCACCTGTGGTTGGTCTCAAAATCTGATTCAACTCTGGTTTGAAGCTGCCCAAACTCCGTCCTCAGCCCTCTCATGTTCTCCTCAATCATCTCAACTTGCCCCGCTAAATAATACGTTGCCTCGGTAGGGTCCATATTGTGTAGTTCCACCTCTTCTTCATCATTAACCCCATGCTCTATCTGTGGCCCTGCCCTAGCTCGATTGAAGCTTGTGAGAGTGAATTTGTCAATCTTTGAACCCGGCTTCAAATTTCATATTTCCCCTCTTATCTGTAGCTCTACAATTTCCGCTAACTCTGTGATGAGAATAGGGAAGTTGTAGTTTGACCTTCCCATTTTGTTGACCAATCTAATAATCTCCTGTCTGATGATCAAGCCTGTGTTGATTTTCTTTCTCGAAATTACCACATGCATCAAGGCAGCCCTTCTCCAGCTAACATCCCCATAGTGGGATGAGGGCATGATCCGCTCACATATAAACCGGTGCAGAATAGCTAACTCCTCACTCAAATACCTAGTCTTCATTATGTTCCATTTCTTGTACTATGTAGGGTCAATATCTACCTCAAGTGTGACCGAGAGTATAGGGAGGTGGCCTAAGATATCCTCCTTTGTTTTCATCTCCCTCACCAACGTCTGATATGCACAGCGGGCATGCTATAGTATCTGTTGATCACCGTGCTAGTATATGGAATTTCCAACCCACGCACATAGGAGTTGGGTGTATCACCTCTAGCAAAAACGTTAGCATAAAACTCTTGAACAATTCTATTCAATCCCCAAGTGCGCGGGTACGAAGCAAGCATTTTACATTTATAAAAAGTGAAAATCTCCTTCAAATTACAACTTTCCCAATCAAATTCCCTTTCTATGTTGAATGCATTAGCATGGTGATCATTAAAAAAATTATCTGCCTTTTCCGATACGAACCTATGTCGGTCAAATTGGGGTTCTTCCGCAACCGAGGGAGGGGGAACATTTTTATCTCTACCCCTTTTACCCATGACAACATCGAAAAATAGCTCGCAGAAAATTAAAATTACCGGAACAGAGTCGCCGGAATGACGCCGGAAATTCGCCGGAATGTCACCGGAGTTGGAGGAGATGACTATGAAGCCAAGCCCTTAAACATGCACAACCTTCCCCACTACTTCTTCCTTCAAGCACTACCCCAAATCAAGAGTTTCTCAACACAAATTCACCTCCTTGAAGAAACCAAGAATCTTCCCAACTGGTCAGATTTAATGGGGGTTTAGGCTTGAAATTGGGTTTTGGGTAAAGATTAGGGAGTGGGGAGTTTGATTTGGTGGGTATGGGGCAAGGATTTTGAGGGTTTAGGTTGGATTTTTAGAGAGAGAGAGGTGAAGAGGGGTGGTATTTTAGAGAGAGAAAGAGGGTGAAGGGGTTGGGTTTATGAAGGGGGTTTTAAAAAAAATACATTTTTTTTTTGGTCTCCAAGTCCATTCAGGAATCCCACTGCCAGCCTTGGGAGCGGACGCTCCTCCTCCCGGGGAGCAGACGCTCCCCATTTACAGAAACTTGGGTTAATTTTGGGCAGTTTGGGAGCGGACGCTCCCCCCACTTTGGGAGCGGACGCTCCCAAATTCCAGAAACTTTTTCTCCGTTTTTGAGCAATTGGGAGCCGTTGCTCCCCCACTTTTGGAGCCGACGCTCCCAAATTCCAGTAAATTTTTTTTTTTGATTTTGAACAGGCCCCAGGACGTTTTGCTCCCTTCTCCATGCTTTTCCCTGCACAACACCACAAAACAAAAACCTCAGTAGCACCAATTCTACACAAATAAATAAGTAAAAAGAAATATATCAACGAAAAAAACAAAGAAATTCCCGGGTTGCCTCCCGGTAAGACGCCCTTCTTTATCGTCTTTGGCTAGACCCAACGCCGGGTAAGCCCCCGGCATAGCATATGGCTCATTCATAATTAGGATCGTAGAGATCCATCATCTCCACATCCTCAACAGTGAAATATCCACCATCAAAATAGGGCTTCAGTCTTTGCCCATTCACCTTGAACTCTTGGTCTCCGGAGAGACTAGAGATCACAACCGCACCATGCGGGAATACCTCCCTCACCAAATAGGGACCGGTCCACCGGGACCTCAATTTACAGGGAAACAAGCGCAAGCGGGAGTCAAATAGGAGGACTTTTTGACCAACCTTAAATTCCCTCCTTAAAATCATTTTATCGTGCCACGCTTTTGCTCTTTCTTTATAAGACAAATTATTTTCATAGGCCTCTCTCTGGATCTCATCAAGTTCATTCAATTGTAATTTTCTTTCCTCACCGGACCCGTCTAAGTTCATGTTGAACTTTTTGATTGCCTAAAAGGCTTTATGCTCTAGTTCCACGGCAAGTGACATGGCTTACCGAACACTAATCGATATGGGGACATACCAATTGGTGTCTTATAGGCCGTTCGGTAGGCCCATAAAGCATCCTCTATCCTAAGACTCCAATCCTTCCTATTCGGGTTCACGGTCTTTTCTAGGATGGACTTGATTTCCCTATTGGACACCTCTGATTGGCCATTTTTTTGGGGATGATAGGCGGTAGAGACCTTATGAGTGATATTATACTTTTTGACCAAGGCCTCCACCATCCTATTGTAAAAATGAGTTCCCCTATCACTAATCAAGGCCCTAGGCATCCCAAACCTAGACACAACATTACTCTTAAGGAAACTCACCACCACCTTAGAATCATCGGTGCATGTAGGGATCGCTTCGACCCACTTAGAAACGTAGTCCACTGCAAATAAGATATACACAAAACCAAAAGAAATAGGGAACGGACCCATAAAGTCAATTCCCCACACATCAAAAACTTCGCAATTAATTACGATGTTCTGTGGCATCTCATTGCGGCGTCCTATATTTCCAACATGTTGACACCGGTCACAGGTCTTACAAAAGGCAGTGGCATCCATAAATAATTTTGGCCAAAAGAAGCCACTGTCTAACACTTTCCTAGCAGTATTTTTGGCACCAAAGTGACCACCACATGCATACTCATGACAAAACTTTAGGATAGAGGCCATTTCATTTTCCGTGACACATCTACGAATGACTTGGTCAGCGCAATGCTTCCACAAGTTTGGTTCGTCCCACACATAATACTTAGCCTCACTACGGATTTTGTCTCTCTTGGATTTAGAAAATCCTTGGGGAAATTTATTAGAGACCAAAAAATTCACCAAATCCGCATACCAAGGGAACACCTCTTTCACTGCCCACAAAGCCTCATCAGGAAACTCACCCCTAATAGGGGCTTGTTTATAAGGCTTGTCCTCTTCTCTCACAAGGCGACTCAAGTGATCGGCCACTACATTTTCAGCCCTATCTTATCCTTAACCTCTATGTCAAATTCGCTCAACAAGAGAATCCACCGAACGAGTTTCGGTTTTGCCTCTTTCTTAGACATCAAATACCTCAGAGCAGCATGATCGGTGGACACAATGATTTTAGTCCCAAGCAAATAGGACCTAAATTTTTCTAATGCAAAAACCACCGCTAACATCTCTTTTTCAGTAGTGGAATAATTTCTTTGTGCCTCATTCAAAGTCATGGATGCATAATAGATTACATGAGAGGCACGATCCACTTTTTGACCCAAAACTGCCCCCACGGCATAGTCACTAGCATCACACATGATCTCAAAAGGGAGAGACCAATTGGGGGCTTGAATTATGGGAGTAGATGTCAATCTACCCTTCAACTCATCAAAAGATTTCTTGCAATTATCATCAAATTTAAAATCTACCTCTTTTTGCAACAAGGTGCATAGAGGTGTAGCAATCTTTGAAAAAACTTTTATGAAGCGACGGTAAAACCCCGCATGACCAAGGAAAGACCGCACTTCACGCACATTTGTAGGGTAAGGAAGTGTGGAAATAACATCAATTTTAGCTTTGTCCACTTTAATACCCTTTTTAGAAACCACATGTCCCAACACAATGCCTTGCTCAACCATGAAGTGACATTTTTCAAAATTCAATACCAAATTAGTTTCAACACATTGATCTAGAACTAAAGCAAGGTGAGCAAGACATTGGTCGAAAGAGTCTCCATGGACGGTGAAGTCATCCATGAAAAACTCCATAAAGTTCTCCACAAAATTGGAGAAGATGCTCATCATACACCTTAAAAAAGTTGCAGGTGCATTGCATAAACCAAAGGGCATCCTCCGATAGGCAAAGGTGCCGAAGGGGCAAGTAAAAGTGGTTTTCTCTTGGTCTTCCGGTGCAATTGGTATTTGAAAATACCCGGAATAACCATCAAGAAAACAATAATACGCCCTTCCAGCAAGCCTTTCCAACATTTGATCAATAAAGGGGGGGGGGAAGTGATCTTTTCTAGTTACCTCATTAAGCCGACGGAGATCAATGCAAACACACCATCCCGTTTTCTCCCGGGTTGGCACCAAATCGCCCTTATGATTGATGACGACGGTGATCCCGCACCTCTTGGCTACACATTGAGTAGGACTTACCCACTCACTATCGGATATGGCATAAATGATCCCCATCTGCAGCAACTTCAAAACCTCCTTCTTTACCACCTCCATCATAGGTGGATTCAACCTCCTCTGCGGTTGCCTTACTGGCTTAGCACCCTCCTCTAGCAAGATCCGGTGAGTACATAAAGAAGGACTTATGCCCTTGATGTCGGCAATAGTCCACCCAATCGCTTCTTTCCGTCCCCGGATCACATCAACTAATTTGTTCTCTTGCTCCTCCATCAGAACACTAGAAATAACCACAGTAAGTATTTTCCCTTCACCCAAGAAAGCATATTTCAAACTCTCGGGAAGGGGCTTCAATTCAAGCACAGGTGATGAGGCTCAACAGATGGCAATGGTTTCTCGGGTGGCACCTCCAACTGTACACGATCATAACCCGGTGATGAGGCATACATAGCATCCTCAGAAAGGCTCATCACCGCCTCCTTATCTCATCGGAAATATCAAAATCTAACCCAGCACACTCCAAAGCATTCTCCAATACAAATTTTATGTCATCATCTCCCCCACACACATCAAATACCTCTTGAGCAATGGGCTCAACTACATCAATGAAATTCACCGAATGAATATCCTTAGGGTACTTCATGGCATCAAAGATATTGAACTCCATTTTTTTCCCATCAAACTCCATAGTCAACGACCCATTAGAGACATCCAATTTAGTACGAGCAGTCGACATGAAAGGCCTCCCTAACAGAATGGGAGCCTTAGGATCCGTATCCATCTCCAATACATAGAAATCTGCAGGAAAAATGAGCTTACCAACCCGAACTAGAACATCCTCAATCAACCCCTTAGGGTAGGCATTAGATCTATCGGCAAGCTGAATAATCACCCGAGTATCCTGTAGAGGTCCCAACTTTAGGTTCTCAAACAACGCATAGGGCATGACGTTGATTGAAGCCCCCAAGTCAAGCATAGCCATATGCTCCGAAGCATCCCCTAGAGACACCAGAATCACAAACATACCCGGATCACTACACTTTTTAGGCATCCTCTTCTGATAGACTGCAGACACATGTTCACTGATTTTTACCTTTTTCTGACTCCGCTCCTTTTGATTCCTATTCATAGTGCATAACTCCTTTAAGAACTTCGCATACCTCGGAACTGATTGAAGAAGATCTAGAAATGGAATGTTTACCTCGAGCCTCTTGAATGTGTCAAAGATAGCATTATCATGCTCTGGCTTTCTGTCCTCCCTCAATGTATATGGAAACGGGGGAACTGGCTCATACACATGAAACACGGGTGCAGTACTCTTCTCCTTCTCAGGAGTCTTCGCCTCAGGTGTAACCCTCTCAACCACTATCTCGGGCTCCTCTTCGATAACTACCTCCTCTAGCTTCCTTCCACTACGCAAAGTCACCGCACTAACATTAGACTTCGAATTCGATTCAGTTCTAGATGGCAACTTCCCCGAATCTTTAGCCTCCATTCTCCCAACTACGTCTGCAAGATGACTCATGTGCTTCTCTAAACTACTGATGCTCGATTCGGTCTTCTGCTGAAACTGTTGGAAATTCCCATTCATGGTAGACATGCTCTGCGCTAGTGACCGGACCATATCTTCTGTAGACTGTCCTTGCGGCTGCTGCTGTCCAACAGGTGCTCTATACTGATTAAACTAGTTGCCCTAATACTGCTGACCCTGTTGATTATTGAACGGCTTCCTAAAACCTTGTTGACCCTGTGGTGGACCATACCTAAGGTTCGGATGAACATTATTCGCAGCGTTGTAATTGAACTGCGGTGGCCTCTGACCCTGCTGATTGAACCCTATAGCATTAGCATACATCACCTCATCCGTCTGAAGAGTGGGACAAGAATCAGTTGGGTGAGTCACATCATTACATATACCACATGGATGAGGTTGTTGACCCAAAACCAATGTCTTCAACAGAATTTTAACATCCTCCAACTCAGTCTCCAACTTGCTTGTGATATCACTCGATCCCGCTGCACTGACTTGTCTAACACTAGACCTCCTTCCATGAGTCCTTGTGCTTTTGGCTAATTCTTCTATCAACTGCTCTGCATCCCTAGTAGTTTTATTCAGAATACTACCTCCACAAGCAGAATCCACCCACCATTTGTCCTGCATAATCAATCCTCCATAGAAGTATATAATGAGCTGCTCATCATCATAGCCATGACACGGACAACTCCTGCAAAGCTTATAAAACCGGTTGTGATAATCATATAACGATTCATCGGACCGCTGCTCCATGTTACTGATATCCCGCTTCGTGACATTAATCTGATCTGGAGGGAATAACTCATCAAGAAACATCTCCTTCAACTGCTGCCAGGAAGTAATGCTATTTGGTGGCAAGTGATAATACCACGCATTCGCGTTATCCTTAAGAGTAAAGGAAAACGCCCTCAACAATAGTTGCTCAAGAGGAAGTGCAGCCGGTTTCATGCTCTTGCATATCTGCACAACTGAGCTATGTGCTGATTAGGATTCTCCCCTGGTATCCCATTAAAATGGGGCAACTGGTTCAACAACCCCGGCTTCAATTCAAAAGTGACCCCAGCCGGCAAATCAGGAAACAATACTGCTTGTGGTTGCTCATTCCAGTTCGGAGCAATCCTTTGCCTCAATGTCTGAAGTGGGGGATTATTATTACCTCTTCCAGTACCCCCATACCCCTGCCGTTTCTCCTGCACATGAAATACCTTTCAATTTCCGGAACAAAAGGACTAGCAAGTTGATTAGCAGAACGGGTATGGACCATAAAAGGTTTCACACCACAAGATGACAATAATAGTAAAGCTCAATTAAATAGGAACAAGAAAAATAAAAATAAATAGATAGAGAAAAGAATAAGAGTGCAAACAAATAAACACCGCTCTCCGGCAACGGCGCCAAAATTTGATAGACTAAAGTCGCACGCCTACAAATTAATTACCAAGACTCGGCTACAAAACTGCAGCTAGGACAAGTCCATGATCGATCCAGTGAAGAACGGTTATTTATTTGTACAATTGTCACTTGACAAGATTGGGGGTCTAAGATTGATTTTAATTAATTCCTAAGACGGGAATTAAAAAAACTAAGTGGTAAACAATTAAAGGAAAGCATTTTGGATCAATTATTTTCCCCGTCTATCATTCAAATATCACCGGTTAACTCTTTTCACTTTTACGCTATTCACTCGATCACGAGATGTTTTTCAATCTCTATCTCTTCCTTTGATAATAGCTAATAGCAGTGACACACTCACTAATAACCCTAATCAATACCTAAACCTAACTGACACAGTCTAGATTCATAATATCAATTGATTCTGATTTAAGAGATTAAGAACGAGACCACGTTCTAATGTTATTTCAATTAGATACTTGTCTATTTTCTTCTTCTTCACAATTTACCATGACACATGCATAAATCATAAAGTTGCTACTTATGAAACCCTAAATTGACACAATCTTAGGGGATTCTAGCAATGAATTGATAACCAAGATTCAACAATTGGCCTAACTGAAAAACCCTAGAAATCAAATCAATCAATTAAGAACAGAAGAAAATATGAATAGGACAAAATATATGAAAAGAAATTAACCTCAATTGAATTTCAAGACGGTTTCAATAATCGAATCCAAAGCAATAGAATTAGTTCTCCATAAAAAGCGATAAATTCTCTAGGGAAAATAAAATAAAAGTCGAACCCTAATTATGTTATCAAAAGGAGTATTTATACTCCTCCATCCAATAAAACTAAACCTAATTAATAAAGGAAAAAGGAAAAAGAAATTAAAATAAAATAACATTAAACTCTCTCCAGCCGGTCAATGGTCAATGCACGCCTCTCCTTGGTCTTCACGTACGGATTGGTCACACCCACGTGCAAGTTGATTTAATTTCCTAAACACCTTCTTCCACTTTAGTCATTTAACTTTCCATAATTTCATTCTGATCCTGATCTTTCTCAATCTGCAGTTTGGTCCCTAAACTTCACAGATTTTCAGTCTGGTCCCAGAGCTTCTTATAATTGCAGCTTTTACCCTTTGTTGACATTGACTTGAAGGCTGATTTTGACTTGTCTCTTGAGCATTAATAATCTTAGCAGGAACATCATAAACTCACTAAAAATATATCTCAAAATACAATGATTTCCCACGAACTTACCAATCCAAAATCTACTAAAAATTACATCAAAACTAATCTAAAGTACATCAAAATCAAGATAAAATGTCTAGAAAACTAGGGAATTACATATACTGAAATCCACCACATCAGGTTATCACGATAAGAAGGTCAAAAAGAGGTCGTTCAACGTTGGGGACTATGTGCTAAGGAAGATCGAGGTAACTGGAAGGAAAGCAGAACAAAATAAGTTATCTCCGAACTGGGAGGGACCCTACATCGTCACGAGAATTATCAAGGAGGGGACCTACATGATTGGCCATCCGGGTGGTGACGAGCTGAAACATCCTTGTCATGATAGCCACTTAGTTAGATATTATTTCTGATTAAGACTTCTATGTAACGATCTACTTCATCAATAAAATAGGGTTACCCCCGAAATGTTCTATCCACAAACTGTGTTTACTCATGTACTTTATTCAACTCAGGTCCGACTCTTAGTTGATCTCGACATATTAAATAGACTCGACTAAAGTTTTAAGTTAACCTCGTTCTTAAACATACTTGACTGAAGACTTATATCAGTCTCGTTCCTTAAACAGGCTCGACTAAAGTCCTAAGTCAACCTCGTTCTTGACAGGTTCGACTGAAGATTTATGTCAATCTCGTTCCTTAAACAGGCTCGACTAAAGTCCTAAGTCAACCTCGTTCTTAACAGTTTCGACTGAAGACTTATGTCAGTCTCGTTCCTTAAACAGGCTCGACTAAAGTCCTAAGTCAACCTCGTTCTTAACAGGTTCGACTGAAGACTTATGTCAGTCTCGTTCCTTAAACAGGCTAGACTAAAGTCCTAAGTCAACCTCATTCTTAACAGGTTTGACTGAAGACTTATGTCAGTCTCGTTCTTTCAAATAAGATCGATTAAAACCTTAAGTCAGCTTCGTTATGGCCAACTGATCTAATCAAGAATTTGGTCAATCTCGTACTTAATCTTGTTCAACAAAAAGACAAAATTGTTGATCAAAACAAAATGGTTCAACAATAAACTGGCATTGAATGAAAAGTTCCCCAAAAGCGGGCTAGGACTTATCAAAGTATGAATTACGAGCTAAAATGCCTCCCAAAGCGGGCCAAGGCATTGATTAATAAAAACCAAAGAAAAAATGTTTGGAACTTGTTCATTACAACAACAAACTGAAATAAATCGATCAACCTTCTTGACCATCACCAGCTGGCTCCTGCTCCTGCCCTTGCTCAGTCTGATGCTTCACTTGATGATCCACCTCCTAAAAAACTTTTCTTGAGTAACCTTATTCTCTTTATCAACCTCATCAGCCTCCTCAAGATCTCTGAGAATGACATTGAAGTTTCTTTGGTTAACTGGCGACCCAAGGCTCTAGGCCATCTTCCGCATCCTGCTGGGCCATGACCGCTAGATCATTCTCACCAAAGGGCATAAGGGAGTGGCCACTGCGTGCCTGCTCATCATAGCAATCTTCAGAAGCCCATTGAGCTAATTTGTCAACACTCAGGTCGACTGAAGAATCCACCAATGCATGACGGGCCATGTGTTGGCGTCCGACATCATAGAAACTCTTAGCACGGGATACAATGATGTTGTATCACTCATCACTATTCTTGAAGGCCTCCACTACAACTCTCTATATAGCCCGGGCCTCTTCCTCCCATTTAATTCGGGCAGCCTGATGATCTTCACCCATTTTTATCATTCAAGCACTACGATCTCGAATCATCATAGTTAGCTCACCCAGCTCTCCCTCCAACCTGGCCTTCTCATGCCTGGCACAGCAGCTTCCTCCTCCAGCTTTGCCTTAGTAGGAGCAAAAGATTCCACCTACTCTTAAAGAGGAGAAAGATGCTCCCTTTTCACTCTTAGATCGACCAAGGTTACATCCCGCTCTTGCTTAGCGTTGAAGTGTGCGGCCCGAACAACTCGGAGCTTTGAGTCAGAGTCCACCAGTTTCTCCCTCAGTTGAATGGCCTCTCTGGCCTTCCTTGATTACTTGGGGGAGGCAATCTTCTACCTTTTTATGGCCGCTCTCCAGCTACTCTTAGCCTACTCAGTAAGAGTTAAAGACTGCGTAACAAGAAGAAGAGAGTCAGTACGACAGTTATCAGAATTACAACGGCCAAAAGTATGACGACCAAATAGAAAAGGGAAATGATATTGAAAATGTAAGTTGTATCTAAGAAGCAAGGAGGTCGGACCTATCATGATATTCCTCTAGAGTGAGCCCCTGTAAGTACCCAAATCTGGCTCATGCCTTCCGGTTAAAGTTTCCTGCAGTTCCCCAAACGTTCATAAAGTTTAGGGGAAATTCGGGAACTTTTCCAAACTTTCCAAGGTAGGAAGGACCTGCTAGGAATTAGAATTCCAAACAGGACCTCGCTGTCGCTGGAAAGAAGCTTCCAAGCTGCCACCTTGCATGAATCTAGAAATATGCTGACACGACGGTGGATAACGCCGGGCGGCTTAATTTGCCAAGTGATCACGCCGGGCGGCTTCTTTAGGAAGCACACAATAGCTTATAAATAGAGGCCTCATCTATTCATTTTGATATACAATTAAAGGCACCGTTACTCTGCCAAAATCACACCACAAAATTCCAGTAACCAAAATCACTCAAAGCTCTCCTCTCTCATACACTAATCCTACCCTAATCTATTCCTAAATAGATATTGCCTAGGAAAATCCCCTTGGGAGATAAAGAAAACCAATATTGGTAATCTATCCTTCCTTTACCCTTGATTTACTCTCACATTATCTTGCTTTATTTATTGCTTGTCATTTATATGCATTTATTGTCTTAAAGGTTTCCATCTTTGCAATGTAATCATCATATTCCCACTCCCCTCACACAAAGGATTCATTGGAGATCCTCTCCCATGGATGAACAAGGTTCCACAAATGGCTTGTTCTAGGGAAGATCTACCACATGATGATGTGATGTCCCTTTACCTTTATGTATAAAAATGCAATCTTTATTCATATTATGTCATCCCCTTTCCTTGATCTAGATTTCCAAGGATTGTCCACCTTATGAGCTCTTAAAGGACATAGGAAAAGCCATGAAGGTCATCCCCTTTACATTATGTCTTTAGTTTAATGATACTCATTGTATTATTTACATTAAAAATGTCATCTTTACCTTAATGTCATTTCCCCATGTCCCTAGAGTTGGATCTTTTTCTCCGAGGATTGTCTAAAAAGCCTTCTAAGGCACAAAAGACATAGGATGAGTATAAAGATCCAATCTTTATACCCCTTTCCTTAGTTCCTTGGTTCTTGGTGCATTCCGTGGTGAGGATCGGTGTAAAGACTCCATCTTTACATCGTTTCCACCATAAAAATGCCACAATCTTTGTCCCTTTAGAAACCGATGGATCTTAGTCCCGACATCTCCGATAACCACTTGATACGAACATAAAATGTCCCTACGAATCGTTATCGTCTCAAGATATAGGATCGATGGGCAAAGATTCATCCTTTTCTAAAGAGTCTCATTCTTGGACTTAAAGATGAGCCCCTTTTGATCACATGTGACTAAATCCCCAAGGAATGTTAGATTGAGACATACCAAGGCTATTAGACCTATCATGGTTGATTGATCTAATGGGAGGGTAGATAAGTCCCGTAATGATGATCACATGTCCAAAGTGAGCACGGGATCAAAATCCTGAAAACATCAAATCCAAGGTATCCCAAGCTAAAACCTTCTTATATGGTTTTTATGTCCAGCAGATAAACTTGGCACATTCCTTTCTCTTTTTAAATCACGCATGCACACGAGCACACAAACAAGCACAAACTTCGGATCTAGGAAGACTTGCTTTTGCAAGGCTCCTTGGGTGAACGCCAAACGTTCTTCCCAAGGAGTAACTTAACCTCAGGACCCTTATCATTTTTTTCAAAGTTTTGAGGAAATCAAAATGGCGTGGCGACTCCGTTTTTCATAAAACCGATGTCTTCAAACTGAGGTGAACGACGACCCCTTTTTCATAAAAAGAAACGGTTTTTCCGGGGCCACATTCACAGCCCCTCCTCAACAAACTGGGATAGCAGATCCCTATCTGCTGACCTCCTCACAATAACTTGCCCCAATCCCAGCTCGGGATAATGGCGGCTCAAGCTATTGACACCAGTAAGGGGAGGGACGGCACTTAGCCTCTCCACT
The DNA here is from genome assembly GCA_022495995.1 of Adenophora triphylla var. japonica. Classification (NCBI taxonomy): domain Eukaryota; kingdom Viridiplantae; phylum Streptophyta; class Magnoliopsida; order Asterales; family Campanulaceae; genus Adenophora; species Adenophora triphylla. Next base: position 786,451 of record JAFEMH010000350.1, read on the forward strand.
AAGGCTTGCACTTCATCAGTGCCTCTGGATAAGGGAGCTTGAGGAGGACGGCTAAAAGCAGAGCCCGCTGCCCTGGAGGTGCCATCTTCATCAAGGTTTTGGTCGACACGCAATCTCTTTCTCAGCCGATTGAGAGGAAGGGCATCCTCATCATCTTCTTGCTCGGCGTCCTCGATCTCCAAATCTACAAAGTTGAGGGGGTCAACCCCAACTGATTCCTGTCGCGGATCAGAGCCCGATTCTAGCTCGGTCGGCATGCTGACCTCTCCCTCTCCCACAATAACTTGAACTTGGGGAGCATGCTCAATGGGCTCCACAGGCCTAGACCCGTCAATGGGAACTATCCCCATTCCTTCATTGGGGAGAAACTTGTTCCTATCTTCAGCCTCCTTCTCACGGCTGGCTCGAGCATTAGCAGCTCCATTAGCTTTCTTGTTCCTCCTCCTATCGCCCAAATTGACAATGCAATTCATATTTGCTTCTTGGTCGGGGGTGAGGACTGCACTATCAATGGAAAACAGTTAGCAAAGGAACATATGAACAAAGTGACAGAAAAAATTACAGAATGACATGAAAGTACTTAACCGTCATACTGAGACAAGTTTCTGCAATGACCAGGCTTCTTCTTGCAGAAGTGACATTGGGACTCAAATCTCTCCCTCTCGTGTATCACCCAGTCTGAATATCTAAGGCTACGGATGATCGGCACTAAGGGAGCTACCTCCCCGTCTCCTCCTAGCATCATTACATCCTGAATAAAGAACTCTTTTTCTGACCCTAATGTTGCCCAGCTAAGGGTGCTCCTTCGAGCCACCAATGTCAACCTACGAGTGAGCTCCTCACTCCACTATGGGACCCAGTATTCATCCTCTTTCATGGGAGGCGTGTCAGCCTTGGGCAAGGAAAACTCCCATCCCTTCCTACTCTCTACCAGTATTAAATGGGCATTCCACCCAGAAACTTTGTCGGGCAAGTTTGTGAACAGATTTGGGGCCTTAGCTTTGGCCGGGGTACTAATGCCAAAGGTTTTTTCGTTCTGCACGACCTTTAAGAATATCCTAAAGACGTACATACATGGCTCGTGCCCAACAAACCTGCACACCATGTCAAAGCAGACCAACACCCTCATAGTATTGGCGCCAAACTGCATGGGGACAGCGGCCATACACTCCAAAAACTCACAGATAAATGAATCAAGGGGAAGTCATATCCCAGCCTCAAACTGACCGTAGTAGAAGGTTACCCTAGAGGATATCGGACCCTAGTGCATCCAAGACTGATTTTTCCTTTGCCTCTCCGTGAAATGGGTGAGGTGGAATTCATCCCTGGAGACCTCAAAGAAGTCATGTAGAATTTGGATGCGTGAATTAGCATTCTTCCTCCCAATGGCCGGCTTGGGGGCCACATACCCTCTTTCATTACGACATGTAACCACGGTCGAGCAAAATTTGTCCACTATGTTGCCTGAGGAGCTCGATGAAGTAGAAACGGGAGATTGCTGAGCTGCCATATCTACAGAAGACACAGAAACAGGGGAATCAGACCTAGTAGAAGTATGTTCCGAACTACCTAAGGGCGACCTAGATTCCCCTGGGAATGCTAATCTCTCTTTAGAAAAGGGAGGTTTGTTGGACTTGATGTAAAAAATTATGAGGTGGTCTCTCAATTTGTTGAAGAGACGGAAATGAACAATCTGTGGATCATCCGCTTCCAAATCCCCCATACTCTCTCCGGCTGTGAACCCTACCTCACCATAAAATAAACCCCACCTATCTAAGATGGTAATACACTCCTACCTCATCAATTCCACTCATGGACCTTATAACCTTTTATAAACCCTAACATTTATGCAGTTATAACCATACCTAACACCTAGCTCGAAGCCAAAGGTCCTAGCCATGGCAGAATAAGTAGAGAAACTTGAAATCAAGCCTAAAAACAGAGCAATCGAAGGGTACCTTGGTGATTTGGGGAAAGGTAGAGCTTAACGACGAAGCAGAATGCTTAATTACATCGAAGATCGAAATCATTGCCTTTTGCTCTTGCTGGGAGTTTGAATGCTTAGAGATTGTAAAGTTTGAAAAGGAAAAGGATTTTACCTTTTATATGTCTCTAAAACCTTACTGGAATTGGAAAGGGTGGAGGACACAGCCGTTCTTTTTGTCAGTTAATGCCCAGCAGCGGTTCCCAAAAATAGTTGTCCAATCGCAAGAACCGTACCATCATTATGAAAATTACGGTGCATTAAATAGCGTGTCCAACCGTCAAAAGTCAATAGTCAAGAGCGACCTACATCTATTCAGACGACCATCCAACAATGAGCTGTGTAAGCTTACACGAATTTTTTTATAACTTCTCGATCGACAAAGTCAACACAGAAAGTTGGGGGCCGCTGAACGGAATAAAAGTGATGGGCCAGGCCCAATGAATGAAGCCCGACATTTCAGACGTTACAAAGACAATACCATGGAATGGGCCAATACAATTGCTACAATACCAAAGGCCCAATGACAAAGATCAGTCAACCTAGCTCATCGTACAACCATCATTGGTCCTGAACTAGCTTCGTCCGAACTACGATCATCTACTTGTACAATTTCTATCAAGCCAAGGCGTAAAGTTAGGTCGAATTCGAATACTCAAGAGACCTCGACCTACCAACACGTATATCCGTCAACATCGTTATTTGTAACCGCCTCCTACATTTTCAGAGACAGTTATGCCCACAACATCTACTTGATTTTAGGGATTCATAGTAATCCCATAACACCACTATATATAACAGACAACCTACAACGTTAAAAGGTAATGTCTTCTTAGTTATTTTGAGATTACGTCATTCAATACAATTTCATATTAATCTCATAACACTATATCTCATCATCACGCCGGAGGGTGTTAGCCGTATACCAACCCAGCTAGTCGTTTGTTCATGGTTTCAGGTCACTTTTGCTAGGGATCAACCTATTGTTGGATTAATGCTGATCTGGATCGTTTAAAGCCCTAAACAACCCCATTTCTCCCAAAAATATTAGGAGAATTGTTAGTATTGTCATATTTTCATATGATAATTGACAGTATTAACTAATTGGCCGATAATATTAGTAGTAAACTTGACAATTTCAAACTACTAAAATTTCAATTTTCTTAGTATTAGGAAAATTGGTATTTTATAAGGATTACAAATTTTTCAATGATTAAAACAACTGGATATATATTTGATTTGAAATTGTTATTACATTAAAAAGTGCGGGTTCTATCTAGCCTCATTTCCCTTTTTGTTATATATGTGTAAGTACCCAAATCCGGATCGTTATAATTCGTTAACTCACACTTTACAAGTTAACGAGACTTCCCAGGACTGCCTCGATGTAAGTACGCCAATCCAATTCGCTACCCTTTTAGGTGCATTTTAATACGATAAAATCACATTAAGGGGCGTTTTGGTAAATTCCCGGTCTATTTCGAGACTTCCGGAAACATTCCATAAGTTTCTCGCGAAGGAAGTACCTTTTGGTACTTTGCTCGTGCTAAAGGACCTACAGGGAATAAACCTTTTTGGACCTTTTGGGTATTTACTCAGAATATTCCAGAAACTGGTTTTGGCACCAAAAGCAGTTGGTGACACCTTGTGTCACGCGACAAGTCGAGGCATGGAATTTGGTTACAGAAGGTCGTGCGACACACTGTGACCATCAACTGCAACCTATAAATAAGACCCTACCCCTCTCAGAAATGGATCCCAACTTTGACATACTGTTACTCTGCCAAAATTGGAGCGTAACACACACACACATAACACACACCTCTCTCTCTCCTACCCAAACCTACCTTCAATTCCCCCCAATTCACCCAAACTCATCCACCAACACTTGGATCCTTGATCCACTAATCCTTCTCAGTTCAGTTCGTACCAGAAGCAGTTAGAGCATAATTAACAATGAAACTTCATCCCCATCCCTCTCTCCTCCACCTCAGCTCCACATCATCAGTTATCAAAAATACAACTTCAAACAATTTTATCTCCATTCATGACAAAAGTCATCAATTTCTCTCTCCTACTTTTTATTAATAAATTGTAGTTTTTTCAATATTCTTGTATTTTTATTATTTTTTATATGTTAATTGCAATTTTTGTAAAAAAAAAAAAAAAATCAAAAATATGACACGTGTCAATCAAAGGCTTGATTTTTTTTTTCCATTGTGCCGTGAAGCTCGGCTTCTGGCAACTCCATTTTATTAAAAGTCATTCATGACTTTTAAGTTTGTCATGGTTGGGGAGTAAATTCATGCCACGGAGGATCATGACTTTTGCTAAAGTCATGAGTGGAGATGCCCTTATAGAAGGGTTCTATACCAGCCTTGGTATAGAATTCGTGGAATCAACAAGGGTAACACCCTCAATTCCAACTCACTCTCTCTCTCCTACCTTGCTACTTTGGTAATTCCATTGTTTTACCTTCCTTGGGTTCAGTAATCAGACTCCATCTGTCTTGATTACTGAACCCCAATCGCAATCTCTCTGTTTAACTTTGTTGATCTGGATAATTGAGTGCTTATTGTTGGATATTTGTTGAAATTGGTGTTTAGATCCCAAGGGAGTGTGGATCTCTCCATATCCACACCCCCTTGGTTGAATTGTCTTTAATTGTTCATTTCAAAGCTTAACTGATTGAATAATTGGATCTGTGTTGATTGTTGGTGCTGTTGTGTTCAAATCTGTAAGTCTCTGCAGATGGACACTGTGTGTCAGCCGACACATCGTGACTGGTTAGATCCTGTGTCACGTGACACATCTAGCCAGGCATGCTATGTGTCACGCGACACTCTATGTCCATTTGCAGAGATCCTTTTCCCTTGTAATCTGTTCTGATCTATTGTATCTGGGTGTGGCCTCCCTGAATAAATGGCTCACAAGTTGTAAGTTTCCAAGTTCAAATCAATAAAATTCATGTTTACTACATTTGTTGATTATCAATGTTTGCACACATTTGTGGATTATTTGGATGTTTAATTAGAAAGACTCGTCTACGGACGAGGCATGTTGGGTGAACTCTCGGTTCTTCCGAACACGTAACCTGACCCCCGGACCCATTTTCTCTCAAAGGTTTTTCAAAGTGTACCTCTAAACATGGCGTGGCGACTCCTTTTCTTTTTTTCATCATTGGAAAACAAAATTTTGGGCGAGCGCACATTCAGTGGCGACTCCGCTAGGGAAACACTTTTGAAAACCTGTTTTTCAAAATTAAGAGGGTCAAGCTTTCATTCAATTGGACATCGAACATATCCATCTTTGTGTGCATCATTGATGATCTCTTGTGGTACATGCATTTTGTTGCATTATGAGACTTGTGAGCGTTTTATGTATCTTTTGTGGCCATTCTATTGTGCTTTGGTTTTTTGTGCTTTGTCCCTTGCCATGGAGAGGCAGGGGCTGATTCCATTTTGCAGGGTCCTGGTTCAGTGACCACTCTAGTCGTGCGACAGCTCTGTCCCATGTTGTCCTGTGTCACGCGACATGATTGGTCACTGAGCTGTCTTCAGAAGCTGGTTTGAGGGCAGTCCCTTGAATCAAATTGGCTCATTTGATTGTTGTTCCCCTTGTTCCCTGTGAGAGTGTGTGTGTTTTATCTTCTTCTTTTTAAAATAAAAAAAAATTATAAAAAAAAAATTGTTTTTCATAAATAAAAGAACATAGTCATCCGCACACTACACCACATAGATTTAGAACCATCGGGTACGATTGACGGCATCGCGGACGGTGATAATATTCTCCTACGCTTGAGCGCCTAATGTCAAACCCATCCCCCTAGTGTGTTATAGGTGGCGCCACACTTAAAGCTTACCCACGGTTGGTTTTGATACAACATTTTTGAAGTTACATTAAAATGAATTGTTTTTGAAATTTACGTTAGGTCCTCATACCTTTCCCAAAACCTTACACCTTGTGGGCATGTTGAACGCAACATGGTTTCACGTGAGGACACGTCACTCCCGTGGCGTGTTCTAACGAGAGATCATGTCGCATTGTCACCATGCACAGACGAGAGGTCATGCCGGATTTTTCTTTGAAATTCTTCAAGAATACCCGTTATGCTGCCCAAATTTCCCCAGAAATTTGGACAACCTCTCCGTCCCATACGGTGCTTAGGTCTTGTTTAGGTATCATAACCTATTATAAATTTCAATGCAAATCATTTAGTGTGATTTGAATGTTGCGTCCTTAGGTTTCCCCAAGGTGTAGTTTGCGTGAATAAAGGCTTCTCCTTTCCCAACCGTACTTAGGATTTAAAACACTGATTTATACTTGAAGATAAATAAATTGTTTGCGCGAGTCAGTCCCTCCTTTCCTTTCCCTCTCCCGTATTTCCTCAAAGTCTTCTTCCTCCACTACCTTATAAACCTATATTTACCCCTGCAGCTACGGCGAGTTGGATCCGCTCATCTGTTCCAGGAGCTCGGTTGGTCCGTGTTGTTGAAGAAGTTCAAACAGTTTCGGGGGTTTCAGTCAGCTCAGAATCAGATATGGCCGAAAATGGTGATGTGTTTGCTGCTCAGTCTGCTGGAGGTTCAGTTTCAATGGGTCAACCGGGCTTGAATGACATGTCTGCAGAAGAGTTGAGAATAACTTTAGAAGCTGCTTTGGCCAGGGAACGTGAGGCCCGCTTGTTGGCTCAGAACGCCAAGGCCCAAGAGGAGGAAGTCCATACCCGTTTTGTCGAAGCTATGAGAGCCAGGGGAATCGCAATACTCCGCCGAGAAGATGGTTCTTACGAGGAAATCACTGAGGATAATAACAATGGGATCGGATCTGCTTCTCCTGTCCAACCTGCTCAACCTAACTACCATGCTATGCCTCCTCCTGTGAGTTACGCTCCTCGCCGAGATCGGATGTTGTCTCCGGAAATGATTGTGAATACCTAAGAAAGGTTTCCTCCCCCAATCTCTCAGGTGCATAACCAAGTTGCTCAGCATGTGTTTGACAAAAGCAGTGGCCAGCCATCGAACTTCCTTGATCTGACTTCCTCTCCAGCTCCCAACGCCCCAGCGCCGCAAGCTCAGTACGGATTCCAGTCCCAAGGAAACTATTCCCAACCCCAGGTCAGCATGTACCCAAACAGTTTTCAGTATGGTCAGTCCAATCTGCAGCAGAACGGTCAGTATCGTCTTTCAGGAAGCCAGATTTGTCAGGACAGTATGCCGCAATACCCTCAGTCCAAGTTCCAAAGCAACTTTCCTCAGCCCGCAGTTTGTTCTCCTCTCACCCAGCACCTGTATGGTTCCACCCCGTATTCAGCTCCCTGCATCAGTACCGGATTTTCTACCCATGGTCAGTTTGGAGGTCAATCAGTGTAGTTTGGTCCCCAGAATCCCAATGTTCAGTTTAATGGCTACGACATGTACGGGAATAGGATTCCCAGCTCAGTTAGTTTGTTGGATAGCAATATCAGTATCCCCAGTACTTTCGGTCTTCCCTCGGGTGCCTTACCCATCAGATCTGCTCCAGAGTTCCCAGTGCCGTCTTTGACTGTAGCTCCTGCTATTCCCCAAACCCCGGGAATGACTCCGGAGGTGACAGAATTACTAAGGCAAATGCAACAGCAAATTGATAGATTGACTGTGGGTTCCAGTGGCCTCAAGGTGGTTGACCCGGCTCAAGTAACGCCTCTTCCCCATAAGTTCAAGATGCCAAAGATGGATTTTGATGGTACGGCCTTGTAAGTACCCAAATCCGGATCGTCCAAATCCGTCAGAAAGTTAACCGAAATCCGTTAACTGGCCCGCTCCAGGTTAGCCGGAACTCGTTAAACTCTCCGTTGTTGTGCCAACGAGACGTCCCGGGACTGCCTCGTGCATCCCGACGTCGAACCGTACTTAACACGTGTCATCTCACGTAAAAGTATGGCTTTCCCTGAAAAATGCATTTTCCGGCACTTTCCGGGGGCGTTTCGGACATTTTCCTGATCGTTATTTTAAAAACGGACAAAACCGGACCGGAACGAATTCCCATAAGGTCGGTGACTCGAGAGGGCACGTGGCAGCCATGCCACCTCCTCTAGTCACCCTTCAATCACAAATCAAGGCTAAAAGACCAAAATACCCATGATTTGCAAGCCTAGTCCTACGACTCCCCGTGCACTTTTCCCGAAATTGCCAAAGCAAGTCCCCGCATTTCCAAAATACCCAAAAACCCCCTGGATTCAGTCCAAGTCCGTCCGGACTCCTACTGCATTTTCACCTATAAATAGAAATGGTTGTCAAAGCCAAAGGGAGGACCAAAATCACTCCAAAAAATCACCACCCTCACGGCCTAAGCAGTTTTCACCCCTTCCGAGCTCCCATTTCATCTCGATTCGCGTGAAACCTTCATATTTCGATCAAATACGCACCTTACTACTTCGAAACAACCTTTCGAATCACTTTCCGTGTCCCGTACACACCTCCCGAGCCAAAGGAGTCAACCCTAGCCATAGGTATAACTCCCTCTCTCTAAATCTCTCGTTCCGTCTCGGCCACGCGCCGGCCGCTACAACCATTTCGAACGTCGTTATTGAAATGTAGACGCCTCCGTCTAATGGGGTCCGATACGTTTTAGCCCCTCGATCCTCTTCTCTTTCCGTAAGAGAAGTAATCACGGGTTAAAACGACGTTCCGACCCCGTTCCGTTTACTTTTATTGTCATTTACCAATTCCGGATCGATCGATCCGTCGATCGTCATTTTAATTTCTGTCATTTACAAATCCGAGCCGTTTGGCCTCGTTGACTGTCATTTACAAATCCGAGCCGTTTGGCCTCGTTGATCGTCATTTACGAATCCGGATCGTTTGATTCCGTTGATACCGCACTTTAAATACTGTCATTTACAAAGTCCGACCCGTTTGGATCGTGATAGTATTTACTTTTCAAAGTCCGAGTCGCAACCCGATTCGTTGATCGCATATCATTTAATACGCATTTTTCCCGTAAAAATCGTTAACAATGTAATGCCCGGTTCAAAACCGGAGTTCGTCCGTCGAACTCTCTTTCAAAACGCGCAAATGACGTTCGGCCTCCGAATGCTCATCTTCAAACTAAAAGCCGCCATTTGACACTTAAAATCATTTAATACGCATTTTTCCCGTAAAATCGTTAACAATGACATTCTGTTCAAAACCGGAGTTCGACCTCCGAACTCCTTTTCAAACTCAAAATCGACATTTGCCACGCAAATGCTCATTTCAACTCAAAATCGACGTTTGCCACGCAAACGCTCATTTCAAACTCAAAATCGACGTTTGCCACGCAAATGCTCATTTCAACTCAAAATCGACGTTTGCCACGCAAACGCTCATTTCAAACTCAAAATCGACGTTTGCCACGCAAACGCTCATTTCAAACTCAAAACCGACGTTTGTCATTCAAACGCTCATCTTTTCAAAAGTCACCTAATCAACGTTTGTCATTCAAACCAAGATTAAGCTTGTCATTCAAGCCCCCATTTCAAAACACACACACACACACACACACACGATTTCGAGAAAGGTAGAAAGACTCGTCATGCGAGGCGTTTCGGGCGATCTCGTAATACTCTACCCGAAACGTAACTTGACCTCCGAACCTAACAATCTCTGGTACAAAAAGCTTTTTACTCGTTTTTGCTACCAATAAAAATGATCCCCGTTTTCAAAGCCTTTTCCTAAGTTTTTGCTACCAATAAAAAGGACACCTTTTCACAATAGCCGTTTCTCAACGTTTGGGCTCAAAATACAAAAACCGCGTGGCGACTCCTCATTTTCCCTTCCCATGAAGCGAGGTCTCAGACACCAACCCCTCCGCGAAAGACAACCGCGTTTCGCGCCCGCGCGAAATCCCGGGTAATTTCGCTGGCGACTCACTGGGAAAAGATACTTTTTTCAAAACTGCCGATGTTTTCTAAAAAGCCTTCCGTGGGTCAAACTTTCGTTTACCCTTCCTCATTTTCGTGTGTGTGAGTTCCTTTAAACCTCGAACGGTTTTTGTTTCGAAAGGCATTACATTGTCAACTTTTCAAAATCTTGCCATGTTTGTGCATCCCCATTCTTGTTTGATTTTTATGCTGTCTTTTGAACTGTGCATCATAAATTCTTTAAGACACATTCTGAAAAATCTCGTTTACTCGTAAAAGAATTTTAGTGACCGCACACTACGCGCACTTGCCGCCTCGGAACACCGCACTTCACGTGCACTTGCCGCCGGTACACCGCACACTACAACCCCTAACCCGGATGGCCTTATCGCTGCACTCCAATTGGTCTCGCGTATACCTTTCGGGGGCGCACGGGGTCATCCCAAACATCCCATCCTAGCCCGTGTAAGCCATGCACTCTTTGTGTCACACTTTGTCCAAGACCCCGGTTGGTTTTTTGGCTTAGCTCGTGTCATAAAGCCTAAGTGTATGTTTTTCACGCCGGGCCCCCGCTCCGAGTCAAGCTCGAGAGTTTGAGACCAAAGGTCGTTCCTGACCCGAAGTCTCGCGCTCTTCAGCCTTGACTTTGACGCGGAGCTCTGCCGAAAAATATACCCGAAGGTTCAATGTGACGCCGTGTCACCAAACTCGCCGTATGTATCGTGCCGCCCACAACTTGGCCAACGCTAAAAAGCTAAGGTCTCTCGCACAAGCGAGTCAGGAGAGGTCATGCCCAAATTTTGGCACGATCCCCGCCTTAACTTAAGGACGTTGACTTCGACTGTGGCCCGTACGTCACACACGTTGAAAGTTTGCGTGATCGCCTAGCCTTAAGTTCACTTTTTCCTTTGTCGGTGGAACTCGCTTGCCTTATCGTACCTCGCCGATAGTCCGTCCCGAGAAAGATGATCTACAATGGAAACGAGGGGCTTATAAGCGTAGTGACGAGATCCACCGATTAGAGCTCTAGGATTAGTTGCGAAAAGAAGACCCGCTCTTTTCCAACCGATTAGGACTCGAGAAAACGTGCTTTAAGTAAACATTAATCGGTAATCGCACATTGCACAAGCCCGAAAACCTTGAGCCAAATACCCTTTTCCGAAGCCTAAACCCTTCCTTTCGTTCCCCGCAATGAGCGTAAAGTGGTTCAGATTTCCGGCCGCCTTGCCAGATCACCGTAACGGCGTTGCCGTACGCTTCTTCGGTTCCCTCGCTCCTCGCCCAGAATTTCCGACATGTCTAGCTCACTGAGAAATCGTGACGGGAAGGACCCCGCCACCTGCAATGTATATGACATTGGAAGAAGCCATCCGGCTTGTGAGGTTCACAAGAGGCGTAAAGAAGATCGCAGATTTCGTGGTACAACTTTCCGAATGAGCGTGGTATAGCAGCTCTATCCCCGCCGACGGTACTTTTGTCCCGGGTCGAGGATGACGATTCTCCGAAACCAGCTCACCAAACCTTCAATCAGTTCCTCCCCGCCAACTTACGGGATGCCTTCCAACCAAGGAAACAACCGACCTAGGCTCCATGTTGCCACCTCTCGTGGCAACCCCGCCATTTTTGGTCACCTGCTACTCCTATCACTCAATACCACCACCGCACCGCCGGACCATCTCAGATGCCAATATTCCTCAATACCCTCCCGTGTTCGTCCCATTGCCTATACACGAATCTCTAAACACCGGGACAAACCCCGATACAGCTTCGTAAAAGGCCCCGTATATTCTCATATACCAAGCCTTCCACCTCCAATCACTACCGCTCACGTGGTAGCACCCGGCGCCGAGCCTCACAAAGCCCACCACCGGACCCAACCTTAGCCTGGATGGTCGAGCAAATGAAAGACTCGAAAGCCACCATGAGCAGCTCAAAGCAGAAACGCTCAAATCCACAGATCCGGAATGGTCACGCCTCTCCCGCCAAGTTCGTAATCCTGAGATGGACCGATTCGACGGAACCGAATGTCCTCAAACGCACGTCGACACCTACGTTCTCGGCATGAGAGCAAAAGGAGCAACCCTCCAAAGAAATGGCCGACCACTTCCAAAGACACGCTTAAAAGTTCGGCCGTTACGATGGTTTCGAGGGTCAAGCTCGCGGATCGCCACACTGGGAACAGACGCAACATCTTCCCGGAACGGCATGCATCCAACTTAGAGTGGGAAACAAGTCGCGAGGACTTAATCACCACCGAGCGTAAAGCGGATGAAAGTGTTGGGGAATTCTACAAGAGATGGAGCCGGAAACTCTCCGAGATCATGGAGCCACTCTCCAAAGACGAACATGCGGATCTTCAAGTCCCGCTTAAGACCGTCCATCGAACTCTCATCGGGCCACAATTTCTTCCTGCATCTCCGGCCATGGTCAATGCCGCTCACAGCTCGAGAAGGATCTCAAGGAAAAGTTGGCTACCGCACAGCCTATACGTATACCGCTCGCCAGCTGCATTCAATCCCGCACCGGCCCCCGCAAAGGGAAAGATACGTCCGTCAACTACGTCCATCGTGGACAACGGGTAATGTAAACCTGGGCCCCGCAAAGCAACAATTCTACTCGTAAGCACTGCCGTACACTTCGACAAGTTAGACATGCCACCGAGCAAGATGCCGGGAAGGGTTAATCAAGGAGGGTCTCCTTAAGCCCGGCCAATTACAAACCCAAAATTCCCGTAGCCAATGCGGACAAGAGCAAATATCGCGCCTTCCATCGCATCACGGCCATACCACCGACAACCGTTTGGGGTTACGATACGAAATCCGTAACTTGATAGAAGAAGGCAAGTTAGAGCGCCCGTGGCCCAATACACGCTGGGAACCCTTTCCGAACAATAACAACGTGAATTCCATTGAGCGGGTGCCCAAGAGGAGTGCCACAGAACCGGTTTCTCCGCCTCTTCAGCCGGATCCCCTCTAATGTCCACATCGCCTATGATGTTTGTGGATCGCTCCGCCTCGCTCGGGAGTACGAGTCCCGAGAAACCGTCCGGAGCAATCCTTCGAGAAAACAAAAGAAGAAATCCTCTCAACAAAGAATCGAGAGAAAGATACGAAGCCGGGGACACCAAAGCCAGTAGGTACACTCGGAGAACCTTCCGGGAGGTTCGACTACTACGTCATCGTACTCCAACCCCCTCTTTGCCTCCGTGCCATGCAAATTAGAGCAGACAGGGTGGAAAGCCGAAAAGTCCCGCCGAAACCGTAATTCAGACCCCGGGACACCGGAATACCTCGCATCTTGGTAATCTTATCACACCGTAAGCCTAATCCCCGCGGATCGCCCAAGATTCAATTTGTCCAGCCTTCCGAGCTCGGACCAAGAAAGGAAGATCAAGGTCGGCTTGGCAATCGCACTCGATCATTGTGCTAACCAAGGGCGGCAACCGCCACAAGCAGCCTCAACACACTCCCGAGGTTCCAAAGAAAGGCTTTACCTCGCAAGAGGAAGACAGAAACGGATGGCCGGATGACTCTCCTTCTACGGATAGAGACGAGATCTACGACTCCCGTTTGTATGGCGCATGATCACGTTCGTGATGAAGACCTACCGAGAGATGCCTGGGCACAACGAATCTCAGTACATCACTCTCAAACTCAACACCATATCACTCCCTGAGTATTGGTAGATAACGGGTCAGCCGTTAATGTTCTCCCTCTCAAAGCATGATGCGAGCTCTCCGCATCAATGAAAGCCATCCGATTCCGCGCCGACTATCAAGGCCTATGACAACTGCGTCTCATCCCATCCCGGGACGGTGACTCGAACTCGGTTCGAAACCCAAATGGTGCCAAAGAAAAATTCCATGTGATGGACATCCCATCCGAGTTCACAGCTCTTTTGGGACGCCTTGGCTACACCACATGAAAGCCATAGCTTCCACTCTCCATCGCCGTGTTAAGTTCATTAACCGGTATGGAGATCTCGAAGTCATCTCGAGGATAGTTTCCTCATAGGAAACGAAGCCGAGACAAGAGCTGCGTGTCCGCACTCGTGCACCGGGTTACCTCCTTCGAATCAACCAAGGGACTACCGGCAAATCTCATCGAATCCTCGTAGTCCTGGAGATGCTAACTATGTAAACGTACTCGAGCAAAGAAGTGCACTCGGGCAGCCCGATACATCAAGTTCAACTGCCGTTTCCAACATTTGGAGGCGATTGGAAGGAAACGCCGAATATCGCCATGATGCGGGCACATAAACCCCCGTCTCGCACGGAGATTCGTCGCATTCTCCAAACCAACTCTCTCGGCCCCGCTGTGCCAAGAGATCTTTGTAATAAAGGTCAACAAGCAACGTCATTCTCGTGATGAATGCATGGAAGTCGTATGGGATGTCCTCCACGAGGAACTACCCGCTGCACCCCTCTTCTCCAACGAAGAGCATGATGTTTTCCTAGCTACTCCAACAACGCAACCGGACGCAATACGTCCCTACACTTGGATTGAGCAGTCAGATGATGATGAATCTGGACTCTCCGGAGTCGAGGACGCGGCACTGCGCAGTGCACTCTCGCATCCACATGCTCGCTTTGAGGACGGAACTCCTTCCGATCGTGTCACCTACGACCAAGGTTCCAATACCATGGAAATTGTCAAGCTCAACGTCCAAGCATGCAAAGCCTATCCGACAATTGGAAGTTATTGGTTGACACGACAAAGAATCCTCTCGATCAAGTGGTTGACGACGACTTCGCCAACATCATCTATTCCGTATATCCCGATGATACCAAGGATCCGGTCCTTATCGTCGATTCTCGCAATACCAAGGTCACCTCGACGATCGCCCGCTCATGGTAAACGAGGCTCGGCCAAGCGAGCTCGCAGCTCATCACTACTTCCGAGTACCACCCTGGCTGCAACCGGCCCGTGCCGGGCTCAAGCTTATACCCTCAAGCGCCGCCAAGGCCAAGGGCAACAACAAAGGAGACCAAGCTCCTCACCCCGCTACGAGTCGATCAACCTCGGGAACGCTTCCGATCGCCCACCCCGAAAACATCTCGTGAAAGTCTTCCCGCAAGGCGTAGCCGCCTTCCGACATAGGAAATGACCACCTCAAAGCATCAACATGCTCCAGCCGATTCTACTCCCACTGTCACGGCCCCGGATTCGCACATCCCGCGCCGATCGCTAGCTCGATAGACTTGGCGATCGAGCGAGATCACGAGACTGCCAACATTGCATTCAATACCCCCGTGGGGTCAATCAAGCGTATATGGGCAAAATTCTTGGTAACCGAGATCAAGGAAGGCCGCATGGAATGTCCTAGTCCGACTTCCTTCGTCAATGTAATCCAAGTGTTCCCGCCATTCGGCGATTTGAATGTAATCACGGTTCTCGGACACTAGCCGACGGCGCACCTACGGAGATCGCTTAGCTCTCGCGAGGAAAGCCCTCATGGAACTAGCCGCTCAAGAAAGTCGTCTTTGGGACGAAGACCAAGCTCGAAAGACTTACAGGACCAAGCCCTTAAAGTGTCACAGTGCCTTCTGCATTTAAAGCTAGAGGCCACTCTAGACCGCTCGACCTCAAGAGCTTTGCTCATGGCAACTTCCCCGACTACCGTCTCGTTCTCATCCAACCCCTCTCGCTGTGCAAGGGTGGTCAACGGTCCCGATGACCTAGGAGATGGAACGTCACACAGAAAGAATCCCGCCGCTTACCTTCCCTAGGAAAGAAAGTTCTCTCGTGAAAGCGACGACGAAGACGATGAAACCATTCTCTTCCAAGCCGGGCATGAAGTCAACAAAACCGGACTCCCAAGGGTCCCTGGGAGGATGGGAACGGATCATTTCCGCACTCAAAGTGAAAGGCCAACTCAGGGAGGAAGGTCTATTTAAAAACAAGAGGAAGATGGAAATTCGTCTCGAGCAACTACTCAGTGGAAATTCCACGCCTACGGCATTCGTTTACGTAAACGATCAACCGGGCAAGAACCAATACATGGGCAGATGTTCGGGAAGCCGTGTACTCACCTTCCGACATACCCGCCACTCGATAAAGCAAAGGAGAAAACTCTCCCCGATGGAGGTTTACCTAGACTGCCGCACGCAGCTTCAAAGAAGCACCGGCTATTCTCACATGGGAAGAAACGCAGCACTCACTCTCGACGCAGTTCCGCCGCAAGAAGGTTGATCCGGGGCCCAAAGCGGAGGAAAACTAGCAAACCACGAGTATCGCGCACCCAACTCTGCACGCCCCGAGTATGCTCAAGAAGAAGGAAAGGAACGCGATATACCGTGAAGAGATCAAGGAGACCGTTCGCTAAGCCGAGAACTCTCCAACCTCCCCTGAGGGTCGCCAACGCACAGCTTCAAGCCAGTGCAACCACCGTTGTGCACCGACATTCGAACAAACCAAGGCCAAACTCGTAGGCTACCTCCCGCAGAGGCACCTAAGCGCATCCTGGGACGTAATCCGCAGCCGCCGAAGCTCCCTGAATTCATCCGCAATCAATGAGTTGAGGGAAGACATATGGCCCTATGCTACGAGGAATCCTCCTCTAACTATGGCTCAACTCGTGAGCAACCTCGTTCGTAAGGGACCAAACCCGATGTCGCCGTCCTAACCCGATCGGGTCAAATCCATGCATTACCACCTAAGGCCACCAAAAAGCCGATGGAGCTGTAATTGCAATCCGGCCACCGAAGATGCAAATTCCTTGAAAGAGGACCCGATCCTCACTCACCTCAGCGGGACTCGGGCGAACATTTCTTGGTCTCTCGCCACCTCCTCTTATCCTCACAAGCTCAAGCTAGAGGAAAGCCTCGGCCCGTACCATGGTCCCCGTGGACGCAACCCCGCATGAAGTCATTCGCATGATTGGCAACATCCACTATGGCAACATTATCACCTTCATGCATTTGGACCTTCCAAAATTTGGGGCCGATCACAATGAGCCGCTCTACATCACAGCCCAGTGGACGAGCGTCGCCTTCCCCGCGTGTTGGTAGACGGAGGTTCCTAATGAATGTCTTGCCCGCCAAGATGATGGACCCGCTTGACATCAAGCCCACAGATCCGAAGCCTTCACCCACACTGTCAAGGCCTATGACTCTACTTCCCGTACAGCTTCTCGGGGTTGCTACTCTTAATATCCGGTTCTGTAGCGGATGATCCCCACCAAATTCCAAGTGTTTGGACATTCCAATCACTTTCACAGCCCATCCCGGGGCGTCCCCGGGCCGCATCAAATCAATGGCGTGGCATCCACCCTTCATCAAGCCTCAAGTTCACGTACGAGGCAACGAAGCACCACGACCTCGGCGACAACGTCACCACCGAGGGGGACCAAACACCAACAACATTCCATTGTTGGAAATCAAGCATAATGATGACATGCCATTAACTGGATTCACTGCGGAGACCTCCAAGATCCAAATATGCAACGTGGACCTTCCACTGCCTCACGATCGATTCCTCCCGCCACGAGGATGATGAAACTCATGAACTTCATCCCGTGATCTGGGCTCGGCAAGAGGCCGCAAGGCCAACACCAAGTTATTGAAGTCAAGGACCACACCACGGTCCAGTGGGCTTGGCTACGTGCCAACACCGGCCGACATCAAGGAAGACAAAAGGCTCGCCCGCACCAAGGCAAGCAGCACTCGCAAAAGGGGAACATTCGATGGCACACCCACCTCGACCTTACAGCTTTGACCTCGCTCATTACTTCACCAAGGGAACCAACAGCGTAACCGAGGGGAGCGACAAGGGAACCAAGCAGCGAACCGAGGGGAGCGACAAGGGAACCGATGCAGAATCGGGGACCGACAATAAACCATAGCCAGAATCAGGGGGCCGACAGGAACTGATGAAGATGAGAAAGAAGCAGTGGATAGTCGCACACGAGACTACAGAAGAATGGAACAGCCTAGCACGGGACCTCAAGCGTTTCGTAGGACTCAAAGCTAATCCGATAAGGTGGAGCGTTCCTCGACATCACAGGCTCTACACTGGACCAACCGCCACCACAGTCCAAAGATGAGTACACATTCAAGGGAATCCCGGACTTGGAGGAACAACTCAAGGTACTCTCCATGGGAAATGATTGTTCGGATCGCCCGCCGAGGCCACATTCGAGACAGTAAGTCCAAAGCGTAAGGAACCGGAGTCATGAAGACGCTCTCAGTGGACCGGTGTACAGAGTCTGTTTGAAGAAGTCATGGAGCTGCCTAACTTGATCGACTAGTGGCTCCGACAACAAAGATGATCGCCATGATAGGGACGGCAGAGGCCAAGCCTCTCGATCCCCGTACCCTCATCAAGCATCCAAGCAATGCCATCAAGAATTGGGTAACTTTCATCGGACTCAAGGCAAGCCGAGGCGAACTAGAAGACAAGCTAGGCCCGCACCCACATCTCCCTAAACCCGGTCTCAAACCCTCTCGAGTCGGTCCTTGTCGAGTCCAGTCCTTCGAGTCATCCAATGGCCTTACGCCGGAGGACTATAATGTTGTAGCCAATCATGTATTCCCGTTCTTGTTTAATGAAAAGTCGACCTTTCGGAGTATCCTCTCATTGCCACTTTAACAACCGATAAGTTAACAAACAACTTAAAAGACGTTAATAATTCAATTGATAAAGAAAGCGGACACATTAAACGAACAATACATTAAAGAAGTTCTCGAGCGTGTAGTTGAACAAGAGGACAACCGGGCCCAAGCCGCCGAAGAGGTTATGACCAAAGTGAACCTCCGGGGTCAGTGCAAGAGCCTAAAGAGACACAAGGGCAATTTCTTCGCCGATGCAGGAAAAGGAAGCCCCTGGATAAACCTCCTCAGGGAGTATGTTGACGTGTTCGCTCGGGTCATACCGGGACATGCCAGACTCGATCCTCGATCGTGGAGCACGTAATTCCCCTGGATCCCGAATCCAAGCACATCAAATGTAAGCCGCGCAAGATCAAGCCAGAGTGGTCCTTGCAAGTTAAAGAAGAAATTGAGAAAATGCTCCGAGTTGGTTTCATCGAGTGATTGAGTACCCGACTTGGCTCTCCAACATCGTGACGGTCACCAAGGCCAACGGAAAGGTCGAATGCTTTGCGTAGATTTTCGGGATCTCAACAAGGCCAGCCCTAAAGATGATTTCCCCTGCCTAACATCGACATGTCGGTCGACACCACGGCAAATTTCGAAGTAAAGTCCTTCGTGGACGGGTTCTGGATACAACCGTATCAAAATGTCCGAGGAGGATCGTGCCAAGATCGCTTCACCACTCCACGGGGACATACCGTTACACGGTCATGCCGTTCGGTCAAGAACGCTAGGGCTACTTACCAAATGGGGCCGCAATGACCTCTTCCATGACATGATTCACAAGGAAATCGAAGTATACATCGATGACATGATCATCCACTCCCAAGGGATCGGACATGCAAAGACATGACAGATTCGAGGAAGTTCTTCACCGTACTCGAAGGCACTCCATGAGGCTAAACCGGCAAAGTGCACCTTCGGGCGTCAGCGCGGCAAGGTGCTTGGGGTACATGGTTACTGTAAAGAGGTATCGAAGCCGATCCTGTGAAGATCAAGACCATCATCGACATGAAGCCGCCTCAAACCCCCGACAAGTAAAAAGCTTCATGGGAAGGCTTCTATATCGGCCGCTTCATCAACCAGCTTGACATCTTCGCGAGCCCATGTTCAAACCGATGAAAAGAATGCCGACATCAAATGGGACTCCGAGTGCCAAACGGCTTTTGAGAAAATCAAGACCTACTTGGTTAATCCCCCAATTATGTGCCCGCCACATGAAGACAAGCCACTACTCCTGTATCGACGCAATGAATGCACACGTCAATCGGAGCAATGCGGCACAAGCCATGGTCGATTCCAAGGTTGAGCATGCAATCTACTTCGTAAGCCGAAAGCTTCAAGGAAGTGAACTTAGCTACTCAAGATCGAGAAAACTTGTACCGCCTTGGTATGGGTAGTCGAGAAACCGAAACACTACATGTAGTCGCATTCGGTGCTCCCGGTCTCCAAAGTGGACCCCGTCCGATATCTCTTTGACAAGCCATCCCCTCAATGCGGCTAGCCAAGTGGTCATTCTTCCGGTCGAGTTCGAAATCAAGTACATGGTCGAAAATCAACAAAGGGCGCAGTAATGGCGCATCACCCGGCCGACTTCCCAAGCAATGAACCTAAGGGTCCCGATCCGCAATTTCCTGACGACGGAATCTTTTCACTTGGCCGCAAACCGCCGGCAACTCTTCTTCGATGGGGCAGCCAACAAGAAGGGGAATGGTATTGGAATGCTCCTTTGTCGATCCCAAGGACGAGCATACTCCCATATCCATCAAGCTAAATTTTGAAGCAACCAACAATGCGCGAGAATACGAAGCTCGTGCAGCAGGTTTGGAAGCCGCCCTCGAGCGCAACATCTCGTAGCCGGATGTATATGGAGACTCGGCATTGATCATCAATCAAGTATCCAACAAATGGAAGACGGTAGATTCTCGCCTTCGAAGTACCACGCGTACATGGAGGAGCTCATTGCTCAGTTCAAGGACATCTCTTTTCACTATTTGCCAAGAGACAGGAACCGCTTCGCAGTACGCCCTGGCAACCCTCGCCTCTTGTCGAAATTCTCGATGGAAAAGCGGTAAAACCCCTCAGTAATAGGCAGACGGGAAACACCCGCCTATTGCTGTGAGATCGAAAAAGAAAAAGAAACGATCGACGAACCCTGGTACAATCAGATTTACCAGTACCTCCAAAGCGGAGAAGCTTCCTTCACAAATGAAGATGGAAAATACAAAGAAGGGATCAAAGCCAAAAACATGATGGCATTAAAACGCCTGGCATCCCATTTCGTCATTCTGGGGGGTATGTTGTACAAGAAGCGCCACCAAGGGCCACTCCTTCGGTGTGTAAACAAAGAAAAGCCGGCGAGCTAATGAACGAAGTTCACAACGGAACCTCGCGGCCCGCACATGAACGCCCGAGCATTGACACAGATCATTCTCCGTATGGGATACTATTGGATATCAATGGAAACAGACTGCATCCAGTTCGTCCGAAGCTGCGATAAATGTCAACGGTTCTCCAACCTCAATCACATCCCTCCTCATGAACTCTATTGCATGACTACGCCATGGCCTTTCGCCACATGGGGAATTGACGTCATCGGCAAGATCACTCCTCCAGGGAGCAATGGTCACGAGTTCATTTTAGTCGCAATGACTACTTCACCAAATGGGTAGAAGCCGATCGTACAAGGTACCGAATTCTAAGAAGGTGGCCGAGTTCATCCGCGAGAACATCATGTGCCGACACGGAGTGCCCAACGAGATCATATCCGACAATGGGACTCACTTCAAGGAGATTGTGACCAACTACCGACCGAATTCGTAGTCACACGTCACAAATCTTCTCCTTACGTACCACAAACCAATGGTGCAAGAGAGGCAACCAATAAAACTCTCGCCATGATAATCGTAAAGATGACCACTCGCAGGTCGGGACTGCCCGAAAAGCTACATCTAGCCCTCTCGGGGATACAGACGCGCCGTAACCGCCACAGGAGACTCCGTTCGCGCTTACCTACGGAATGGAAGCGATGTTGCCCGTGGAATTGGAAATTCCATCCCTCCGAGTCCTCTTGGAAAACGGGATCAATGAAGTCGAATGGCTACAGAGCCATCACGACGAACTTGCTCTACTCGACGAGCGCAGATTGAAAGCCATGGAACACACTCGAGCCTATCGTGCGTAATGGCCCGAGCATTCGATAAGAAAGTCAAGATCCGGGACATCGTAGAAGGCGACTTGGTGCTAAAGGAAAAGCCTCCTACGCGCACTCAATTCCTCGGAAAGTGGGAGCCTACCTGGATAGGACCGTTCGTGGTACAAAGAATCTTCTCCGGAGGAGCCATGAAGCTAGCGGACTTGGACGGAAACCCTTTCGTTAACCCCGTGAACGGAAGCAAGCTCCGCAGATACTTCGTTTGAGGAAGAGCACGAGTCAACTCTACTTCCCCATACACCGTCCCTCGCAAATTAAAGTGCTAAAAGAGTAATACCCAACCGGATACATTCCCGCTAATGATCCAGTAAAAAAAATGTGGTCGCACTTCTTTTGTCTTTGTTTTCTCAAATTCACCTAAAGTGTCGAACTACGGTGACCCGAGCCCCTTAGTCCAACCGTAAAAGGGGAACATAGGCACCATCATTGGTTCGGTCTAAAAACAAAAAAATACAATAAGCATCAATTGCTTGTGTTTCGAAAAACTCTTTTCATTTAACCTACAAATTCATAACGGTTAAAACATTCTTTGATGAGTTCAAGCACGGCCAACTCTTGACTCGCTACACGCTAGCAAAACTACAATAAAACATTAATCAATTAATGTGTCTCGCAATGACAATGGGTGGATACTGACAAAGAAGGTCAACCTAGTTTCCCGTACTAGGTCCTTCATCCTTCTTCCCCTTCCCTTTTCCCCGGCGAGTGTTCTTCACCTTCGCAGAAATATTCCGCAGGCCTTCTACCCGGCTCGTGACTCTTCCCGACGCTCCGTCAAGCCTCGCGGCCGTCAACGCAGCCTCTTTCTCTAGCTCTGTCTCGAGCCGCCTCGCTTCGAGCCATCATCACAAGGCTTTGATTGGCCTCCCGATCAAGACTTGCCACATAATCGCCCATGGCATCGCCAACACGATTCCCTGTGGTTAGCCTCTTGCTTCGTCCTCCTCAAGGTCGAGCCGCTCCAGTGATCGCACTCACCCTCACTCCGTCTCCACAAGATAGCCATCTCGTGTCTCCCCTATACACTCTTCGTACTGGGCCGTATATCGCGTCGACGTAACAATGCCCTCTCTCCGGTGAAAGAGAACCCCGGGCAGAAAGGACGCGTATTGCCACCACCGGTGATCGCAATAGCGTCGAAGGATCTTCCATCCGCAGAGATCCCACCTCAAAGGTAGCAAGATAACTCGTATCGGGCCAAGGGCATCCGCTCCACTGCATCGTCGCAAAACCAATGATAGAATATAGAAAGACGTCCGAGACAAAGCCCCGCACTCGACGATCAAATGCACCCTCCCGAGTGGTCCCGCAAGTCTCGTAATTTCCAATGGGAACCCACCATCGCAAATGATGCGTGCAAAGTCCGGCCATCCAGAGCTCCAAATTTCACCCGATCGCTTCCCTATCACCGTAGGACGCCGCGAGAAAGACCAAGCGTCACAGACATTGGCACCTCGTGCATCATCTCGTAGCCTCTCCTCAACCACACGGTCCGCATAGCGGGACTCCCTCCCCACATGTATCGGCTTACCGATCGCCATCCGGCCTATGCGCCAGAACGCCTCACCCAAGACCAGCGGCACGATGTCTCCCCACTCCGCATCGCCTCACCAGGTCCAGACACCGTGATGGCACACACCCAGAGACGTGAATGTGAATAGAGTAGCAATCGCGCACAGAGCAAACGCGCCCCACGAAAAGACGCTTCCTCAGCCTCCGGCAAATCTTTCGGGCAAGCCCCGAAATGTCAACGTAATCGGTATCCTCAGACAAGCATCCCGTATGCTTCTCCAAATGAGATACCAAACAAAGACACTAGCTTCTCAACAAAGGGCTATGCCACCAAAGATACGGAAGAACTAGCCGTTCCGTCTCAGTCCTCCTGCACGGCCCGGAAATCTTCAAACGTAGGAGTGATTTCGTTGTACGAAAAGCCGTACACATTCCTCCGTACGTCCTGTAACCGAGACGCGGCTCTCAAAAGATCCCAATCTGCATGAGCTCCTTCAAAGCCCAAACAGATTTAATCCCGTAATGCCTTCGAAAAACCTTTTGTTCTCGCCTCGTGTGGTTCCGTACCCACGATCGAAAGTTGTCCAAATATCGCTCTTGCATTCGAGACGATAACTTGGGAAAGGGAGCCATGTCGAAAAATGAAGGGAACCTTAAGAAATGGAAAGGAATTCAAATGTATGAACAAAAAACTATGCAGCTTAAACAATTGCAAAGCCGAAACCGCAATTTAAAGAATCTGGAAATTCATTCCAAGTCCGGCCGACTCCCTCTCGTAGTTGATTTGGTCAACTCTGCAGCCACCGCCCCTAAATTGGAAACATTTCCAAGCCACTCCCTCGTTCACCTTTGAGAAATCTCGCGTGCCGCCCATGGTTTCATGCAACAAATATCGCATCCCTTCCGCCCCTGCTCGTGCAACAAAAGGCAAATAATTAATAATTAGTGCATACATGCTTAATTTTTGACCCGTTCAATTTTTAATGCATTTCTTATTTTATTTATTTTTGATTAACCCACTTCCTTATTTGCCAAAAATAATGTAGGTGATCAGCGTAATAAATATGCGAACATGTGTTCCGCCCCACCTGCGCCTTTTTGCAAATACAGCTTCAAATCAAAATTTGTTCCCGACAAATACATGCATTTTGTCTAAACAAAGCAAAGAAAGAAAGAAAGCAAGAAAAGGGGACTACTCGAGTCCCGCTCGTCATCCGTACACTCGACGTACCGCTCCGCCGCCGATCCGTCGCAAAGGAACTCGCCAAATTCCTCCAAATGGGAATAGGCGAAGGGCCTCCTGAGTACGCGAACTCGGGACTCTCTCTCGCGCCCGAGTGCGCAGAAGAAGGAGCTCCAAATCCAGCCTGCTCCGCCCGCGAACCGGCCGAACCCCGTGTAAAGTCCTCCCACCGCCGTGGGAGCAGGCGAATCTCTCGGCCTAGACGGCCCCCGATCACGGACGTCCACGCTCCTCCGGAACCGCACCGCATGAACTCCACGAGCCTCCTAGCATAGGCGGACCACCCGTCCACCACCTCGCCTACGGGCGCGTCATTGTACGTACGGCGTATACTGCGAACCAGAAAGTCATCGAAAGCAAGCGTAAAGTACGTATGCAACATTTGCGTAATGCTACTATCAAATGCGTAAAATCAAAAAGGGTGCTCACCGAAGCATTGGGGTCCGCCCGTATCGTGGTCTCGGCTCGCCCGGGAGCGGATCACAAGTCGCCTACGCGAACCGTCCAGCCTCGTACGCTAGCCTAGCTCGCGGGACCGGAAAATCTCGAGGACCTCCTGTGGACCTCGCCTCTCTATGCCGTACTCGCGGCTCTCACCATCTCAAGAAAACATCATAGGCGGCCCCCGCTTGCGACGTACTCGGTGTATTACACGCCCGTATGTACTCTCCACTGTCCATCGCATCTCCCGGGATGCCGCACGTACAAAGGAGGATCCACCGGCACCAAAGGAAGGGATCCCCGCCTATGCCGACGAGTCACCCTCTCCCCTGCATACATGGCGTCGCAGTGAAGTCCCACCAGAGCTTCCGCCTCCGTGTAGTCTCGCCGGCAATCTCGAACAAATACGGCATCGAACCTACTCCACTGTGTCACTGGATCCTCTCGTAGAACTCCCGGTTCAAGCCAGAGATATCTCCTCGTACGACACTCGAGTGCCAACTCTCGAAGAAACCGCCTCTTCGCCTTCTTCGCCAAATCAACATGGCAGGAACAGGGTCGATATGGCTCCTTGATGTCCTAAGCTCGCGGATCAACACCTCGTAGCACCGCACTCTGCCAAAAGAATGGAAAGTTATGTCGCCTACAAAGCGTATACATACGAGTACATAAAAGAGGCAAGGAAGAGAAAAAGTACGTGAACTTACATCCAAGACAAAGCGTGAAGCGCCTAAAGGAGTGCTCCTCTCCCCGCGAGAACTCTCGTCTAGGGAATGGTAGAGCTCGGCCACCCAGCCTCCCCACGCGAACCCCTCACGGCATCCAAGTCTACCAAATGACCCGAGCAAAGCGGAAGTGACAAGACGTGTCGAAGTCGAGAATAAGGTCGCCGACAAATGAAACCAAAGGAACCTCGAGCGGTACGCTCCGCGGTCATCCTCCAGACCCAGCCAGATAATCGGCAACACCCGCCTCCGTATGCCTCTCCATCGGCTCGTACCGAATGCCTAAGCCCCGGCATCGGTAATATCAAAACCCAAAGCAGCCTGCATAACCGCTCCGGGTGTAACCATCAACCCACACCGCCGTGTTGCCATAAGTCGGCAACCCAAGCATAGCGGCAAAATCCGTGGGAGTCACCGTCGCCACCCCCCATCCGAAATGGAAAGTGTGGGTCGTATCCCACCAATACTCACTCGTAGCAACATACATAGACTCGGCCCTCGGGGTATCACTGCCGCAGCCCACAACACCGATGAACCCAAAGAAACCCGGAGTCAAGCACCGCCCGCCGCGGACTCCTCTCTCCCTCTCGAGCCACGTCCGGGATAATGTCCCACAATGCTCGCACCGCCTCAAAGGCACCCCGACTCTTCTGGTTATGAGTATTAACCGTCCCTGTCCCCTGCAGACAAACACCATGTAAGCAACGTCAACGTAAATGCACCAACGCATGTCAAAAGGATGCAATGCAGTATACGGTTCTCATTCATTTCCTACGTATATTCTCATTCATTTCGAAAACTCCGTCGAATCCGGAACTTTCAAAACATTTCGAAAACTCCGTCGAATCCGCAACTTTCAAAACATTTTGAAAACTCCGTCAAATCCGGAACTTTCAAAATCTTTCGAAAACTCCGTCGAATCCGGAACTTTCAAAATCTTTCGAAAACTCCGTCGAATCCGGAACTTTCAAATCTCTTTCGAATTTTTCGAAAATTTACTCCGTCCCGAATTAAAGCTACTTTAATTTTGGAAAATGCATCTAGACATGGAATTTTGCAACCAAAATTTTTATGTCATCCACCCATAGTGTCAATTGAACTACATCCTAGTCAATTTCGACAAAGGTTCATAGCAAAGTCAAAAGCCCTAATTCAAGCACCAAAATCCCTAAGTTCATTCCTAGCAAATTTCTAACATTTAAAGAATGCACATTCTTAAAATTAATGGAATTTGTAGGAAACTTACTTGTCTTTTGATCCCATCCTTGGAGTTGTGTCTATCCCTCGCCGGATAAAACTCCGCCGGATTCAATGGGTGAACAATGGTTCGAATGGTCCGAACCAACCGTGTTCTTTCGTCATCGGTCCTTCCATGACGAGCCATTGGTCCTCCTTCACCTTCCATGGCAAATTTCCTTCACAAATTCGAGCAAACCTTGCAATTTGGGTTGGATTTTTCTCTCTCCTTTCTCTCTCTCGTCGGAAAATATGGAAGAAATGGGGTGAGGTTTAAGGCTTGACTTGAACCGATTTGAACTTAGTCAAATTCACCCAAGTCCCCGACTTCGCCGCATTTTAAAAAAGATTCCTTCCATTTTGGTCCCTCAACTTTTGGCAATTCCACTTTACCTCTTTGGGCCTCCCCAAAAGTATAAAATTCCCAGCTAGACATTTCTAACGCCCATCCCCGAGGATAAATCAAAGCCGGGCCACTAACGCCCGTCTCCCGCACCGTTAAATTAGTCCGTTGACGTTTGACATTCAAACGCTCAATCATGTCTCCGACATTCCAAGCATTATTCCGTCTCCCGACGTTAAAATTTAATAATGGTCTTCACCATTAAAGTCTTAACCGCGACCTTTCAGGGTCCGACTCCCAGCCCGCTTGCTGTCTCCTGGCCCGACTGACCCGAATGGGATGAGCTTTCCATGGCTCTCAATTTATAGACAGCTATTCCCCCTGTTCAAGATTTAAAATAAGTCAACCGTAAAGAGGTTGAAGGAGGTCATGCGAATATTTCCAATTCTCAACCGCGACCTTTCACGGTCCGATTCCAAAGTCTCAATCGCGACCTTTCACGGTCCGATTTCACTCTCAATCGCGACCTTTCACGGTCCGATTCCAATTCTCAATCGCGACCTTTCACGGTCCGATTCCAATTCTCAATTGCGACCTTTCACGGTCCGATTCCAATTCTCAACCGCGACCTTTCACGGTCCGATTTCAAAGTCTCAACCGCGACCTTTCACGGTCCGATTCCAATTCTCAATCGCGACCTTTCACGGTCCGATTCCAATTCTCAATCGCGACCTTTCACGGCCCGATTCCAATTCTCAATCGCGACCTTTCACGGTCCGATTTCAATTCTCAATCGCGACCTTTCACGGTCCGATTTCAAAGTCTCAATCGCGACCTTCCACGGTCCGATTTCAATCCCCCATCTCGACCTTTCACGGTCCGATCTCAAATGGGCCAATCCCGACCTTCGCGGTCCGACCTCCACTCTCCTATCGAGACCTTCGCCGTTCGTCTTCTCGAAACAAAGAATAAGCCCGAACCCCAAGGCACGAACGCCTGCAACAATCCCTCTTCGGCCATCCTCGTAAGCCCGAACACCTTTTCTACTTCAGAAGTGAACATTCATCTCCCCGCCGCCGCCGTAAGCCCGATCGTTCCACCTCGCCGGCAATCGCAATAAGCTCCGCACAACAATCCTCTTCGGCCATCCAGTAAGCCCGAACGCTCATCCTCTGCCAGATAAACCCGGCAACAAAGAATAAGCCCAAAGACCTAAGGCACGAACGCCCTCGTCGCATCGCAACTCCGGCTTGAGGCGCCACACGCCCTCGAAGGTTTCAAGCCCTGTGTTCGACGCTCCCAACAGCCTCCATTTAGGTACTGTGTACCTCGCGAATGGTCTCATCCTTGCTTAGACGCCTCCTAACAAGCTTCGCTGTGTCAAGGTCCCCATGCGCGGCCCTCGCCCCTTTCGAACTACGACGGCTTGATTCCCGCCGGATACGTAGGAATCCTTTTCGCTAAGTGGTCCAAACTCGACCGCCTGTGTCTCTTTCAAAGTAAGGCATCCCGATTTGATCCTTATCTTTTCAACGACCCCACCTCCTTCTGAGGAGACGTCGCCGAGGGGCTAACCGTAAGTACCCAACCGATCGTCCAAATTGCCGTAAAGTTAACCGAAATCCGTTAATCGGCCCGCTTCCAGTTAGCCGAACTCGTTAAACTCTCCGTTGCCGTGCTAACGAGACGCCCCGGATCGCCCGTGCATCCCGACGCCGAATCATACTTAACACGTGTCATCTCACGTAAAGTATGGCTTTCCCCGAAAACGCATTTTCCGGCACTTTCCGGGCGTTTGACATTTTCCTGATCGTTATTTTAAAAACGGACAAAACCGGACCGGAACGAATTCCCATAAGGCCGTGACTCAGAGGGCACGTGGCAGCCTATGCCACCTCCCTCTAGTCACCCTTCAATCACAAATCAAGGCTAAAAGACCAAAATACCCCGATTTGCAAGCCTAGTCCTACGACTCCCCGTGCACTTTTCCCGAAATTACCAAAGAAGTCCCCTGCATTTCCAAAATACCCAAAACCCCGGATTCACCCAAGTCCGTCCTGACTCCTACCGCATTTTTCACCTATAAATAGAAATGGTCACAAAGCCAAAGGAGGACCAAAATCACTCCAAAAAATCACCACCCCCACGGCCTAAGTAGTTTTCACCCCTTCCGAGCTCCCGTTTCGTCTCGATTCGCGTGAAACCTTCGTATTTCGATCAAATACGCACCTTACTACTTTGAAACAACCTTTCGAATCACTTTCCATGTCCCGTACACACCTCCCGAGCCAAAGGAGTCAACCCTAGCCATAGGTATAACTCCTCTCTCTAAATCTCTCGTTCTGTCTTGCTACGCGCCTGCCAAGCTACAACCGCTTTCGAACGTCGTTATCGAAATGTAGACGCTTCCGTCTAACGGTCCGATACGTTTTAGCCCTCGATCCTCTTCTCTTCCGTAAGAGAAGTAATCACGGGTTAAAACGGCGTTCCGACCCCCGCTCCGTTTACTTTTATTGTCATTTACCAATTCCGGATCGATCGATCCGTCGATCGTCATTTTAATTTCGTCATTTACAAATCCGAGCCGTTTGGCCTCGCTGATCGTCATTTACAAATCCGAGCCGCTTTGGCCTCGTTGATCGTCATTTACGAATCCGGATCGTTTGATTCCGTTGATACCGCACTTTAAATACCGTCATTTACAAAGTCCGACCCGCTTTGGATCGTGATAGTATTTACTTTTCAAAGTCCGAGTCGCAACCCGATTCGTTGATCGCATATCATTTAATACGCATTTTTCCCGTAAAATCGTTAACAATGTAATGCCCTGGTTCAAAACCGAGTTCGTCCGTCGAACTCTCTTTCAAAACGCGCAAATGACGTTCGGCCTCCGAATGCTCATCTTCAAACTAAAAGCCGCCATTTGACACTTAAAATCATTTAATACGCATTTTTCCCGTAAAATCGTTAACAATGACATTCCCTGCTCAAAACCGAGTTCGACTCTCCGAACTCCTTTTCAAACTCAAAATCGACATTTGCCACGCAAATGCTCATTTCAACTTCAAAATCGACGTTTGCCACGCAAACGCTCATTTCAAACTCAAAATCGACGTTTGCCACGCAAATGCTCATTTCAACTCAAAATCGACGCTTGCCACGCAAACGCTCATTTCAAACTCAAAATCGACGTTGCCACGCAAACGCCATTTCAAACTCAAAACCGACGTTTGTCATTCAAACGCTCGTCTTTTCAAAAGTCACCTAATCAACGTTTGTCATTCAAACCAAGATTAAGCTTGTCATTCAAGCCCCCATTTCAAAAGACACACACACACACACACACGATTTCGAGAAAGGTAGAAAGACTCGTCATGCGAGGCATTTCTGCGATCTCGTAATACTCTACCCGAAACGTAACTTGACCTCCGAACCTAACAATCTCTCGGTACAAAAAGGTTTTTACTCGTTTTTGCTACCAATAAAAATGATCCCCGTTTTCAAAGCCTTTTCCTAAGTTTTTGCTACCAATAAAACGACACCTTTTCACAATAGCCGTTTCTCAACGTTTGGGCTCAAAATACAAAACCGCGTGGCGACTCCTCATTTTTCCTTCCCATGAAGCGAGGTCTCGTACACCAACCCTCCGCAAAGACAACCGCGTTTCGCGCCCGCGCGAAATCCCGGGTAATTTCAGCCTGCCCAAAGACTCATGTGGATACCTACGTCATGACAATGGGGGCGATGAGCTGCACGCCCGAGTTTATGGCTTCTCATTTTCATCTAACTTTGAAAGGTCCGCGCTCACTTGGTTTTGGCTCAAGCAAGAATGTCGCTCCACCTCGGGAGCCGCATCACCGAGACTTTCTTGGAGAAGTATAGGGGTAATCTAGGAGTGGCGTACTACCCGAGATGACCTAGTGGGTACCATTCAGAAAAATGATTAGTCGATAACAGAGTTCTATAAGAGGTGGAATGCCAAACTCAACGAGCTGTCGGAGCCAATCCCCCTTCAAGATCAGAAGGATATTTTCCTGTCATGCGTGAAACCAGTGTTAAGAGAGGCCATTGGAAAGGGTTGGTATCCAGATTTAAGCGGAAATGGCTCGGAATGGGCACTCGTAGCAAGAACAGTGCTTTTTAATCTCACCCCAAATGCAAATGCCCGCGTAGTAGCGGAAGTGGAGGATTTCGGTGCACGGCACCTAACCCAGCTTCGTAATGGCGTCAAAGGGAAGAGAAGTGGTTAAAGATAACAACATCAACAACCCGCAAAGGGGAGGCAAGAATGCATGTAATGGAGGGAGATTCCAACCCTGTGCCGCAGCCAAGGTTTGATGACTTGGGCATGTCCACAAAAGAAGTCTTCAATGGCTCGCTTCGACCGGCATGATTAAGCCGCCGGACAACTACATGCCCGTCCGTCCTAATCCCAATCTTGATGCTATCAAATATTGCCGATTCCATCAGCTTCTGTGGCACACCACCAACACTTGCGTAACCCTCAAGAAGATTATCCAAGGCCTTTGTCGATGAAAAGCAAGATTGAGAAGTCTCCTCGCCCAACGTCGTCAACAACCCTCTCGCCCAAGAATAACGTGAACCTCATCGATTTCGATCAAGATTATTTCGTGAATCTAATAGAGTTTGGAGAGTCTCGTAAATGGAAAAGCTAGTGGTGATTGTAATGAGGTTATGACCGATGTAAATCCTTGTTTCAATGAAATGAAAGACAACTTTTGCTACGTCTTGTATCTTGGATAATTTGTATGATTTAAATAATGATGTCGAGTACGATGAATATGAAGAGCATTTGGTTGTCAACGCTATATCCTCTATGGTTCCCAGAGAGTCCCCAATCTCTTTGGAGGAGCTCGTGATAGCAGCTCTAACTCGGGAGGCGCCATTGACCGTGAATGAGATAAGACAGCAACAGCGTGGCCATACAAGATTTCCGCCTCGCTTCCACTTACACTAGCCGAACTCAAGGAGGCTAGCAAAAATTTTGTGGTTGAAGATCATCACGAGGTTAATTTGTTGACACGGCCGGGAAGAATGTTGGGGAATGGATAGCGCCGATCCAACGGGGAAAGGCAAAGGAGTTGCGGTTTCCCAGTGCCTCTCGGTCCATACAGATCGCAGTAAAATGAAGAAGTCCAAGAGGATCCGATTTTGATGCAGCTTGGAAGAGAACCTGTGCCGATATCTCTTTGTGGTCCCCTGCTTACATCCTCCTACCCCCACAAACTAAAGTTAGAAGAGGCTCGTCTAAAACCAAGGTGTCCGTCAATGCCACTCCGTATGAGGCCTCGCCAACTAATCGGGACAACCCAAAGATGGGAACATTATCACTTTTACAGACCTTGATCTCGCTCTACTTACGGTTCAAAGCATAATGAGTCTCTACACATCATCGCGTGCCCTTGAGGGCGTCGAATCCCCCGTGTTGTTGGTGGACAATGGGTCGGCCATGAACGTGCTTCCCGCCAAGATGATTTGAGCATGCTAGACATTGATGCACGTAACCTTAAGCCATCCAACCGTACCATAAAAGCCTACGATTCGACATCCCAGAGCAATATTGGGATTGTCTCTTTGAATCGTTATTTGGGAGTAAAGAGATGGCAGTAGAATTCTAGGTCATCGACATTCCTGTCACGTGGTGTTATTGGGTAGACCATGGATACATGAAATCGGAGCGGTAGCCTCCACCCTCCACCAGTGTTTGAAGTTTGTGCAAGATGGAGTTTTGACAACCATTTATGGGGATAGCGTCACTATTGGGGAGACCAGCACCAACACCATGCCGGTGATAGAAATCAAGCTGGACCAAGAGAGTCTGATGCTTAATGGTTTCACGATCGAAAAGCCTAAAGGACAGGTCTGCACTATCGATTTAACAACTTCCTCAGACAAGATTCCTCCCGTGCTGAAAATGATGAGAGGCAAGAGCTACATCCCTGGCCTGGGGCTAAGGAAGCGTCAACAAGGACCATGTAAGCTTGAGATGCCAGAACCCAAGAGAAACAGGTGAGGCATAGGATATGTTGTGACTGGAGAGGACAAAGTATATGATAAGGCTGAAGTGCTCAAAGAAAGGATGACCTTAGCCGCCAAGAAGAGATACAAAAGGCCTGACATGCGCCCGTATAGCTGGGCTCTGAACAAACACTTTGTCAAGGAGGATGGAGAAATGTTCATTTGCCCGGAACCAAAGATGAATCAGATAGAAGAAAGGGTGAAGATGATACAAAGGTTTGCCACCGCCGTAATCCAAGAAGGAAATGCTCGTCGCATGCCTGTAAGGCAAAAGTTATCACACATATGAGAGCAAACCTACCACTTTGGGGGCCCAATTATGTCAAACCAAGCTTTGAGAAGCTTACTCTAGATGAGCTCCGTGATACACAAGATTCCTGCTGTCACCCCCTGTAGACATGGATGGTGATTTGGCGTATCCTGCTCAAGGATCGTGGGTCGTCGAGCCCGAAAGCGGTACGCATACGTGCAGGATATACTCCGTAGAAGAGTTTGTTGTTGTTGAAGATCCCAGAGATTTGATTGACTTTTCCTCGGATAACAAGGTAGTGGCCGTGTTGGAATTTGAGAAGGGGCCACCGTGGATCCGAACAATTTGGAGACCGTTGCAGAGGCCGTTGCGTAACTCGGACTTCATTTCAAGGACTGGGCCGCCGACAGGGAGACTATGATCAAGAAACTTGGGCTCAAGCCTCGTCCCGCCCCTCTCGCGTCTAAGTTTGTCCCCCGTGTCTTGAGTCATTCCCCCGAATCCCTTGTAATTGAGTTTGAGTCCTCCGACGGCCCGACATCCTCATGATGGAAGACCGTCGTCGTGTCAGACACTGTTTTCCCATTCGCTTCCGAATAAAATGATCGATCTTTCCGAGTATCCCGTGATTGCAAATCTAACAATTGAACGCTTAACAAAAATGATCATCAAGATTTAAAATAATTAAGCCGCATTCAATTGAAGATAATGCGTAATTTAATAGATGAACAAATTTTAGAAAATAATTCAAAGCATGTTTACGAGCGAAAGGAAAGCTCCTGCCCAAGCCGCCGACGAGATATTGACAACGGTGAACCTCGGGAACAAACTGAGGAGCCCATAGAAACGCAAATTGGTAGATTCTTCTCCGTAGTTGAGCGGGATGCCCCGATCGAGCCGCTTTAAAGAGTTTGTAGACGTCTTTGCTCGGTCCTACAAAGACATGCCCGGTTGGACACATCTATCGTGGAGCACCGAATACCCCGGATCCAGAGATCAAGCCGATCAAGCAAAAATTGAGGCGGATCAAGCCCGAGTGGTCCTTACAGTCAAGGAAGAGATTGAGAAACTCCTACGGGTGGGCTTTATCAAGGTGATCGAATATTCGACTTGGCCGGGCAAACATCATAACAACTACAAAAGAAAATGGAAAGGCATGTGCTCAAGGTGACTTCCGGACCTCAACAAGGCTAGTCCCAAGGATGACTTCCCCTTGCCAAACATTGACATGCTTGTGGATGCAACAATAACTATGAAGTCAAGTCCTTCGTCGATGGCTTTGCGGTTATAACTCGTATTAAATGGCCGAGGAAGATCAGACAAGATATCATTTACCACCTCGGGGGGCACCTATTGCTACACAAATGATGCCGCTTTGGGCCACAAGAATGCCGGGGCTACTTATCGTAGGGGGCCGTCACTACCCTCGTTCCACGATACATGATCCATAAGGAGATTGAAGTGTATGTTGACGATATGATCATTCATTCAAAAGGGGCAGATGGACAAAGATTTCGTTGACCTAAGGAAGTTCTTCAACAGACTTTAGGAACACTCCACGAGATTAAATCCACCCAAGTGCACCTTCGGGGTTATTCGCGGCAAGGTCTTGGGCTATATGGTCAGCGTAGCGCGGTATCGAGGTAGATCCTGCAAAGGTCAATGCAATTGTTGAGATGAAGCCGCTCTTAACTCCTGCCTCCGAGGTAAAGGGTTTCATGGGCCGTCTACAAGACATCGCCCGATTTGTCAACCAAACTGACCTCCATGTGTGAGCCAATCTTTAAGCCGCTGGAGAAGAATCAGAGGTGATTTGGAACGAAGAATGCCAGCCTAGCTTTCGAGAGAATTAAAGCTTATCTCGTTAATCCTCCCATTCTTTGCCCACCTCATGGGAACAAACCTCTACTCCTATACTTGACGGCCACGTATACAAATGTGCTATTTGGGGCCATGCTAGCACAAGAGAAGAAGGATTCCAAAGTCGAGAATGCCATCTATTTTGTCAGTCGCAAATTCCAAGTGTAGCGAGTTGGAATTACTCCGCCCTAGAAAAGACAAGCTTGCAGCCTCCGGGTCCGGTGGTCGGAAAGCTAAAGCACTACATGTTTGCCCCACACGTACATCCGGGTTTCCAAAATGGACCCGATTAAGTACTGCTTTTAGGGTGACAGAGGCAACATTTGCACTGCATCGGCAAAATGGACCTTCTTCCTAGCCGAGTTTGATATTAAATATGTGATCTCTAAAGCAATCAAAGGACAAGCCTCGGGGAGCGCATCGCTGGCCGACTCTCCCAAAGATAGAAGCCCGAGGACCAGATCTCCGCCTGATGAGGGATTTTTGTCGTAGAAAATGGCAAACCGGTGGCAACTATTCTTCGACGGCAGCGAACAAAAGAGGTAACGGCATCGGATGGTACTACTGCACCCGTGTCTCCTGTAAGTATCATGCTTACATTGCAGCCTCGTCGCCCGCTTTAAGGAAGTGTCATTCCAAGCCTCGCCACGAGATAAGAACAGATTACTTGCCGATGCACCGCTACTCCGGCTTTTTTGGTGGAAATACCGTAAGGAAAGTCAATCGTGCCATTCAGTGGCCTAAGGCGAGAAAATCTGGCATACTGTTGTAAGATCAAGCTTGAAACCGTCGATGAGCCGTGGTATAACCAGATCTTTCAGTATCTCAAGCATGGTGAGACATCCTTCCCTGTTGATAAAGAAGAACACTTAAAAGGTGTTCGGGCCAAGCGCTTGCAAGCTTTGAAAAGGCTATTAACATAGTACGTCATACTGCAATGAGTTATGGAAGAAAAGGGAAGGTTGCCCACTCTCGCTCTCGTATCACAAAGAAAAAGCTCGTAGAGTAATGGAAGATGTTCACAACGGCACCTCGCGGACTTCACATGAATGCTCGATCCTTATGCACAACATTATCGATCGGGTTACTTCGGATCACTATGAGACCGATTGCATCCACTTTGTACGGACTTGTGATAAGTGTCACCTGCTCTCCAACCTAAACCACACCCCTCCTCACGATCTATATTGTATGGCAACTCCTCGTCCTCTTCGCAATGTGGGGAATCAACGTCATTGGGAAGATAACTCCGTCGGGAGCAATGGACATTCATTTGTTTTGGTCACGGTAGATTACTTCACAAAGTGGGTGAAAGCCGTGTCCTACAAAGTGCTCGTAGCCTAAGAAAGTTGCTCGCTTCATAAAGGAACAAATCTTTTGCCGCTACGGAGTCCCGAATGAGATCATTTCGACAATGGAACCCATTTTGAAGGAGAAACCGATCGGCCGCTCACCGAATACAGTGGTCAAGCGCCATAAGTCTTCGCGATACGTACCCTGCACGAATGGTGTTGTCGAGGCCGCCAACAAGAACCTTGAGCAAATCATAAAGAAGATGGCCGAACGAGGATGGGATTGGCCTAGAAACCGCATTTAGCATTGTGGGGCTACCGCACTTCAATTCGGGATCAAGTACGGCGCAACCCCTTACGCCTTAATCTTACGGAATGGGAGGCCGTCATGCCCATTGAGCTAGAGATTCCATCCCTCGTATTGCTCGAGAATGAAATAAATGAGATTAAATGGCTCCAAAGTCGATACAACGAATTGGCACCGTTGGACGAACGCATTAAAGGCCATGGAGCATAACCAGCGTATCGAAAAGAATGGCCCGTGCTTTTGACAAAAGAGTGAAACCTGTGGACATCCAAGTTGGTGATCTCGGTCCTCAAGATGAAACCCTCGAATCGAGCAAGCAGACCGGGCAAATGGGCACTGTCTGGTCGGGCCTTTTCTAGTGAAGAAAATATTCTCCTGAGGAGCGACGCAAATTCGATGTGATTTGGACTAAGAAACCTGCCTCGCACCTCCGTCAATCCCGCGACAAGTTGCACGCGGTATTATGTTTGATCGAGTCTTCCCTCTCAGTAAAAAAAAAGGAATAAAAAAGAAAATGAAAATAAAGGCGCAATAAAAATTGTCCTGCATGAGACCGAAACCTCTCAAAAGGCAAACCCATGCAAAATAAGGGACGCACCCGGTGCTAAAAGAATATACCCAACTAGACCGAAACCCTAAAAATGGGCAAAGCCTAGGTAAAAATGTGGTTGCACCATGTCCCCTTCTCGTCTTCCCCTTTCTTAAACACAAATTTAATTTAGTCGAACTACTGAGACCTAAGCCCCTTAGTTCTCTTTACAAAAAGGGGAACGTAGGCAACCACTCGTGGTTCGGTCTAAAATGCCGAAAATCTCAAATCTTGCCAAAATGTTTTTGATTACATAGCCCAAAGATTTTCAAAGGTTCATTTTAAGTTAATATTCTTTTGATGAGTTCAAGCACGGCCGCTCGCTGACTCATATAACCCGCTGCGAATAAATGGCAATAAATTTTCAAAATGCTAACATCTACTCGTTCGCATTAAGTAATCAAGGGATACTCACGTTCCATACATCCTCCCTCAAAATACAAGCAAAAAGAGTCTCCTATCTCTCGTATAAGGTGTCTAGAAGCTCGTTCCCGCTCCCAAACTCGCATCCCTATCCTTCCTTTTCCTCGGTCTCCGAGAGGTCCTTGGCCTAGGAATGTTAAATAAGTCTGGCTTTGAGCTCGTCCCACTGTGTATAACGCGTGCCGGTGGCTCGATCGCACCGGGGCCTCCCTCAAGGCTGCCCTAGCGATCCTCTCTTGCCTCAAGTCCTCTCCGCGAGCCATTACCTCGGATCATCCCTCATAGCAGCTCTTCGGATCTCCCCGCCTCCGATAGTCCTCAAGAACATCGCTGGTAACATTATCTCGGGTTCCCCCGGGCCTCTCAGATTAAAGACCTACTGGTCAGCAGTTTACTCCCAAGTATTCCCAACGACAAGCCTCTATCTCCAACCGCACAGACCCCGTTGCTCCTCATACCGATCAAATACTCCGTGGTCAAGAATGTAATCCTCTCGACCGCCGAAGAAGTGTCCGAGTGGGAAAGAAACCCTCCGTGAAAGGATCTCGCCGAAAACCGCACACTGGGGCCTTGGCCATGTCCATCGGAACAACATCGGGCCATCGCCCTCTCTCTCAAAGCCCGTATAATCTGCGCGAGGGTACCCATACCGCCTACTCACCACTGATGGGACACGCGAAGGAAGATACATGCAATCCCCTGGCGTGTACCTCGACTACCACCTGACTCTGCATCCCGAATATCTCTCATGGCCTTTGCGCCTCCAAGCCGAAATCCAAAAATTCAAATCAAGAGAAATTCCGCCTGTATCAAGGCTTAATCCTCATTCCTCGCGCCTGTCACGGCCGCATCCCTCAAGAACCTTACAAGGCTGTTGTCTCTGGTCACCCAAGGTATCATTGCCGTCGACCCGGCCGTAATGGCCTCCAATCAAGCGCAACCTCTTAGAAAGCCACAAGGATAAAAACTGGGACTCGTCTCCGCACTCTACGAAATCGCATCCTCCCGCTAGCCTATCAAGGCCGTGGGTAGGTCTCGGCCTAACAAAGAATTCGGTAGCAATGTCC
Organism: Adenophora triphylla var. japonica; assembly: GCA_022495995.1. Classification (NCBI taxonomy): domain Eukaryota; kingdom Viridiplantae; phylum Streptophyta; class Magnoliopsida; order Asterales; family Campanulaceae; genus Adenophora; species Adenophora triphylla. The sequence goes on from JAFEMH010000350.1 coordinate 825,448, forward strand.
ATCTCCCCTCGTCCGTGCACTCGGGATTTGATGAAGGTCCACAAATGACTCACTCAATTTCCCGAGTTGTCCTGACTAATCTCCAAGCAACGCACCCGTGCAAGACTCGACATATCCACAGAAATCAGTGGCCAAGCTGGTACAGTGGGGCTAAGCAATACATATATGTCCGTAGATGTAGAAAGATCGAATTACCCTCCTGGGACCGGGAAAAGAGCAACCGGGCCATCCGGGGTCAAGTCGACGAATCCATCATCCGTGAATCATAGATGCCACCCGATCTACCGGCAAGAACAAGAAAGTCCGGATAATTGCTCCGTGATTTGACCCTTTTCGTCCCTCTGGGAAATGCTACGGTCTCCGCCCCTCCGTCTTGTGCATGTCAATGCTCAAATCCTCCCATTGTCAAAGTGCGCCGTATCATTGTATGACAAAAGTAAACACATGCCTCTCTCGAGTCCCAAACATGAAGCCGCCTCGAGTAAACCCCAATCAACCTCCAATTCTTTCAAAGGCCGTAGACACGACATGCCATACCGCTTGTCAATGATTTTCCCATGATGCTTTTGGTGAAATCGCGAAACTTCAACAAAGTCTTGGCGAAATTGATGCTCCCGAGAAGCTATTTCTCTCGTTATAGTGCTCCATGGTGATTGAAAGTTCCAACCTTGGCCGGGCGTAAATCGCTTGTCCATTAAGATGGGGCCGCTGCAGTTCTCCTTGCACGGGAAGGGTGCAAGAGAATTACAAATGAATCCCGAGCCGATTTAAAAGGGGGCCTCGTTACGAGCTTATTCCCTGGGCCAGGCGACATACCGGGCTTTCAGTTGTGCATGAGCATGTCCTGCGACACATCCGGTCAACATCGCATAACATCAAAGTTCCCGCAAGTCCACCCCTGTGGCACTCTCTCCGACACAACATCACAGAATACACCTCCCATCCTCACACATTCACATGTAAATGCACGGGAGAGGGTCACCCCACCATACTATCACCATACACACTCACCTGATACATGTATTCTCCACCACAACCACGTACAAAACTTTCGCAAAGCCGACCTTTCAATACAATGATCGCATTTCTTTTATCTCGTGCCTCGTAACTGACAGTATCGTGCAAACAAGCTAACATAGCTTAACCTGCCCTGGCGTAGTAGCATAGTTAGATATATGCGCTTGGAGTGTCAAGCTTCCCGTAGGTACACATCAATCGGGGAATCGCCAAGTCTCGAAGATCGCCCTCGCCTAAAGCCGAGACAAAGATTCTTCACACTCCAATAAATTTCTCAAGCAAATTGCTTCATCAAGATTATCAGTCTTCGCCGCCGAAGCATGTGCATCCGCTCCCTAGCAAGCAAAAAAATCTTTGTCCTACTAAGCAAAGTTCCCGACTCCAAAGCTTCAACCAACCATCAACAGAGGCCGTCCTGGGTGACGCGACAAAACCAAAGAAGCCACCAATGACGTTGGTTCTAAGTTTCCTCCCAAGCAGCTCAACACCACCAGCACAGCAATAGTAGCTACTGAGACTTCTCCGGCAAGAACTACATTTATCCCTTAAATTAATCAATCTGTAGCGTGAGTCCCCCGGGCAGCCTACTCTTCACGAACACCCAGCCGGTACGAGTCCTCCTCCGGCATCCACGACCGCCATTCGCAGCAGCGCGAGTCCCCGGGCAGCCTACTCTTCACTAACACCCAGCCAGGCTGAGTCCCTCCGGCATCCAGCCGACCGCCTATCCGCGGTAGCGTGAGTCCCCGGCGTGCCTACTCTTCACCAACACCCAAA
>JAFEMH010000351.1:0-95000 GCA_022495995.1 Adenophora triphylla var. japonica
ATAGAGATGAAAACACTTTAAATGTCATTTAGAATGTAGAAAATAAAATTTAAAAAGTGTAAACGAGGTAGCCGTATACCATTTTCACAAGATCAGGACACATAAAACCCTAAAAACCCTAAATAATGGCACATATTTGTAACTCAATTTCCATTTGGATTTTGAGGAAAGTCATAGAGATGAAAAACACTTTAAATGTCATTTAGAATGTAGAATTTTTTTAAAAAAAATAAACGAGGTAGCCGTATACCATTTTCACAAGATCGGGACACATAAAACCCTAAAAACCCTAAATAATAGCATATATTTGTAACTCAATTTCCATTTGGATTTTGAGGAAAGTCATAGAGATGAAAATACTTTAAATGTTATTTAGAATGTAGAAAAGAAAAAAAAAATAAACGAGGTAGCCGTATACCATTTTCACAAGATCGGGACACATAAAACCCTAAAAACCCTAAATAATGGCACATATTTGTAACTCAATTTCCATTTGGATTTTGAGGAAAGTCATAGAGATGAAAAACACTTTAAATGTCATTTAGAATGTATAAAAATTTTAAAAAAAATAAACGAGGTAGCCGTATACTATTTTCACAAGATCTGGACACATAAAACCCTAAAAACCCTAAATAATGGCACATATTTGTAACTCAATTTCCATTTGGATTTTGAGGAAAGTCATAGAGATGAAAAACACTTTAAATGTCATTTAGAATGTAGAAAAAAATTTAAAAAAAATGAACGCGGTAGCCGTATACCATTTTCACAAGATCGGGACACATAAAACCCTAAAAACCCTAAATAATGGCACATATTTGTAACTCAATTTCCATTTGGATTTGGAGGAAACTCATAGAGATGAAAAACACTTTAAATGTCATTTAGAATGTAGAAAAAAATTAAAAAAAAATAAACGAGGTAGCCGTATACCATTTTCACAAGATCGGGACACATAAAATCCTAAAAACCCTAAATAATGGCACATATTTGTAACTGAATTTCCGTTTGGATTTGGAGGAAACTCATAGAGATGAAAACACTTTAAATGTCATTCAGAATGTAGAAAAAAATAAAAAAAAATAAACGAGGTAGCCGTATACCATTTTCACAAGATCGGGACACATAAAACCCTAAAAACCCTAAATAATGGCACATATTTGTAACTCAATTTCCATTTGGATTTGGAGGAAACTCATAGAGATGAAAAACACTTTAAATGTCATTTAGAATGTAGAAAAAAAAAAAATAAACGAGGTAGCTGTATACCATTTTCACAAGATTGGGACACATAAACCCTAAAAACCCTAAATAATGGCACATATTTGTAACTCAATTTCCATTTGGATTTTGAGGAAAGTCATAGAGATGAAAAACACTTTAAATGTCATTTAGAATGTAGAAAAAAACAAAAAATAAACGAGGTAGCCGTATACCATTTTCACAAGATCGGGACACATAAAACCCTAAAAACCCTAAATAATGGCACATATTTTTAACTCAATTTCCATTTGGATTTTGAGGAAAGTCATAGAGATGAAAACACTTTAAATGTCATTTAGAATGTAGAAAAAAATAAAAAAAAATAAACGAGGTAGCCGTATACCATTTTCACAAGATCGGGACACATAAAACCCTAAAAACCCTAAATAATGGCACATATTTGTAACTCAATTTCCATTTGGATTTGGAGGAAACTCATAGAGATGAAAAACACTTTAAATGTCATTTAGAATGTATAAAAAAATTAAAAAAAATAAACGAGGTAGCCGTATACCATTTTCACAAGATCGGGACACATTCTTTAAAACCCTAAATAATGGCACATATTTGTAACTCAATTTCCATTTGGATTTGGAGGAAACTCATAGATATGAAAAACACTTTAAATGTCATTTAGAATTTAGAAAAAAAATTTAAAAAAAATAAACGAGGTAGCCGTATACCATTTTCACAAGATCGGGATACATTCCTAAAAACCCTAAATAATGACACATATTTGTAACTCAATTTCCATTTGAATTTGGAGGAAACTCATAGATATGAAAACCAATTTAAATGTCATTTAGAATGTAGAAAAAAATTTAAAAATAAATAAATGAGGTAGCCGTATACCATTTTCACAAGATCGGGACACATAAAACCCTAAAAACCCTAAATAATGACACATATTTGTAACTCAATTTCCATTTGGATTTTGAGGAAAGTCATAGAGATGAAAAACACTTTAAATGTCATTTAGAATGTAGAAAAAAATTAAAAAAAAAAATAAACGAGGTAGCCGTATACCATTTTCACAAGATCGGGACACATAAAACCCTAAAAACCCTAAATAATGGCACATATTTGTAACTCAATTTCCATTTGGATTTGGAGGAAACTCATAGAGATGAAAAACACTTTAAATGTCATTTAGAATGTAGAAAAAAAAAATAAACGAGGTAGCCGTATACCATTTTCACAAGATCGGGACACATAAAACCCTAAATAATGGCACATATTTGTAACTCAATTTCCATTTGGATTTGGAGGAAACTCATAGAGATGAAAAACACTTTAAATGTCATTTAGAATGTAGAAAAAAATTAAAAAAAAATAAACGAGGTAGCCGTATACCATTTTCACAAGATCGGGACACATAAAACCCTAAAAACACTAAATAATGGCACATATTTGTAACTCAATTTCCATTTGGATTTGGAGGAAACTCATAGAGATGAAAAACACTTTAAATGTCATTTAGAATGTATAAAATAATTAAAAAAATAAACAAGGAAGCCGTATACCATTTTCACAAGATCGGGACACATAAAACCCTAAAAACCCTAAATAATGGCACATATTTGTAACTCAATTTCCATTTGGATTTGGAGGAAACTCATAGAGATGAAAAACACTTTAAATGTCATTTAGAATGTAGAAAAAAAAATAAACGAGGTAGCCGTATACCATTTTCACAAGATCGGGACACATAAAACCCTAAAAACCCTAAATAATGGCACATATTTGTAACTCAATTTCCATTTGGATTTGGAGGAAACTCATAGAGATGAAAAACACTTTAAATGTCATTTAGAATGTAGAAAAAAATTAAAAAAATAAACAAGGTAGTCGTATACCATATTCACAAGATCGGGACACATAAAACCCTAAAAACCCTAAATAATGGCACATATTTGTAACTCAATTTCCATTTGGATTTGGAGGAAACTCATAGAGATGAAAAATACTTTAAATGTCATTTAGAAAGTATAAAAAATTAATAAAAAAAATAAACGAGGTAGCCGTATACCATTTTCACAAGATCGGGACACATAAAACCCTAAAAACCCTAAATAATGGCACATATTTGTAACTCAATTTCCATTTGAATTTGGAGGAAACTCATAGAGATGAAAAACACTTTAAATGTCATTTAGAATGTAGAAAAAAATTAAAAAAAAATAAACGAGGTAGCCGTATACCATTTTCACAAGATCGGGACACATAAAACCCTAAAAACCCAAAATATTGGCATATATTTGTAACTCAATTTCCATTTGGATTTGGAGGAAACTCATAGAGATGAAAAACACTTTAAATGTCATTTAGAATGTAGAAAAAAAAATAATAAACGAGTTAGCCGTATACCGTTTTCACAAGATTGGGACACATAAAACCCTAAAAATCCTAAATAATGGCACATATTTGTAACTCAATTTCCATTTGGATTTGGAGGAAACTCATAGAGATTGAAAACACTTTAAATGTCATTTAGAATGTAGAAAAAAAAATAAACGAGTTAGCCGTATACCATTTTCACAAGATCGGGACACATAAAACCCTAAAAATCCTAAATAATGGCACATATTTGTAACTCAATTTCCATTTGGATTTGGAGGAAACTCATAGATATGAAAAACACTTTAAATGTAATTTAGAATATATAAAAAATTAAAAAAAATAAACGAGGTAGCCGTATACCATTTTCACAAGATCGGGACACATAAAACCCTAAAAACCCTAAATAATGGCACATATTTGTAACTCAATTTCCATTTGGATTTGGAGGAAACTCATAGAGATGAAAAACACTTTAAATGTAATTTAGAATGTAGAAAAAAATTAAAAAAATAAACGAGGTAGCCGTATACCATTTTCACAAAATCGGGACACATAAAAACCCTAAAAACCCTAAATAATGGCACATATTTGTAACTCAATTTCCTTTTGGATTTGGAGGAAACTCATAGAGATGAAAAACACTTTAAATGTCATTTAGAAGGTAGAAAAAAATTAAAAAAAAATAAACAAGGTAGCCGTATACCATTTTCACAAGATCGGGACACATAAAACCCTAAAAACCCTAAATAATGACACATATTTGTAACTCAATTTCCATTTGGATTTGGAGGAAACTCATAGAGATTAAAAACACTTTAAATGTCATTTAGAATGTAGAAAAAAATTAAAAAAAATAAACGAGGTAGCCGTATACCATTTTCACAAGATCGGGACACATAAAACTCTAAAAACCCTAAATAATGACACATATTTGTAACTCAATTTCCATTTGGATTTTGAGGAAAGTCATAGAGATGAAAAACACTTTAAATGTCATTTAGAATGTAGAAAAAAATTAAAAAAAAATAAACGAGGTAGCCGTATACCATTTTCACAAGATCGGGACACATAACTTAAAACCCTAAATAATGGCACATATTTGTAACTCAATTTCCATTTGGATTTGGAGGAAAGTCATAGAGATAAAAAACACTTTAAATGTCATTTAGAATGTAGAAAAAAATTAAAAAAAATAAACGAGGTAGCCGTATACCATTTTCACAAGATCGGGACACATAACTTAAAACCCTAAATAATGGCACATATTTGTAACTCAATTTTCATTTGGATTTGGAGGAAAGTCATAGAGATGAAAAACACTTTAAATGTCATTTAGAATGTAGAAAGAAATAAAAAAAAAATAAACGAGGTAGCCGTATACCATTTTCACAAGATCGGGACACATAAAACCCTAAAAACCTTAAATAATGGCACATATTTGTAACTCAATTTCCATTTGGATTTTGAGGAAAGTCATAGAGATGAAAAACACTTTAAATGTCATTTAGAATGTAGAAAAGAAATAAAAAAAAATGAGGTAGCCGTATATCATTTTCACAAGATCGGGACACATAAAACCCTAAAAACCCTAAATAATGGCATATATTTGTAACTCAATTTCCATTTGGATTTTTGAGGAAAGTCATAGAGATGAAAAACACTTTAAATGTCATTTAGAATGTAGAAAAAAATTAAAAAAAAATAAAAGAGGTATCCGTATACCATTTTCACAAGATCAGGACACATAAAACCCTAAATAATAGCACAACTTTGTAACTCAATTTCCATTTGGATTTTAAGGAAAGTCATACTGATGAAAAACACTTTAAATGTCATTTAGAATGTAGAAAAAAATTAAAAAAAATAAATGAGGTAGCCGTATACCATTTTCACAAGATCGGGACACATTCCTTAAAATCCTAAATAATGGCACATATTTGTAACTCAATTTCCATTTGGATTTTGAGGAAAGTCATAGAGATGAAAAACACTTTAAATGTCATTTAGAATGTAGAAAAAAATTAAAAAAAAATAAACGAGGTAGCCGTATACCATTTTCACAAGATCGGGACACATAAAACCCTAAAAACCCTAAATAATGGCACATACTTGTAACTCAATTTCCATTTGAAATATACTTCCTCCGTCCCAACAATTACTTCCACTTTTTTAAAAATCACGCAAATTAAGGAAGTGGGAGGGAAGTAAAGATGTTGTGAGTGTAATTTGAAAATAGGAGAGAGAATGAGTGGAGGGAATAGTAAATTATAATAGTGTTGTGAGTATTAAAATAATGAGGAGAGAGAATGAGTGGAGGAAATAGTAAAGATTCCTTTGCCAAAAAAGGAAAGTGGAAGCTATTAGCGGGACACCCAAAATGGCAAAAAGGGAAGCTCTTATTGGGACGGAGGGAGTATTGCTCAAATTAATTTCTTATGACAATACACGAGATATTGCTTCATATTTCGTGTGTTATTATACGAAAACTTAGGTAGTATTTCGTGTATTATGACACGATAATGCGAAGTTAGTTTCGTGTATTTATACACGAAACGCGTTAAACCATCAGCTATTAAACGCCGTCAACTTTTTATTAAACCTTATATATACACCCATTCTTAACAGCCCCATTCACCATTCATTAACACACATTATCCAAGTTCTTACAATCATATTATGGATTCCTCACATTGTTACGATGATATTAACCTTGATGATATAGAATTTATCTTTGAAGAAGAAGACGAAAGGGCACCAAATCAAGATTCTCCACAACCTTCATCACCTTCTCCGCATCAAAATCAAAATCCAAGCTCCAATGAAGTAAGTTCATATGCTACTATCTTATCTTTGTCATATGTGGATTCTATTGGCAATGTTCCATATACACATTAGAATAAAAATGCAATCTTGAAATACACATTCGAATAAAAATCCAATCTTGAAAATTTTGCTTGATTAGTTATTTATGCAACTATAATTTGCAGGGTCAATATCCGGATTTGAGTGATCAATTCACGACATCACAATTATTTATAAATAGAGATGAACTTCTAAAACACGTACGGAGTATTGCGGCCCTTCAAAATATAACACTTGTTATACAAGATTCGAGAAAGACTAGTGGGAATATCCAAGGCTACGCAAAGATTATATGTCATTTTGGTGGCAAGTATAGGCCTGGCAAATCTAAAAATCAGAGGCTAACTAGCAGCAAGAGGATTGGGTGCAAGTTTGAACTTCGGGCCAAAGATATGGGTGCTGGGTTATGGGGTTATGTTGTCAAGCATGGTTCTCATAATCATGACTTTCCAACGTATCCGGAAGGTCATCCGCTCGGGAAATTGTCACAAGATGAGTATGAGGAGGTGTGTACCGCAAGTCAATCGTCCATGCGTCCGAATAACATTCTCACAATGTTAAAGAAGAAGGATAAGAAGAATGTGAGTACTCAGACACACGTCCATAATGCCATCGTGAAGTTCAAAGCACAAGAACGAGAAGGGAGATCACCGCTGCAACAATTCATGAAATTACTCGACGATAATCAATATATTGTATTCACGAGGAAAGGCAAGGACAGTGACATCATCGGCGACGTATTCTTCTCTCACCCACTAGCATCGCATATGCTCAACTGCTTTCCATATGTAGTCCAAGGTAAATTTTTGTGAATTTTTTTCAATGTGTTTTTTACTCTGTTCTGTACATACAGTCTGTTCAGACTTCATTTCGTGTGGTTATACACGAAATGATGTCTACAATTTCGTGTATTTTTATACGAAACATATGTTAATATTTCTTATAAAACTACAAGAAAAGTGATATATAATTTTAAGACTATATTTCGTGTGGTTATACACGAAATGGTATCATATATGTCGTGTAAAAATACACGATACAAAATGTACAATTTCGTATATAAGTACACGAAATGTAATTCCGTGATCGTTGTCCGACTGCTTTCTCTTTAAATCCTACTAGGTGATTGCACTTACAACACCAACTGCTATGGACTGCCATTCCTTCATATTTTGGGATTTACTTCCACGGGGAAGAATTTCACAATTGCATATGCGTTTCTCCAAAATGAGAAGACCGATAATTTTGCATGGGCACTCAAGAATTTGCGTAGTCTTTTTCATCCTCCCAACATGCCAACAATTTTCTTCACTGATCGAGACTTGGCTTTCATTAATGCTGTCCAAGTAGAATTTCCCTAGACCGCACATCATTTGTGTCGAAGGCATATAGAAGTCAATGTTCGAAAGAGGGCGTTGGCTCATACTGGGAACCCGGAATTCGCAAAAGCATTCATGAATAAATTCAATGCAGCAATATCAGCCGCTACTTCCGGAGAATAGAACACCCGTTGGCAACGATTTTCTAAACGTTTTGCTGCTTATCCTGCTTTATTGAGCTATCTCCGCGATACATGGATTACTCCATACTCTCAAAATATTCTGTCCATGCATACGGATATGTTGCTACACTTCGGAACCCACACCATGAACAGATCTGAGAGTGAGCATAGCAGGTTGAAGCATGTGTTGGGAAGTACTTCTTCTACTTTTGACACAATTTTCAAAGTTGCTCACGAGATCATGGAAATTCAAATAATAAAAATCAAAGCCAGCATGGAGATGGCAAAGAGCAGAATTCCAATTGATATGAAGACTTGTAATCTGTATCACGACATATTGGGGTGAGTGTCAAATGTAGCCTTGGACATCATCAAAAAAGAGCAGACTCGTAGTGGGGATAATGTCATGGATCCCTCAGAATGAGAATGTGGGTGTTATGTCAGGCGAACACATGGACTTCCATGCAGTCACGAGATTGCACGCATACAGAGCTCTGGGGGACGGATTGGGTTGTCTTCGATTCATGCTTTTTGGAAGAAGTTGGACATTGAGCCAGAGTACTATCCAACTAGGTCTTCGATCAATGAAAATTCTTTTGAAGCTGTGTGGAACGAAGTACAGAACGCACCTGAACCGATCAAGAGAAAGTTATTCCAAACGATAAATGAAGAGCTACATCCACAAACCAGAGATGCTTCTGAGTCACCTCATATTTCAAAGGCAAATAAACCCCGGACCACCAGTTCGAGAATACTTTCAGATTGGGAGCATACAGACAGATATTTTGGAGTCCCCACTACACCACCCTCCACTGGCAGCAGGTCTAGATCTTCATTCATTGCATCAACCCAATCGAGTACGATGTCGTGGGACTCAAACTCTTTGAAGTCCACGCCCAATCCGAAAGTAGCTTCAAACACTACACCATCTAGCCCTACTACTCCTACGTCTCTTCCACCACTAGCTGCTTCAACTCGTGGGAGAGGACGAGGTCAGGGATGAGGACGAGGATGGGGTCGGAGTCAGGGTCGGGGTCGTGGAAAGGGAAATGGACAAGTCAAAGTCACTAGTCTACATACTTCTAGGTATACTTTGTCATTAATGCCTTTCATGGTCCCATTTATTGAAGGCATCACAGATGTGAGGGGTGATGGACATTGTGGCTATAGAGCCGTAGCTGCGCAGATATACGGAGATGAGGACATGTGGCCTCAAGTCCGCACAGATTGTTGCCTTGAGCTGCATAGTCGACGCGAGCTTTATTAGAGAGTTATATCTTGGACAAGTATGGAAGAGCTCTACAGTCGCATTGCTTACTATTCCTCCCCGACTTCTGAATATTATTATATGATCCTCCCAGAGCTAGGGCACATCATTGCCACGAGGTATAATGTGGTGTTCATCTCGTACACGCTAACCAGTGGCTTCACATGCCTTCCGGTGACTGTACCACAAGGAGTAGGACCACCCACAGACACACTTGTGCTTGGACACATTGGAAACCATTTTATATTGCTGCACATGTTAGATAATGATTACCCAATGCCATCGCCAGCGATATATTGGGAGGCTCATCGTGATGCAAGCGCAAGTAACTTGGTCATGCCATATAGAGCTCGGATAGAGACATTCAACCGACTCTCAATTGCGTCGAACGAAGAAAGAGTTTCAAGAAATAGGCCATAGTATGAGTGTATCATTTGACTTATTGAGCCTTTTTTATTTGTATGTATGAATCATGAAGTTTTTATTGAGCCTTGTTAAAAACTGTTTGGAAGTTTGGATGTGTGATGTGAAATATGGCAAAGTATACCATTTTTTATGATTTTTTTTTCAAGAAAGCTGTATTGGTCTTTGAATTTTCCAGTTTTTATGTTTGGAAGTATGAATTATGCAGACTGTTTATTTCGTGTGAATATACACGAATTTTTCAGTAATTTTTCGTATGAAAATACATGAAATATTTGTTAATATTTCGTGTAAATATACACGAAATAACTCAATACATTTCGTGTATTTTCATACGAAACATATCTGACAACGTCGTGTATAATCACATGAAACGTCCGTGTACGGGTGAGGACAGTTTTGTCAATTGTCCGTGCCTTGCAAATAACATGCCTTGCAAATAACCGTGCCCATAAAAACCCTAGGGTTTTCAACTTCTCCTCCTCCTTCTCCTTAACGAGTGTCTTGAACAGTAACGCAGCCCCCTTTCCGCCGTTCTCTCTCTCTCTCCTCTTACCCTAAGGTACGGTTTCCGTAATGCGCTGGTTTTTTTTTGTTAATTCGTATTGAATTGTTACTTGTTAATTTTTCGATTTGTTAATTTCTATCAGTGTTTTTTTTGGGTTGAATCGTTACTTGTTAATGTTTCAGCTTCTTGATTTTTATCTTTGTTTTCTTATTGTGTTGAATTGTTACCTGTTAATGTTTCGATTTCGGACTGATTATGATGTTCTGATTGGAAGATCGGTTGGTAATTTGTAGATCATTTTGGTATCTTACGATAAATATGAAATTATTTGGTAAGAGCCTTTGAGAGATAGCTCATAACTGCCATTGAAATCGTCCAGCATCGTTCTAGGCAAGAAACTAGGTTATGATTATTAGACATTTAATTGTTGCTACTGAAGGTTGGTTTTTGAAACTAATTAAATTCAATGCGTCTCCTTAATGTTTTTATAGTGTGGCACAGACTTTTCTTAATCTCCCTATGATGAATTGTGGTTGCTTTTACCCGGAAATTAGACTATTTTTATATAAGAATCCCATGATATATATTGCAATTACATTCGGTATCTGATTATATACTCCCTCCGTTTCTAATGAATGTCAAAAAAAAGTTTCTAGAGCAAATTTGAAACTTTTTTTTGACATTCATTTAGGGACGGAGGGAGTAATATGTGTGTGTAGTTTAAATTCTAGAATCTAACAAGTTAAGGTGAGGTGTTCTATTTGTTGCTTGCATAAACTTTTGTGTTATGCTGTTGGTTGGTCTCTCTTGGTCTAAAAATGCAATTACTTTGTTGACTCAATAAATAGCTTTTTTGAAGTCAATATTTTAAACTATGTATTTTTGATTCAATGTCACTTTTTTAAATTGTTTTTTTTCCCTGCTGGCTGAATCTTTGAAACTTATTTCCTTCTAGAACAGTCTTTATTGTTTTTACCTTTTGTATTACTGTTGTATCTGTGTTTTATAATTATGCATTAGTGCAAAATTGGAATAAATCTATCTTGCCTTGTTTGTACACACAAAATCTCAATTGATTAAGTCACCTTAGCACTCAGAGATGCTTCCTTCTAATACTCTTTTCGAACATTGCAGGATGGAGTCTCAAATCAAGCATGCCATTGTTGTGAAAGTAATGGGCCGAACTGGATCTAGGGGACATGTGACTCAAGTGAGAGTCAAGTTCATTGAGGACCAGAACCGTTTCATCATGAGAAACGTCAAGGGACCAGTCAGAGAGGGCGATGTTCTCACCCTCCTCGAGTCCGCGAGAGAGGCAAGGAGACTCCGCTGATGGAAGAATTCTTATGCCAAATGTTTGCTAATGATCTTGGATTTTGGCTATCTAGGCTTGCCATGCTACAATGGACCTTTGAGCATGTTTAAATTTTAATGTTTTAAGAAATTTTGATTACTAGTATTGTTAGTGTTGAAATGAATTTCTAGCAGTCAACTTATCCTTTATATCTGTTGGTGTTTGTAAGTACCCAAATCCGGATCGTCAAAATCCGTCAGAAAGTTAACCGAAATCCGTTAACTGGCCCGCTCCAGGTTAACCGAAACTCGTTAAACTCCCCGTTGCCAAGCCAACGAGATGTCCCGGGACTGCCCCGTGCTTTCCGACATCGAAACGTACTTAACACACGTCATCGCACGTGAAAGTACGGCTTTCCCTAAAAAACGTACTTTCCGGCACTTTTCGGGGGCGTTTCGGACATTTTCCGAACTGTTATTTTAAAAAACGGACAAAACCGGGATCGGGGAACGAACTCCCATACCTTTGGTGAGTCATGGGACACGTGGCAGCCATGCCACCTCCCTCTAGTCACCCCTCAATCAGAAATCAAGCTGAAAAGACCAAAATACCCCTGGATTTCGCCAAAGTCCCTACGACTCCTGTGCAAATTTTCGAAATTGCCAAGAAGCCCTCAAAATTCCAAAATACCACAAAACCCCCGGAAAATGCTTCTAAGTCCGTCCGGACTCTTACTGCATTTTTCACCTATAAATAGAGGTTGCTGTCAAAGCCAAAAGGAGGAAGATTTTACTCCAAAAAATCACATACCCCACGGCCCAAACTGATTTTCACCCCTTCCGAGCTCCCGTTTTGTCTCGATTCACGTGAAACTTTCGTATTTCGATCAAATACGCCCCTCACCACTCCGAAACACCGTTTCAAACTACTTTCCGTGTCCCGTACACACCCCCGAGCCAAAGGAGTCGACCCTAGCCATAGGTATAACTCCCTCTCTCTAAATCTCTCGTTTCATCTCGGTTTACGCGCCAGTCGCTACAACCGTTTTGAACAACGTTATTGAAATGTAGACGCCTCCGTCTAACGGGGTCCGATACGTTTTAGCCCCTCGATCCTCTTCTATTCCCGTAAGAGAAGTAATCACGGGTTAAAACGGCGTTCCGACCCCGTTTCGTTTACTTTTTATGTCATTTACCATTCCGGATCGATCGATCCGTCGATCGTCACTTACTTTCTGTCATTTACAATTCCAAGCCGTTTTGGCTTGTTGATCATCATTTACAATTCCGAGCCGTTTTGGCTCGTTGATCGTCATTTACAATTTCGAGCCGTTTTGGCTCGTTGATCGTCATTTACAATTCCGAGCCATTTTGGCTCGTTGATCGTCATTTACAATTCCGGATCGTTTGATTCCGTTGGTACTGCTTTAAATACTGTCATTTACAAAGTTCGACCCGTTTGGATCGTGATAGTATTTACTTTTCAAAGTCCGAGTCGCAACCCGATTCGTTGATTGCATGTCATTTAATACGCGTTTTTCCCGTAAAAATCGTTAACAATGTAATGCCCGGTTCAAAACCGGAGTTCGTCCTTCGAACTCTCTTTCAAAACGCGCGAAATGACGTTTGGCCTCCAAACGCTCATCTTCAAACTAAAAGCCGCCATTTGACACATAAAATCATTTAATACGCGTTTTTCCCGTAAAAATCGTTAACAATGACTCGCCCGGTCCAAAACCGGAGTTCGTCCTTCGAACTCTCTTTCAAAAGATCAAAATCGACGTTTGCCACGCAAACGCTCATTTCAAACTCAAAACCGACGTTTGTCATTCAAACGCTCGTCTTTTCAAACAAAGTCACCTAATCAACGTTTGACATTCAAACCAAGATTAAGCTTGTCATTCAAGCCCCCATTTCAAAACACACACACACACACACACACGTTTTCGAGAAAGGTAGAAAGACTCGTCATACGAGGCATTTCGGGTGATCTCGTAATACTCTTCCCGAAACGTAACGTGACCTCCGAACCTAACAATCTCTGGTACTCAAAGCTTTTTACTCGTTTTTGCTACCAATAAAAATGATCCCCTGTTTTCAAAGATTTTTACTCGTTTTTGCTACCAATAAAAATGATCCCCTGTTTTCAAAGCCTTTTCCTAAGTTTTTGCTACCAATAAAAACGACACCATTTTCACAATAGCCGTTTCTCAATGTTTGGGCTCAAAATACAAAAACCGCGTGGCGACTCCTCATATTCCTTTTCATGAAGCGAGGTTTCAGACACCAACCCTCCGCGAAAGACAACCGCCTTCGCTCGCGCGAATCCGGGTAATTTCAGTTGGCGACTCCACTGGGGACAGTGATACTTTTTTCAAAACTACCGTTGTTTTCTAAAAAGCCTTCCGTGGGTCAAACTTTCGTTTACCCTTCCTCGTTTTCGTGTGTGTGTGTTCCTTTAAACCTCGAACGATTTTTTTCAAAAGGCATTACATTGTCAACTTTTCAAAATCATACCATGTTGTGCATCCCCATTCATGTTTGATTTTCATTGCTGTCTTTTGAACTGCGCATCATAATGCTTTAAGACACATTCTGAAAAATCTCTGTTTTACTCAGAAAAAAGAATTTTAGTGACCGCACACTACGCGCACTTGCTGCCTCGGAACACCGCACTTCACGTGCACTTACTGCCTCGGTACACTGCACACTACAACCCGTAACCCGGGATGGCCTTATCAGTTGCACCTCGATTGGCCTGCCAGATGCCTTTCGAGGGCGCACGGGGTCGTCCCAAACATCCCATCCTAGCCCGTGTAAGACATGCACTCTTTGTGTCACACTTTGTCCAAGACCCCGGTTGTTTTTTTTTTGGCTTAGCTCGTGTCATAAAGCCTAAGTGTATGTTTTTTACGCCGGGCCCACCCCGAGTCAAGCTCAAGAGGTTGAGATCGAAGGTCATTCCCGACCCGAAGTCTCGAGCTCTTCAGCCTTGACTTTGACGCGGAGCTCTGCCGAAAAATATACCCGAAGGTTCAATGTGACGCCGTTGTAAGTACCCAAATCTGGCTCATGCCTTTCGGTTAATATTCCCGGCAATTCCGGTAATTTTTCCGGCAATTCCCCAGAATTTCCTAGAGTTCCGGAACATTTTCGGAACTGTTCCAAACCACCTAAGGGGTGAAGGGACTGCTTGGAGATTAAGAAACACGTTTTTCTTAATTCAAGAAAAACCTTCTAGAAAACTGCCACCTTGCATGTTTCTAGAAGGAACTGGATGTGGCTACTTATGTCGTGCGACATAACTTGCCAAGAAGACTTCTAGAAGCTTGCCACCTTGCATGTTTCTAGAAGGAACTGGAAGTGGCTACTTATGTCGTGCGACATACTAGGCCATGAAAACTTCTAGAAGCTTGCCACCTTGCATGTTTCTAGAAGGAAAACGGTTATGGCTTGTTATGTCATGCGACATAATAAGCCCATGCATGCAGCCTATAAATAGAGGCTTTCACCTCTCATTTTGGGCACCTCTCCTTCACTCCTCAGTACCACTCTACAGAGAATACGCCCAGAAGCCTACTCCCTCCTCACATATCCCCCAAAACACACACTAATCCTCCCAAATCACCCACCATATAACCAATCTCACACACACTTTCCACACACAAAGAACCAAAGGTTCTCATTGAACCAAGGCTCAATCTCAGCCCCGGAGGTTGCTGTTTTGAAGGCTCCTATATCTAACTTGATATAGGAAGTCGTGGTCTTCAAGGGTAACGATTTTCTACCCTTTTTTCCTCTCTCTATTTCCTTTGAATGTGAAATCTCTATGCTAAATGCGTTGATAATGTTGTATTCTGATTAAAGTTGCATGCTTTAGTGTTATATTGCTTAGATCCATATCCATTTGCACATCATTTAATGTAAAAGCCCCGGCTTGGCCTTGTTTCTTGCATGAACACTCAAGATGAGTGTGGATCCCTCATATCCACACCTTCTTGAAGTGTTCACTATTGAAATACTTGCTCTCTGAGATCTATTTGTGAAGTAACTTGGCTATATTAATGCCTTGTTACCTCTGTAGATCCCAGCTGTAAAGTCTCTGCAAAGTGGCTAAGTATGTCACGCGACATAGGCAGCCTATGTCACGCGACAACATTGGCCAGTTTGCAGAAACTTCATCTTTTCACTTGTAATCTGGCTTTTACCTTTCCATACTCCCTTGAAATGATCATATACATGTTTTTGGGGTCTATCAGTGAAGTAACTTGGCTATATTAATGCCTTGTTGCCTCTGTAAATCCCAGTTGCTAAGGTCTCTGCAAAGTGGCTAAGTATGTCACGCGACATAGGCAGCCTATGTCACGCGACAACTTTGGCCATTATGCAGAGACTTCATCTTTTCAAGCTGTAATCTGATTTTTACCTTTTCCAAGTTATAATCTCATATCAATCTGCATTTAAACTAAGATTTTTGCATATAAAGTAGTATCATTTGCATCAAAAGAACATCTTCTTCATCAAAAAGGCATCTTTTGCATTAAAATAGCATCTTTCGCTCTTAAAATCTTTTTTTACATTAAAGATGCCTCCTTTTCACCCAAAAACTCATTTTCATACATAAAAAGGCATCCTTTGCATTAAAAAATCATTCCTTGACATTTTCATGCATTATTTGTACCTAAAATGCTATTTTTCCACAAAAAATGCATCCTTTGCACAAAAATCATTTCTTTACATAAAAAGCATCCTTTGCAACCCAAAATGAAATGTCATTTTTACATGCATTCCCCCATGTCCCCACTAGCAACCTTGGAACGGACCGGTGCAAAGATCCTATTTTAAATTGTTTTCATTAAAGGTTCCATAATCTCTTTAGAAAGGGACAACCTTGAACCCTATATCTCCAATTATCACTTAAGACGAGCATGAAGCATTCATATAAGCTCGATCGTCTTAAGGTGTAGGATTGATAGGCTAAGGACATTCCTTCCTAAAGAACCTCATTTTTGGGCTATAAAAGAGAGTCCTTCTCTCGATCACGCAAGTCCCGAGGTTAAAATGCGATGATCACAAGTCCAAGGTGAGAACGGGATCAAAATCCCGAATACATAAAATCCAAGAAATCCCGAGCGACAACCAATAAATGGTTTGTACGTCCGGAAGATAACTTGGGACATTCCCTCCTCTTTCATTCAAACACATGCACACAAGAAAGCACGCAAGCAAGCAAAATAAACGGAATCTAGGGAGACTTGCTACGGCAAGGCACCTTGGGTGAACGACGATCCGTTCTTCCCAAGGGGTAACTTAACCTCCTAACCCATAAAATCCTTTTTTTCAAAGTTTTGAGGAAATCAAAATGGCGTGGCGACTCCGTTTTTCAAATTAAACCGGATGTCTTCAAACTCGCGTGAATCCAAAAATTTGGGCACACATTCACAGTTTGGCGACTCCGCTGGGGAAATCCCAAAGGAGAAAAGCTTTCATTTTCAAAATAAACGATACTTGGTATATAGGTGGAAACCACTTAACCTTCCTGTATCGCTCCCTAACCCGGGGCTTGGGATAAACGGTGGTTTAACAATCCCACGTACCGGTATCACTTTTCGAAAAAAAATATATATATAAAAGAAAGTTTTTCCCTTTGAGCGGGTTAGACTCCCATCGCGGATTCCGTTTATTTTGCTTGCTTTCTTTGCCTTGCATTGCATCATTTGCATCTTGGGATTTGTGCATACTTTGAACGGGAAACAACCCGAAAATAGCAAAGGAGTGGAACCTGGAAAATTGATCCATGCAGTCGTACGGCTCAATCCTCCTTGGATTCTGACCGGACGGCCTCAGTGGCAATTCCACCAGGAAAAATTGGGGTTAATCTGGCAGCCTTGGCAGCTTGGGGCTATTCGGGCCTAAGACCGACTGGGCTCCTTAAAATTTACGTGCTTAACTGTTGCATTCTCCCCCGTCCCAAAAATCATTCCTTTAAAACACATTTATGAAAATCTCTGTTTTAACTCAAAAAGGAACATTTTTAGGAGACCGCACACTACGCGCATCCTATATATCCTGTACACTTTGCACGCACGTCCCTTTAAACCCGGGGTGGTTGTTCAGCTGCTAGCCACGGACAGCTTACGATGCTCCCGGCGCGCACGGAATCACCCCAAACTCCCCATGGCAACAAAGGTCGACCAATGCACAGTCCGTGTCACACGTTTCAAAAAACCGTGACTTTTTGGTTGGTTTTTGGTCTAGTCCGTGTCATATAGCCCAGTTGCATATCCCCGTAAAGGTCAAGCCTTAGTCCATAATGGAAGTCAAGGTCCTTCGCACAAGCGAAACTCTGCCAAAATTCCGACAAGGAAAAATTGGTAGAACCTTGACTCCAACATTGACTTTGACCTTGACCTGCACGGAATGCGTAAGAGTCGAGACCGAGTCTTTGCCAATAAAAGTCCAAAGATCTTTCGCTCAAGCGAAGCTCTGCCAAAATTCCGACAAGGAAAAATTGGCAAGATCTTGACCCGGCATTGACTTCGACTTTGACTCACGCACGGCGTATGCAACGAAGTTCAATGTGACACTGTGTCATCCGGCTTTTACCGCCCGACCCATGCCTATTATCTTCTCGGACATTACCGAAAAGTCAAAACGTCAATCGCGCCAGCGAAATTCTGCCGAAATTCTATCAAGGCTGAAAGACGAGACTTTCCCGGTATTGCCTTGATTATAATTCGCATCGCTCGTGCGTTAAAAGTTCCTATGACCCGCTAGACCCATTAGGAGCGTTCTTTTCTCTCGGTCGGTGGGATCCGCGTGCCCTATAGGACCCTCGCCCGGGGCTGTCCACCCTGGGAGGTCGAAATACAGGTGGAATACGAGGGGCTTATAGACGTAGTGACGGAACCCACTGATCCAGGATCTAGAGTAGTTTCGAAAAAGAAGGGCAACCCCCCCTTTTCCAACCAAATAGGAATAAATAAAAGACATTGTTTTAAGTAAACTTGAACAATTAACGGAATCATAATTGCATTTTCCTATCTCTGATATCCCTAATCGAGACCTCCTCGGTCCGATTTCCGATTTTCCTGTCTCGACCTTTCATGGTCAAATCCCTAATCGAGACCTCCTCGGTCCGATTTCCGATTTTCCTATCTCGACCTTTCATGGTCAAACCCCTAATCGAGACCTCCTCGGTCCGATCTCCGATTTTTCCATCTTGACCTTTCATGGTCAAATTCCTAATCGAGACCTCCTCGGTCCGATCTCCTATCTTCCCATCTTGAACTTTCGCGGTCAAATCCCTAGTCGAGACCTCCTCGGTCCGATCCCCAATTTTCAATCTTGACCTTTCAAGGTCTCATCTTTTCCGATCAATTAGGATTAGGAGAAAATGTGTTTTAAGCAAAACTCAAAGCGATAAGTGCATGTTACTTGAGCCTTCAGCCCAAACACTTACCTTCAAGTCTAAACCTTACCTATCCCCGAGTCTAAACCTTGCCTATCCCTTTCCCGCAGCAAGAAAGAAGTGGGCGAGAATACCGGGCCGCCGGCTTTCGGTCACGTAAAACCTTAGGTTCGACAGCCGCGTAATCCGCGCTTTGTCGCCCGTAGAGTCGAATGGCAGATTTGACAGAAAACAGTGAGGGTGCAGGAAATCAGATGGTTAGGAAGGAAGAGTTAGTCCTGGCATTGGAAAATGCCCATAAGGTTCATGAGGAGCAGCAAGCCATACTTATCGACGCACTCCGTCGTCATGGAGTTCAGTAATGCTGAGACAAACGGTTCTCTCGTAGTGGTCGAAGATGAGACTTCGTAAACAAGTGATTTCACCCCTTCATCCTATAACCAAGACCTTCCATCCTACAACCAATACCTTCCCCATCCACATGCAATCCCTTGCCAAGGACCACTCCTCCTCGCCCTTTCCAATATCCCAGCTCATCGTGGCTCCATCGCCCTCCCTCATAACGGATTGGGCTTCACCCCGCCTGTTCCCGCCAATACCGCCGCCTATACTCCAGCCTTCACATAATCGCTCGAGCTATGTGGCTATGTTCTCAAGCCACTATACCCACTCGAATGCAATCATGAGTTGCCAAAAGATGATTCAAGTTTTCACTATCACCTACCGGACTTAATGAATTCAACCGTCGGCCTCACCAGCTTGCTACTATGGTTCCCTCTCGCCGATACAAGTCCTGTTGCGATTTCCAGTAACTCGAGAGTCCCCATTGACCCCCATGTGGCAATATTGATGGAACAAGTGAAACAGATGCAAGAAAAGCTTGACCTCATCAATACTCCCTTGATCCAAGATATCGAACCAGGCAAGGAATTGATTCCACCAAGTACAACCCAATGCCACCAGTACCAAACAACAACCGTACCCCTCAAGACCAGTTCCTCACAAAGGAAAGGGTGTCGTAGCCTCCTTCAGCCAAATCCAACAATGGAACCAATTGGACAATGGAAATCCGAGTCTTGAGAACAACAATGTCTCCCGAAAACTCCGCAATACGGATATGCCTTTAAGCAAGATGCTGGAAGAGCTGATAGAAGAAAAGCTGATAAAGCCACTGGAGAATTGGAAGCCCAAGAACCCCAACGTTCAGTTGGATGAGTCTAAGCATTATCTTTTCCATCAATACCCCGGGCACGACACTGATGATTGCTGCTATTTGAGGCATGAGATCCAGAAGTTGATAGAAGACGGGAAGCTCGAGAACCTCCATGGGCCAAAAACAGAAAGTTATGGTAAGAGGTCAATTTAGGGGGTGCAAGGTCAGAAACGTCAGCATGATTTTGGGATGCCCATGAGCAAAGCTTTTGATGATTTTGTGAAACGAGGCCTTCTCACACCTCTCGAGAATTATAAGCCGAGAAACCCACGTAAAGTTGACAAGACCAAGTTCTGTGAATACCACAAGCATTATGGTCACGTGACAGACAAGTGCTTGGATCTGAAGAAAGAAATTCAATGGCTGATCTACGAAGGAAAGCTCAAGCTCCCTGGCAGTCCAACCGGCGAAGAGTAGCTAGTCTAGGGATTACCTGTCCTTGAGTAAAAAAATATAGTCTCTCGGTCAACTTTCGTAGGTTCTAGTGTTTTTCTCTTTCAATCAAATCCTCCACGGACATTGTAATTAATCTTCAATTTTCTATAAAAGAGTCTTTCTTCTTTTCTTGCTAGACTTAAGACATTATTTGCACACCTACATTACATTTAATGAAATGGTTTTATTTTATATGATCACTTGCATTGCTCAACAAATAATCTCTCTCGAAATAATTCACGTTCCGATTAATCAGTGTGAGAAAGTCAACTAATGCCTTCCCCATACACTTTCCTTACCTCACAAAAAGCCTTCATCAAGCCATACACCTCCCAATCATGTCCCCACCTTCATCTTGACCAAGTCAACGACGGCGGCAACATCAAGGGACAACAAGAGGCCACTCAGCTTCGAAAGATTGACCCCATGTCGACAACAACATAGGAGCTTGACTTAGACCTCAAGGGTATCAAGAAAGTTCAAGCAGGGGCTTGCCTTGGCCCTCAAGTGCTTCAGAAAATAAAAAAAAATGTAGTGCAAAAAGAGTAATGCCCAGCTAGGCTGAAAATCCCAAAAAAGGGCAGTCTAGGCAAAAAACAGGGTTGCAGATAAAAAAAAAAGAAAAAAATCTTAGTGCAAAAAGAGTAATGCCCGGCTAGGCTGAAAATCCCAAAAAGGAGGCAGTCTAGGCAAAAAACAGGGTTGCACATATATATAACAAAAAAGAAAAAAATGAGGCCAAGGACCCAGCACCGCCAATCAAAAGTTTGACGGACAGGCAAAAATCAAAGCCCAGAGAATGAAAGTTGTCGATAACAATGGGGCGGTCGAAGCAAAGCAGAAGCATTTCATAAGCCTGTAGGCACGTGTAAATCCTTTCTCCCCCAATGAAAGAGGAAGCAATCAGAAGCAGCCGTCCAAGAATGACTTGGTCAAGGAATCATCCCGAGGCCCACGCCTCATCATCCAGTCTTCTCATCCAAACCTTTTCACTAAAGGAACCACAAATCCCAAAGCCTGAAATAGTCCGGCCAAGGCCGAACTACGGTGACCTGAGATCCTCACAATGAGGGGAACGTAGGCAACCAGAAATGGTCCGGTCATAAGCATATACAAATTCCAGAAAAATCCGGTCTCATCAAATGACCTCTCTCATAGACACAGTCAAATCCCAAAAAACCCGGTCTCATCAATGACCTCCCTATACACAAAGCTTTCTTTCACACCCAACCAACCTTGATCCGCGACATCGGTTGACTTTCTCCTCATGATTAATCAAAAATGTTTGTTCATATCGAGATTAATGGTTGAATAACCCGAACATCAATAAAGGGTTTTAAGCAATCTTGTGATCATTGTAAATAAAACAAGTTTTCAGATGTCTTGACAAGTCTTCCTTTTCTACATCTTAGGAAAAATAGTGCTAAACACTGATTTTCTGTCAACAGGGGCTTCCATACACTTTTACAAACCCTTCTAGGCTTATACTCTCCCAAAAGAGTCAAACCCAAAGCGAGTTTTGTGCCTACGTCAAATAAGACCATCAAAATAACACAAAATCGGGATCTATTCCCATCTTTCGAAAAATATGCCCCTGCATGTCTAAATTTCTAAGAATCTTTTCTTTCACATCTTCTTAAGGTTGACTGATTGAATAAAGAAAAAAAAAGGATAGGTTTTCCCTCTTCTGCTATAATTCACATTAGGGCTGCCTTGAGACTCTTCAAGGTTGGGGCTTTGTCAAAGCATTCCTTTAAACTGGGGCTTCTTTAGCCATTTTTGGGGTTCGCATCAGGTTCTTCACTAGGTCCCTAGGTGGATTCAGTCTTGGTCAGATCAACCTCAGGATCACTTCCGCAGTACCAGCCAGGTTGGGATTTTTGCTAGGTCAACAGACTGGGGCTCTACCAAGTCACTTCTTCAAAATCTAGACTTCGCCTACTCAGTTCATCCAACCGGGGCTTTGCCAAATGAAAGGACCTTTCCTTGCTTTAATAAGGCATGGGGCTTTGCAGAAAGTTTTTCCTTAAACCGGGGCTTCGATAAGTTGCATCCACCCCTCGAAGAAAGGTTTGGTCACTTCGACGTCTGCTTTAGTCTTTGGTGGTAAAATCCTGTCAGCATCAGCTTCAAATGCCAGAGTGTAAGAAAGGAACATTCATCGAGACCCGAGGTTTAAACCCTGGGCCTCAAATTTCAAGAGGGAATTCTAGTCCACGTTGACAACATCTCAAAGAACAACGGCAGCTCACCCGCACCCAAATCATATGACCCCACCTGCTTGAAACCCGCCTTAAACAATTTCCAAACACATTCCATATGTACATCCAGACCCAGTCCCTACCATGTTTCCAAGAAAAAAATCGCCCCTAGGCTCAAGTAACGTGCCAATTGCTAATAATAGCGTTTTCTCCCGAAAGCGCCTCTGTTACTTCCGTTATAACGAGATAACGCCAGGCGACAGTTTCCTAATTGTCAAAAATCCAACTTTAGCTACCTCTATCACAGATTGAGAAGTATGCTCAAGTTTTCCAGCTATAGCTGCCTCTATCTACTCGATAGTGATGTAAGCTTTAGCTTACTCAGGTGACAACCTCCATTAATTGTCAAAATCTCAAGGATCCTAGACATCGTTCCTAACTATCTAGATGAAGCTTGAACTACGATCAAGGCTTGATTCCTCCGGGATACGTAGGTAGCCTTTCATAAAAGGTCCAGCCATCCGACCACTTTGGTCACCTTTTCCTTTCTCCATTCTTCATTGTTGCGTAAGCTTTTCACAAAGGTATAACTATCTGACCATATTGGTCACCCCTTTTTGATTTGGCACATTCCTAGTAGGATTGGTTGTTTGACCTCCTAGGTCACCCCGTTCCCATCCTTATAGGAAGGGACCAATATATCTTTGCCATTGCCCCAAAGAGACCAGGTAGGTGACCTCTTTGATCCCCAATTCCAACCTGTGTCGGCAATTCCAGTCCAATGCCAAAGGGTGTGAGAAGCACAGTTCAGGCTACTTATGTCACGCGACAAAACTAGCCACTTGGCTTACTAAGTTGCGCGACATAACAAGCCAACATCGTACATCGCAGCTTGCGCGCATCGCATTCCCTGTGGCACTCCCGACTTGTGAAAAGCTGCAAACATCAGTCATTCACTTCTCAAATGCATAAGGGAGGGTTCATTTACCCCATGTACACCCATGCATTCATATTCAAGCCAAAAATCCATTCAAACCATTCAGTTCAAGCCATCTACCATACCACCATCATTTCATACATGTGTGCAATAAAAGGGATAACAATGTACATACAAAATAGGCCAAGTCCAAAAGATGTGCATAGCAAAAATGACATGATTTAGAGTATGATGTTTTCCCAAAAGGGGTACAATAACCAAAAAGTCATAATAATCTAGGGGGAAGGGGGGCTACTCTGAATCATCCCCATCATCTTCATCTTCATCCTCTCCATCATCTTCATCCTCTCCATCATCTTCATCCTCATCATCGTCCTCAGCCTCCTCAGGCTCATCATCCGGATCGTCAGAAGGTGCCTCGTAGGTTATGGTCCCCGTGCGATAATAATCATCAAGCTCAGTGATAACAGTAGAGTCAAGCTCGTAGTCTGTGGCCGTCTCAGCTCCACCATCCTCATCATCATCATCGTCAATCTCAATGGGTCCGTGAAGAGGCACATTTGGATTCTTCATCCGAGGCCTCGGTCCACTAATGCCTCCGCTGGTGCCCGCGTCATCAAAGCGGCCCTTCTTCTTTCTCGGCTGGCCAGGTGGAGAGATATCGATCGAACCCTGTGACCGGCACTGATTCTTCCAAAAGCTCATACCTTTCTGGAGCTTGCCAATCATGCTCACAGCGCCGGTGTAAGCCCTGGTCAAATGCCTGTAAGCCTGGGCCGATACCTGTTACAAGCAGACATAATAAGTGTCAAAATGCAGTTATTGATAACAGAAAGAGATGCAAGCAATCCAAAGGACGTAAGGAGCAGTACTTACGGATCTAGAACCTCGTGGGAGCACCAGATGAGGATGAGTCTGTGACATATCAATAGGAGCTCGCCGCATACGACCACCACCCTGATAATCAATGAAAGTCGGGGGCAAAGGAGGTCTAGCCACATGGCCAATCGAAGGTCCCGCACTCTGAGCACCATAACCAACCCTGGTCTGTGGGGACTGAAGATGCCTAGCCACGTACAATGTGTAATCCCCATCCCGTGTGAAGAGATGTGCCACCATGCCTACGATCAAAGCATCTACATTCTCCAACCGGCGAGGCCCACATCCTAGCCGGGAGGATCATCAGGAATCCGAGCATGCCTATTGGGCCCATGCTGTCTGTACACTCTCTCTCTCCTAAATATAGGGCATCTCCGGACAAACCCACCAGCAGCTTGCGACACTCTGTCAAGTGCGCATCATGATCCAAATCCAGATCGCCATAACGGCCAGTCCAAGGGAATAAACTCATCCTCTGTGGAGTCCCTCTCAAGCACAACAGCGTATCGTGATACGACGCCGTAATCCTGCACCTCGACCCCTCCGGTATCCTGGTCTGTCTCCTGGAATTCTTCATCCACCGTCTGAGAGCAGAAAAAGTGGTGGCAGGAAACTCATCTCGGATCTGCCACGCATAACAGCCAAAATACTCGAAGGCCCAAGCCTGAAAAGGAGAAGAAGAAATCAAAATAGGAAAAATGACAGAGTGAAATGTGTAAAAGAAAAGAAGTCAAGGCGAGAGAATACCTCAAAAGCCAGGTGACAGCAGGTGAAATACTTCGCTTTCCCTCTACTGACGTCATCTAGAGCCAAGTACATCTTGGCTAAACCGGCCTCACCCCAGGACAAATCCCCCACAGTATCCCAGGCTCTCAGAAGCTCCAGCAGTGAGATCAGGGCAGTAGATGCGCTGTTGATAAACAGCATGTCAGAAAAGCCTACCCATACAAAGGCTCTCGCCAATCTCTCGGCTCTCAGCCGGCTCTCAACAGGATCATCAACCACAATGTAGTCCCTACTCTGCTCTCCAATCAAGCCGTGTAGCTCACCCAACTCATATCCATTCCCCTTCTTGATCTGGGGAACGAAACCAAGCAAACTCATAAAGTCAGCATCAGCAATGGGCTGGGGCTCAACTCCCTGTGCAGGCTCATCTATGTAAAGTGGCTCAGCTGTAAAAGGCAATCCCGTAATGACCGCGAAATCATAAGGTGTGACTGTCGTCTCACCCCAAGAGAAGTGGAATGAATGAGTGGTCTCCCACCAAAACTCTCTAAATGCCCTCACCAGATCCACACTCCTCTGAGTGTCTCCAATGGCCTTCGCCATCTCAAAGAATCGCCCTAGCCCAACGGCGTAAATCATGCCCTTAGGCGAGTGTATCTGCTCCTGGCTACCCGGCAAGCTCTGCCATAGCCTGCCAATCACCTCGGGGGAACCTCTGGTGCGCAATCCCTGCAAGAAAACATGGCACAAGTATGAATATTTCGTGCTATTTCTTGAAAGCATCTCAAATGAAAATAGGTCAAAACCTATCATTGTAGAGCATGCATTTTAGCATCACACTTCCTAGTTCAATCCATGATTTCATGCAAATTCTTGACAATTCATAGCACAGTCTGGAAAATTCAGTTCGAATCAATTTCACCCAAATCAAAATTTTTTCAAAAAACCTAGGTCACTTACCACATCTTTCTTCCCGACATCTGAGGTATGTTCATCAAGTTGTGGATAGAAATCTCCTCTTTGAGCTTCCGGAAGAAATGGCCTTTGGGTCCTTTGCACCCCCTTCCGTCGAGTAGCTAACTCGGCGTGTTGAGGATCCCTTTTGGTCGGATAGAACCTAGGAGGCATTTTCCAATTGAATCGAACTAAAGGTGTTTGATTTCTCTCAATTTCTCTCAAAATCTCCCTCTGATGTTTGCTCTTTCTCTCTTCTCGTTGTCGCCTCCCTCTCAATTTCAATTTCAATTGAGTTTCAAATGGCGACTGTGCGAATTTTTAATGAATCTGTTCACATGGCCTATTATGTCGTGCGACATAATAAGCCCCTGTGGCTTGTTTTTACAATTTTGCCCCTGAAGGCTCCATTTTACAATTTTGTCCCCCATAGGCATGTTTTGCCCTTTTGTGCCCCTGGCATTTCCAATCATTCCCGATCCAGTTTTCCCTCCAGTGCCCCCGTGGCCTATTTTACAAATTTACCCTTGTGGCTCATTTTATTTGCCCTTAACATTTTCAATTTTCAAATAATAAAATTATCGGGTACGTCCCACTTTCTTTACAAAAATTATCGGGTACGTCCCACTTTCTTTACAAAATTATCGGGTACGTCCCACCTTCTTTACAAAAATTATCGGGTACGTCCCGCTTTCTTTACAAAAATTATCGGGTACGTCCCACCTTCTTTACAAAAAATTATCGGGTACGTCCCGCTTTCTTTACAAAAATTATCGGGTACGTCCCACCTTCTTTACAAAAAAAATTATTATCGGGTCCGTCCCACTTTCTTTATAAAATCCATCCTTTTTCGCGATCTCCGTTATTCCAAGATGAAGGAATAACATGTCGCTCTCTTTCGATCTTCGTTATTCCAAGATGAAGGAATAACATTTCGACCTTTCTCGCGATCTCCGTTATTCCAAGATGAAGGAATAACATTTCGCTCTTTTTCGATCTCCGTTATTCCAAGATGAAGGAATAACATTTCGACCTCTCTCGCGATCTCCGTTATTCCAGATTGAAGGAATAACATTTCGCTCTCTCGCGATCTCCGTTATTCCAGATTGAAGGAATAACATTTCGCTCTCTCGCGATCTCCGTTATTCCAGATTGAAGGAATAACATTTCGCTCTCTTTCGATCTCCGTTATTCCAAGATGAAGGAATAACATTTCGACCTCTCTCGCGATCTCCGTTATTCCAGATTGAAGGGATAACATTTCGCTCTCTTTCGATCTCCGTTATTCCAAGTTGAAGGAATAACATTTCGATATCTCTTTCGATCTCCGTTATTCCAAGGTGAAGGAATAACATTTCGACCTCTCTCGCGATCTCCGTTATTCCAGATTGAAGGAATAACATTTCGATATCTCTTTCGATCTCTGTTATTCCAAGTTGAAGGAATAACATTTCGATATCTCTTTCGATCTCCGTTATTCCAAGGTGAAGGAATAACATTTCGACCTCTCTCGCGATCTCCGTTATTACAGATTGAAGGAATAACATTTCGCTCTCTTTCGATCTCCGTTATTCCAAGTTGAAGGAATAACATTTCGATATCTCTTTCGATCTCCGTTATTCCAAGATGAAGGAATAACATTTCGACCTCTCTTTTGATCTCCGTTATTCCAAGATGAAAGAATAACATTTCGACTCAGTAAATTCTCGAACTACGACCTGGCTTGATTCCTCCGGGATACGTAGGTAGCTTTTCATAAAAGGTCCAGCCAATCGACCAACTTGGTCACCTAATCCGTCTCGGCATTCGCCAGATTGGATCCTTTTCTATCGACAACCCCACTCGCCCTGCAAGCGACGTTGCCGAGGGGCTTCTGTAAGTACCCAAATCTGGCTCATGCCTTCCGGTTAATTTTCCCGGCAATTCCGGTAATTTTTCCGGCAATTCCCCAGACTTTCCTAGAGTTCCGGAACATTTCCGAAACTGTTCCAAACCACCTAAGGGGTGAAGGGACTGCTTGGAGATTAAGAAACACGTTTTTCTTAATTCAAGAAAAACCTTCTAGAAAACTGTCACCTTGCATGTTTCTAGAAGGAACTGGATGTGGCTACTTATGTCGTGCGACATAACTTGCCAAGAAGACTTATAGAAGCTTGCCACCTTGCATGTTTTTAGAAGGAACTGGAAGTGGCTACTTATGTCGTGCGACATACTAGGCCATGAAAACTTCTAGAAGCTTGCCACCTTGCATGTTTCTAGAAGGAAAACGGTTATGGCTTGTTATGTCGTGCGACATAATAAGCCCATGCATGCAGCCTATAAATAGAGGCCTTCACCTCTCATTTTGGGCACCTCTCCTTCACTCCTCAGTACCCTTCTACAGAGAATACGCCCAGAAGCCTACTCCCTCCTCACATATCCCCCAAAACACACACTAATCCTCCCAAATCACCCACCATATAATCAATCTCACACACACTTTCCACACACAAAGAACTAAAGGTTCTCATTGAACCAAGGCTCAATCTCAGCCCCGGAGGTTGCTGTTTTGAAGGCTCCTATATCTAACTTGATATAGGAAGTCGTGGTCTTCAAGGGTAACGATTTTCTACCCTTTTTCCTCTCTCTATTTCCTTTGAATGTGAAATCTCTATGCTAAATGCGTTGATAATGTTGTATTCTGATTAAAGTTGCATGATTTAGTGTTATATTGCTTAGATCCATATCCATTTGCACATCATTTCATGTAAAAGCCCCGGCTTGGCCTTGTTTCTTGCATGAACACTCAAGATGAGTGTGGATCCCTCATATCCACACCTTCTTGAAGTGTTCACTATTGAAATACTTGCTCTCTGAGATCTATTTGTGAAGTAACTTGGCTATATTAATGCCTTGTTACCTCTGTAGATCCCAGCTGTAAAGTCTCTGCAAAGTGGCTAAGTATGTCACGCGACAACATTGGCCAGTTTGCAGAAACTTCATCTTTTCACTTGTAATCTGGCTTTTACCTTTCCATACTCCGTTGAAATGATCATATACATGTTTTTGGGGTCTATCAGTGAAGTAACTTGGCTATATTAATGCCTTGTTGCCTCTGTAAATCCCAGTTGCTAAGGTCTCTGCAGAGTGGCTAAGTATGTCACGCGACATAGGCAGCCTATGTCACGCGACAACTTTGGCCATTATGCAGAGACTTCATCTTTTCAAGCTGTAATATGATTTTTACCTTTTCCAAGTTATAATCTCATATCAATCTGCATTTAAACTAAGATTTTTTCATATAAAGTAGTATCATTTGCATCAAAAGAACATCTTCTTCATCAAAAAGGCATCTTTTGTATTAAAATAGCATCTTTCGCTCTTAAAATCTTTTTTTACATTAAAGATGCCTCCTTTTCACCCAAAAACTCATTTTCATACATAAAAAGGCATCCTTTGCATTAAAAAATCATTCCTTGACATTTTCATGCATTATTTGTACCTAAAATGCTATTTTTCCACAAAAAATGCATCCTTTGCACAAAAATCATTTCTTCACATAAAAAGCATCCTTTGCAACCCAAAATGTCATATTTCCCTAAAAATGTCATTTTTACATGCATTCCCCCATGTCCCCACTAGCAACCTTGGAACGGACCGGTGTAAAGATCCTATTTTAAATCGTTTTCATTAAAGGTTCCATAATCTCTTTAGAAAGGGACAACCTTGAACCCTATATCTCCAATTATCACTTAAGACGAGCATGAAGCATTCATATAAGCTCGATCGTCTTAAGGTGTAGGATTGATGGGCTAAGGACATTCCTTCCTAAAGAACCTCATTTTTGGGCTATAAAAGAGAGTCCTTCTCTCGATCACGCAAGTCCCGAGGTTAAAATGCGATGATCACAAGTCCAAGGTGAGGACGGGATCAAAATCCCGAATACATAAAATCCAAGAAATCTCGAGCGACAACCAATAAATGGTTTGTACATCCGGAAGACAACTTGGGACATTCCCTCCTCTTTCATTCAAACACATGCACACAAGAAAGCACGCAAGCAAGCAAAATAAACGGAATCTAGGGAGACTTGCTACGACAAGGCACCTTGGGTGAACGACGATCCGTTCTTCCCAAGGGGTAACTTAACCTCCGAACCCATAAAATCCTTTTTTTCAAAGTTTTGAGGAAATCAAAATGGCGTGGCGACTCCGTTTTTCAAATTAAACCGGATGTCTTCAAACTCGCGTGAATCCAAAAATTTGGGCACACATTCACAGCCGTGTCACCAAACCCTCACCGTATCCACCGTGCCAGCCACAACTTGGCCAACGCAAAAAGCTAAGGTCCCTCGCGCAAGCGAGTCAGGAGAGGTCATGCCAAAATTTTGGCACGATCCCCGCCTCAACTTAAGGACGTTGACTTCGACTGTGGCCCATGCGTCACATACGTTGAAAGTTTGCGTGATCAGCTAGCCTTAAGTTCACTTTTTCCTTTGTCGGTGGAACTCGCTTGCCTTATAGGACCTCGCTCGGGATAGTCCGTCCCGAGAAAGATGATCTACAATGGAAACGAGGGGCTTATAAGCGTAGTGACGAGATTCACTAATTAGAGCTCTAGGATTAGTTGCGAAAAAGAAGACCCGCTCTTTTCCAACCGATTAGGACTCTGAGAAAACGCGCTTTAAGTAAAAATTAATCGGTAACTGCACATTGCACAAGCCCGAAACCTTGATCCAAATCCTCCCTTTCCGAAGCCTAGACCCTTTCTTTCGTTCCCTGCAGCGAGCAGAAAGTGGTTCAGATTTCCGGGTCAGCGCCTTGCCAGGATCACCGTTACGGCAGCGTCAGACAGTTCTTCGGTTCCCTCAGTTCCCTCAGCCAGAGTTTCCGACATGTCTAGCTCACCGAGAAATCGTGACGGGGAAGGACCCCCGCCACCGGCAACATATATGACTTTGGAAGAAGCCATTCGGGCTTGTGAGGTTCACAAGAGGCAGAAAGAAGATCGGCAGAATTTCGTGGTACAGCTTCTGAATGAGCGTGGTATAGCAGCTATCCCCCAGTCAGACGGTACTTTCATCCTGGTGGAGGATGACGATTCCCCGAAACCAGTTCACCAAACCTTCAACCAGGTTCCTCCCCTGCCAACTTACGGGATGACTTCTAACCACGGAAACAGCCGACCTAGGCTTCACATTGCCACCTCCCAGGGCAACCCTGTCATATTTGGCCAGGCCAGTGCTACTCCTATCACTCAATACCACCAGCGCACCGCTGGACCATCTCAGACAGATGCAAATATCCTTCAATACCCTCCCGGGTTCACCCCGTTGCCTATACACGAATCCCAAAACACCGGGGATAAACCCCGATACAGTTCAGAAAAGGCCCCTATATATCCACATATATCAAGCCTTCCACCTCCAATTACTACCGCTCACGTGGTAGCACCCGGCGCCGAGCCTCACAGTCCACCACTGGACCCAACCTTGGCCTGGATGGTCGAACAGATGAAAGACCTGAAAGCCACCATGAGCAGCTCAAAGCAGGAAACGCTCAAATCCACAGATCCGGGAATGGTCACGCCTCTCCCTGCTAAGTTCAGAATGCCGGAGATGGACTGATTCGACGGAACCGAATGTCCTCAAACGCACGTCGACACCTACGTTCTCGACATGAGAGCGAAAGGAGCAACCCTCCAGCAAATGGCCGACCACTTCCAGCATACGCTCAAGAGTTCAGCGTTACGATGGTTTCTGAGGGTCAAGCCTGCAGATCGCCACACCTGGGATCAGATTAGTAACATCTTCCTGGAACGGTACCGATCCAACTTAGAGTGGGAAACAAGTCGGGAGGACTTAATCACCACTGAGCAGAAAGCGGATGAAAGTGTCGGAGAATTCTACAAAAGGTGGAGCTGGAAACTCTCCGAGATCATGGAGCCCCTCTCCAAGGATGAACAGATGCAGATCTTCAAGTCTTGCTTAAGACCGTCCATCAGAACTCTCATCAGTCACCATTTCTTCCCAGATCTCCGGGCCATGGTAAATGCCGGCTCACAGTTCGAGAAGGATCTCAAGGAGAAGTTGGCTCTTGCACGGCCATACGGATACCGCTCGGCGGTTGCATTCAATCCCGTACCGGCCCCGGCAAAGGGAAAGATACGTCTGTCAACTACATCCATCGGGACAGCGGTCGGGCAACGAAACCCGGTCCCACAAAGCAACAACTCCACCTCGAAGCGATCTACCGTGCACTTCGACAAGTTGGATATGCCACTGAGCAAGATCTTTGGAAGGGTTAATCAAGGAAGGTCTCCTTAAACCCGTTGCCAATTACAAACCCAAGAATCCCGTAGTCAACGGCGACAAGAGCAAGTCTTGCGCCTTCCATCGCATCACGGCCATACCACCGACAAGCTGCGTGGGGTTACGATACGAAATCCGAACTTAATAGAAGAAGGCAAATTGGAGCGCCCCGTGGGCCAATACGGTCGGAAACCCTCTTAGAACAATAACGGCGTGAATTCCATTGAGTGGGTGCCCAAGAAGATTGCCACATAACCCGGTTTCTCTGCCTCTTCCTGGTCGGGTCCTCATCAAATGTCTACATCGGCTACGATGTTTGTGGCTCCGCTCACTTTGCCTAGAGTACGAGTCCCAAGATACGGTCCGGAGCAATCCTTCGCGAAAACGGAAGAAGAAGTCCTCTCAATAGCAGCGAGAGAAAGATACGAAGGCTGGAGACACCGGTGTGGGTACACTCGGAGAGCCTTAGGGAGGTTCGACTACTACGTCTTGTACTCCGGCCAGTCCTCTCTTCCTCCGTGCCATGCGGCTTTAGAGCAAGCAGGGGTGGGAAAGCCGAAAAGTCCTGCTGACAATAGAGCTCAGACCTTGGGACACCGGAATACTTCAGATCTTGGTAATCTTACTGCCAGTCAGAAGCATAACCCCCCGCGGGATCAGCCAAGATTCAACTTGTCCAGCTTCCTCTTTACCTCGCAAGAGGAAGACAGGAAACGGATGGCTGGATGACTCTCCTTCTCCGGATAGAGATCAGATCTACGATTCCCGACTGTATGGCAGTATGATCACTTTCTGTGACGAAGACTTACCGAGAGATGCCTCGGGGCACAACGAAGCTCTGTACATCACTCTCAAGCTCAACACCATAACACTCCCTGGAGTATTTGTAGACAACGGGTCAGCTGTTAATGTTCTCCCTCTCAGCATGATGCGAGCCCTCCGCATCAACGAAAGCCACCTGATTCCGTCAGCTCGGACTATCAAGGCCTACGACAGCACGTCTCGTCCCATCACAGGGACGGTGACTCTGGAACTCTGGTTCGAAACCCAAATGGTGCCAGCAAAATTCCACGTGATGGACATTCCATCCGAATTCACGGCTCTGTTAGGACGCCCTTGGCTGCATCACATGAAAGCCATAGCTTCCACTCTCCATCAGTGCGTTAAGTTCATTAACCGGCAGGGAGATCTTGAAGTCATCCGAGGGGACAGTTTCCTCATAGGAAATGAAGCCGAGACAGTAGCCAAGCGTGCCCGCACCCAGGCACCGGGGTTACCTCCTTCGAATCAACCAAGGGACTACCGGGGCAAATCTCATCAGAATCCCTCAGAGTCCGGAGATGCTAACTATGTAAACGTACTCGGCGGGCGAGACCACAGAGCGATCCGATACATCAAGTTCAACTGTCGTTTCCAACATTTGGAGGCAGATTGGAAAGAAACCCTGAACATCGCCATGATGCGGGCACATAAACCCCCAGTCTCCAATCGGATTTGTCAGCATTCTTCAAACCAACTCTCTGGCCCCGCCAGGCGAAGAGATCTTTGTGATAAAGGTCAACAAGCACCGTCATTCTCGGGATGAATGCATGGAAGTCGTATGGGATGTCCTCCACGAGGAACTACCCGCTGCACCCCTCTTCTCCAATGAAGGGCATGATGTTTTTCTAGCAGCTCCAGCAACGCACCCGGACGCGATACGTCCCTACGTTTGGGTTGAGCCGTCAGATGACGACGAATCAGGACTCTCTGGAGTCGAGGATGCGGCAGACCCGCGGGCAGACCTCTGCATTCACATGCTCAGTTTCGAGGATGACACTCGTTCTGATCAGGTCACCTATGACCAAGGCTCCAATACCATGGAAATTGTCAAGCTCAATGTCAAGTATAGGCGGCTATCCGACAATTGGAAGCAACTGGTTCACACGACAAAGAATCCTCTCGATCAAGTGGCCGACGATGACTTCGTCAACATCATCTATTCCGGATATCCCGATAATGCCAAGGATCCGGTCCTTATCGTCGGTTACGCAATGCCAAAGTCACCCTCGGCGATTGCTGCTCATGGTAAACGAGGCCCTGGCCAAGCGAGCTCGAGCTCATCATTACTTCCGAGTACCGGCCCGGTGGCAACCGGCCCATGCCGTCAGTCAAGCTTATACCCTCAAGCGCCGCCAAGGCCAAGGGCAACAGCGAAGGAGACCAAGCTCCTCACCCTGTCACGAGTCAGATCAACCTCGGGAACGCTTCCGGCAGCCACCCCGAAAACATCTTGAAGGTCTTCCCTGCACGATAGAGTCGGCTTCCGACGTTGGAAACGACCACCTCAGCATCAACATGCTCCAGTTTGATTCTGCTCCCAGTCGTCACGGCCGGATTCGAGACATCACGCCGGTGGGCGCTAGCTCTGATAGACTTGGCGATCGAGCGAGATCACGAGACTGTCAACATTGCAGAATTCAACACCCCCGTGGGGTCAATCAAGCAGATATGGGAAAATTTCTTGGTAATCGAGATCAAGGAAGGCTGCATGGAATGTCCCAGTCTGACTTCCTTCGTCAACATAATCCAAGTGTTTCCGCCATTCGGCGATTTGAATGTGATCACGGTTCTGGATACTAGTCAGACGGCGCTCACCTACGGAGATTGTTTAGCTCTCGCAAGGAAAGCCCTCATGGAATTAGTCGCTCAAGAAAGCCATCTCTGGGACGAAAACCAAGCTCAAAAGACCGACAGGGACCGAGCCCTTAGAGTGTCACTGGCAGCTTCAGACAGAAAGCTAGAGGCCACTCTAGACCAGTTCGACCTCAGGGGTTTTGCTCACGGCAACTTCCTCGACTACCGTCTGTTCTCATCCAACCCCCTCTGCCACACGAGGGTGGTCAACGGTCCCGATGACCTAGGAGATGGAACGACACAGCAGAACAAATCTCAGCGCTTACCACCCCGAGGAAAGCAAGTTCTCTATGAAAGCGACGACGAAGACGATGAAACCATTCTCTTCCAAGCCGGGCATGAAGTCAACAAAACCGGACTCCCAAGGGTCCTAGGAGGATGGGAACGGATCATTTCCGCACTCAAATTGAAAGGCCAACTTAGGGAGGAGGGTCTATTTAAAAACAAGAGGAGGATGGAGATTCGTCTCGAGCAACTACT
This sequence comes from Adenophora triphylla var. japonica, assembly GCA_022495995.1. Classification (NCBI taxonomy): domain Eukaryota; kingdom Viridiplantae; phylum Streptophyta; class Magnoliopsida; order Asterales; family Campanulaceae; genus Adenophora; species Adenophora triphylla. Next base: position 35,659 of record JAFEMH010000351.1, read on the forward strand.
CAGGGAAATTCCACAGACCGCGGCATTCGTTTACAGAAACGATCAACTGGGACAGCAACCAGTCACATGGGCAGATGTTCGGGAAGTCGTGTACTCACCTTCTGACATACCCGCCACTCAAATAAAACAGAGGAGAAAACTCTCCCCGATGGAAGTTTACCTAGACTGCCGCACGCAGTTCAAAGAAGCACTGGCTATTCTCACATGGGATGAAACGCAGGCGCTAACTCTCGACGCAGGCTCCGCTGCAAGGAAGTTGATCTGGGTCAAGAGTGGAGGAAAACTGGCAAACCATGAATATCGCCAGACCCAACTCCAGAATGCCTTGAGTATGCTCAGCAAGAAGGAAAGGAGCGCGATATACCGTGAAGAGATCAAGGAGACTGTTCGCTTGAACCAAGAACTCTCCAACCTCCCCCGGAGGGTCGGCCCGCACGGTTCGATTCGAGGCAACCACTTTGTTGTGGACGTTCGAACAGCTGTGGCAATCCGTAAACTACCTCCCCGCGAGGCACCTAAGCCGGTATCACAGGACAGAATCCGTCAAAACCGAAGCTCCCAGGGAATACATCTACGATCAATGAGTTGAGGGAAGACATATGGCCCTATGCTACGAGGAATCCTCCTCTAACTATGGCTCAACTTCGGGCGGCTGTTCGAAGGGACCAAACCGATGTCGGCGTTCTAACCCGATCAGGTCAAATCCACGCATTACCACCTAAGGCCACCAAAAAGCCGACGGGCAGGCAACCCGGTGCGCCGAAGATGCAAGTTCCATGAAAGAGGACCTGATCCTCACTCGGCTCAGCGGACTCGGGCGAACATTTCCCTTTGGTCTCTGCTCACCTCTTCTTATCCTCACAAGCTCAAGCTAGAGGAAAGCCTGGCCCGTACCATGGTCCCCGTGGACGCAACCCCAGATGAAGTCATTCAGATGATCGTCAACATCCACTTTGGCAACATTATCACCTTCACAGATTTAGACCTTCCAAAATTTGGGGCTGATCACAATGAGCCACTCTACATCACGATCAGTGGACGAGCGTCGCCTTCCGCGTGTTGGTAGACGGAGGTTCGGAATGAATGTCTTGCCCGCCAAGATGATGGACACCTTGACATCACGCCCACAGATCTGAAGCCTTCAGTCCACACTGTCAAGGCCTATGACTCTACTTCCCGTACAGTTCTCAGGGTTGCTACTCTTAATATTTGGTTCGGCAGGCGAATGATTCCCACCGAATTCCAAGTGTTGGACATTCCAATCACTTTCACAGCCATCCTGGGGCATCCCTGGCTGCATCAAATCAATGGCGTGGCATCCACCCTTCATCAGTGCCTCAAGTTCATGCAAGGCAACGAACTAACCACGATCTATGGCGACGGCGTCACCACCGAGGGGACCGGCACCAACGACATTCCAAAGTGTTAGAAATCAAGCATAGTGACGATATGGCATTAAGCTGGATTCACTCTGGAAACCTCCAAAATCCAAATATGCAACGTGGACCTTCCATGTCTCACGACAAGATTCCTCCTGCCATGAAGATGATGAAACTCATGAACTTCATCCCGGGTGGGGCTCGGCAAAAGGTTACAAGGCCAACACCAAGTCATCGAAGTCAAGGACCACACCACGGTCCAGAGGCTTGGCTACGTGCCAACACCGGCTGACATCAGAGAGAACAAAAGGCCCACCCGCACCAAGGCAGCAGCCCACAAAGGGGGAACCTCCGACGGCACACCCAACCTCCGACCTTACAGTTTCGACCTCGCTCATTACTACACCAAGGGAACCGACAGCAGAACAGAGGGGACCGACAAGGCGGAACCGACAGCGCGAACTAAGGGGACCAACAAGGGAACCGGCAAGAATCGAGGGGACCGGCAGCGGAACCGACGAGCGAGGGGACCGACAGTGGAACTGATGAAGATGAGAAAGAAGAAGGGATAGTCAGCACCGAGACTACAGAAAGGATGAAACAGCTAGCACGGGACCTCAAGCGTTTCAGAGGACTTAAAGCTAATCCGATAAGGGGAGCGTTCCTCGACATCACAGCTCTACCTGGACCAACTGCCAGTACAGTCCAGCATGAGTACACATTTAAGGGAGTCCCAGATACGGAAGAGCAACTCAAGGTACTCTTTACGAGAAACAGACTGTTTGGATCAACCGCCGAGGCCACATCCGAGACAGTAACTCCAAAGCAGAAGGAACCAGAATTCATAGAAGACGCTCTCAGTGGACCAGCTCTACAGAGTGTTTTTGAAGAAGTCATGGAGGTGCCAAACCTGATTGACCTGGGCTTCGAAAACAGCATGATTGCCATGGTTGGGACAGTAGAAGCCAAGCCTCTCTATCCCCGAACCCTCATCAAGCATCCAACAATGCCACTGAAGAATTGGGTAACCTTCACCGGACCAAGGGCAAGCCAGGCAGAAATGGAAGACAAGCTGGGCCTGCACCCACATCTCCCTAAACCCGGTCTCAAACCCTCTGAGTCAGTCCTTGTCAGAGTCCAGTCCTCTGAGTCATCCAATGGCCTTATGCCGGAGGACCATGATAATGTAGCCAACCATGTATCTCCGTTCTTGCTTAATGAAAAGTCTGACCTTTTGGAGTATCCCCTCATTGCCACTTTAACAACTGATAAGTTAACAAACAACTTAAAAGACGTTAATAATTCAATTGATAAAGAATCAGACACATTAAACGAACAATACATTAGAGAAGTTCTCGAGTGTGTAGTTGACCAAGAGGACAACCGGGCCCAAGCTGCCGAAGAGGTTATGATAAAAGTGAACCTGGGGTCAGTGCAAGAGCCTAAAGAGACGCAAGTAGGCAGTTTCTTCGTCGATGCAGAAAAAGAAGCCCTGATAAGCCTCCTCCGAGAGTACGCTGACGTGTTCGCCTGGTCATACCAGGACATGCCAGGACTCGATCCCTCGATCGTAGAGCACAGAATTCCCCTGGATTACGAATCCAAGCTTTGTCAAGCAGAAGGCTGCGCAAGATCAAGCGAATGGTCCTTGCAAGTTAAAGAAGAAATTGAGAAAATGCTCCAGAGTTGGTTTCATCGAGTGATTGAGTACCCGACTTGGCTCTCCAACATCGTTACGGTCACCAAGGCCGATGGAAAGGTCGAGATCTTTGTGTGGATTTCAGGGATCTCAACAAGGCCAGCCCTAAAGATGATTTCCCCTTTGCCTAACATCGACATGCTTTGAGTCGACACCACGGCAAATTTCGAAGTAAAGTCCTTCGTGGACGGGTTATTTGGATACAACCGGATCAAGATGTCAGAGAGGATCAAGCCAAGGCGCCTTCACCACTGCGTGGGGACATGCTGCACGGTCATGCCGTTCGGTCGAAGAACGCTGGGGCTACTTACCGGCGAGGCTGCAATGACCCTCTTCCATGACATGATTCACAAAGAAATCGAAGTATATGTTGATGACATGATCATCCACTCCGGAGGATCGGACATGCGGCATTTGACAGATCTGAGAAAGTTCTTCAACGGACTCGAGAAAACACTCCATGAGGTTGAACCTGCGAAGTGCACCTTCGGCGTCAAACGCGGCAGGTGCTTGGGGTACATGGTTACAGAAAGGGGTATCGAAGCCGATCCCAAGAAAATCAAGGCCATCATCGACATGAAGCCGCCTCAGACATTAACATAAGTGAAGAGCTTCATGGGAAGACTTCAATACATCAGTCGCTTCATCAACCAGTTGACATCTCTCTGCGAGCCCATGTTCAAACTAATGAAAAAGAATGCCGACATCAAATGGGACGCCGAGTGCCAGACAGCTTTCGAGAAAATCAAGACCTACTTGGTGAATCCCCCAATTCTGTGCCCGCCACATGAAGACAAGCCACTACTCCTGTATCGACGATATGTACACGTCAATCGGAGCAATGCTGGCGCAAGAACAGAAAGAATCCAAGGTTGAGCATGCAATCTACTTCGTAAGACGGAAGCTTCAAGGAAGTGAACTCAGCTACTCAGTAACAGAGAAAACTTGTGCCGCCTTGGTATGGGTAGTCGGGAAATTGAAACACTACATGCAGTCGCATTCAGTACTCCTGGTCTCCAAAATGGACCCCGTCCGATATCTCTTTGACAAGCCATCCCTGTCAATGCGACTAGCCAAGTGGTCATTCTTCCTGGCTGAGTTTGACATCAAGTACATGGTCGAGAAAATCAACAAAGGCGAGTAATGGCGGATCAAGCGGCCGACTTCCCGAGCAGTGAACCCAAGGGTCACGATCCGCAATTTCCGGACGACGGAATCTTCTCACTCGGCAGGCGCAAACCGCTGGCAACTCTTATTTGATGGGGCAGCCAACAAGAAGGGGAATGGTATTGGAATGCTACTTGTCGATCCCAAGGACGAGCACACTCCCATAGCCATGAAGCTGAATTTTGAAACAACCAACAATGCGGCGAGAATACGAAGCTTTGTGCGGCCGGTGCAGAAGCCGCCCTCGAGCGTAACATCTCAGAACTAAATGTATATGGAGACTCAGCATTGATCATCAATCAAGTGTCCAACAAGTGGAAGACGGTAGATTCTGGCCTCCAGAAGTACCACGCATACATAGAGGAGCTCATTTGCTCAGCTCAAGGACATCTCTTTTCATTATTTGCCAAGAGACAGGAACCGCTTCGCAGATGCCCTGGCAACCCTCGCCTCTCTTGTCGAAATTCCCGATGGAAAAGCAGTAAAACCCCTCGAGAATAGGCGGACGGAAACACCCGCCTATTGCTGTGAGATCGAAATAAAAAAGGAAACGATCGACGAACCCTGGTACAATCAAATTTACCAGTACCTCCAAAACGGAGAAGCTTCCTTCACAAATGAAGATGGAAAATACAAAGAAGGGATCAAAGCCAAAAACATGATGGCATTAAAACGCCTGGCATCCCATTTCGTCATTCTGGGGGGTATGTTGTACAAGAAGCGCCACCAAGAGCCACTCCTTCGGTGTGTAAACAAAGGAAAAGCCAGCGAGCTAATGAACGAAGTTCACAATGGAACCTGCGGTCCGCACATAAACGCCCGAGCATTGACACAGATCATTCTCCGTATGGGATACTATTGGATATCGATGGAAACAGACTGCATCCAGTTCGTCCGAAGCTACGACAAATGTCAACGGTTCTCCAACCTCAATCACATCCCTCCACATGAACTCTATTGCATGACTACGCCATGGCCTTTCGCCACATGGGGAATTGACGTCATCGGCAAGATCACTCCTCCGGGGAGCAATGGTCACGAGTTCATTTTAGTCGCAGTTGACTACTTCACCAAATGGGTAGAAGCCAGATCGTACAAGGTATTGAATTCTGAGAAGGTGGCCGAGTTCATCCGAGAGAACATCATGTGCCGATACGGAGTGCCCAACGAGATCATATCCGACAATGGGACTCACTTCAAAGGAGATTGTGACCAACTGCGGCCGGAATTCGTAGTCACACGTCACAAATCTTCTCCTTACAGACCACAAACCAATGGTGCAGTAGAGGCAGCCAACAAGACTCTCGCCATGATAATCAGAAAGATGACCACCAGAGGTCGGGACTGGCCCGAAAAGCTACATCTAGCCCTCTGGGGATACCGAACATCAGTCAGAACCGCCACAGGGGAGACTCCGTTCGCGCTTACCTACGAAATGGAAGCAATGTTGCCCGTGGAATTGGAAATTCCATCCCTCCGAGTCCTCTTGGAAAATGGGATCAATGAAGTCGAGTGGCTACAGAGCCGTCACGACGAACTTGCTCTACTCGACGAGCGCAGATTGAAAGCCATGGAACACACTCGAGCCTACCAGAGCAGAATGGCCCGAGCATTCGATAAGAAAGTCAAGATCCGAGACATCAGAGAAGGCGACTTGGTGCTAAAGGAAAAGCCTCCTACGCAGACCAATCCCCTCGGAAAGTGGGAGCCTACCTGGATAGGACCGTTCGTGGTACAAAGAATCTTCTCCGGAGGAGCCATGAAGTTAGCAGACTTGGATGGAAACCCTTTCGTTAACCCCGTGAACGGAAGCAAGCTCCGCAGATACTTCGTTTGAGGAAGAGCACGAGTCAACTCTCCTTCCCCATACACCGTCCCTTCAGTAAAATTAAAAGTGCTAAAAGAGTAATACCCAAGTGGATACATTCCCGCTAATGATCCAGGTAAAAAACAGGGTCGCACTTCTTTTGTCTTTGCTTTTCTCAAATTCACCTAAAGTGTCGAACTACGGTGACCTGAGCCCCTTAGTCCAATTGTAAAAGGGGAACGTAGGCAGCCATCATTGTTTCGGTCTAAAAAACAAAAAATTACAATAAGCATCAATTGCTTGTGTTTCGAAAAACTCTTTTCATTTAACCTACAAATTCATTACGGTTAAAACAATCTTTGATGAGTCCAAGCACGGTCAACTCTTGACTCTCTACACGCTAGCAAAACTACAATAAAATATTAATCAGTTAATGTGTCTGCAAATGACAATGGGTGGATACTCTGGACATCAAGGTCAACCTAGTTTCCCGTACTTGGTCCTTCATCGTTCTTCCCCTTCCCACGGCGAGTGTTCTTCACCTTCACAGGAAATATTCCGGTAGTCCTTCTACCTGGCTCAGGGACCCTTCCCGATGCCTCTGTCAAGCCTGTAGCTGTCAACGCAGCCCTTTCTTTGGCTCTGTCTCGAGCTGCCTCGCTTCGAGCCATCATAACAGTGCTTTGATTGGCCTCCCGATCAGCATTGGCCTCCCAGTCTGATTCCGAGGTTTAGCCCCCGCTTCAGTCCTCCTCAAGGTCGAACTGTCCAGGTGATCAGCACCCAACATCTCACTTCGTCTCCACAAGATAGACATCTGTGTCTCCCCTATACACTCTTCATACCAGTTCAGATACTGCGTCAACAGAACAGTGCCCCCTCTTCGGTGAAGGAGAACCCTGGCAGGAAAGGACGTGTATTGCCACCACCGCGTGAGCAGCAATAGCGTCGAAGGATCTTCCATCAGCAGACATCCCACCTCAAAGGTAGCAGCATAACTCAAACCCGTCAATGGCACCTGCTCCAGCCCGTACTGTCGCAGAACCAATGATGGAATATAGAAAGACGTCTGAGACAGCCCCGGCACTCTGACAACCAAGTGACCTTCCTGAGTGGTCCGACAAGTCTGTAACTTCCAGTGGGGAAGCCACCATCGCAAATGATGCGTGCGGAGTCTGGCCATCCAGATCTCCAGCTCAGCCTGATCGCCCCCTATCACCGGAGGACGTCGAGAGAAGGACCAAGCGTCACAGGACATTGGCACCTCAGGCATCATCTGCAGTCTCTCCCTCAACCACATGGTAAGCATAGCGGGACTCCCTCCCCACATGTATCGGCTACCGGTCGCCATCCGGCCTATGCCCAGGAACGTCTCGCCCAAGACCAACGGCACGATGTCTCCCCCGCTTCGACACTGCCTCACCAAGTCCAGTACACTGTGATGGCACACGCCCAAAGATGTGAACGTGAACAGAGTAGCGATAGCGCACAGAGCAAATGCGTCCCACGCAAAGACGCTACCCTCAGCTCCGGCAAATCTTTCGGCCAGTCCCGAAATGTCAACATAATCAGTATCCAGTATCAGCATCCCGTATGCTTCTCCAGCCGAGATACCAAGCAAAGACACTAGCTTCTCAACGGTGGCCATGCCACCAGCATACGGAAGAACTAGCTGTTCTGTCTCAGGTCCTCCCAGAATGGCCCGGAAATCTTCGAACGTAGGAGTGACTTCGTTGTACGAAAAGCTGTACACATTCCTCCGTACGTCCCAGAAGAGAGACGCGGCTCTCAAAAGATCCCAATCTGGCATGAGCTCCTTCAAAGCCCAAACAGATTTAATCCCGTAACAGCCTTCGAAAAACCCCTTGTTCTGCCTCGTGTGGTTCCGCACCCACGACTGAAAATTGTCCAAGTATCGCTCTTGCATCCGAGACGATAGCTTAGGAAAGGGAGCCATGACAGAAAGTGAAGGAAGCCTAAGAAATTTGAGAGAATTCAGCTAAACTGATCAAAAGCAATGCGCAGTTCCTTACAAATTGCAAAGCTGAAACTGCAATTTAAAGAATCTGGAAATTCACTCCTAGTCCGGCCGGACTCCCTCTGCAGTTGACTTGGTCAACTCTGCAGCCAGCTGCTCCTGAATTGGAAACAATTCCAAACAACTCCCTATTCATGCCTTTTATAAAATCTGGGTGCTGCCCCTAGTTTCATTCAACCAATGTCAATATCCCTTCCGCTCCGGGCTCGTGCAACAGTGCAAATAATTAATAATCAGTGCATATAGGCTTAATTTTTGACCCGTTCAATTTTTAATGCATGTTTCATTTTATTTATTTTTGATTAACCTACTTCCTTATTTGCCAAAAATAACAGAAGGTGATCACAGAATAAATGTGCGAAGTACAGGTTCCGCCCCACGGGCGCCTTTTCAAGTACAGTTCAAATCAAATCGTTCCAGACGATAAAAAAAAAAGAGAAAGAAAGCAGTAAAGGAGGACTACTCCGAGTCCTGCTCGTCATCCGAGCACTCGGCCTTGACGCTCCGCTCACTTCTTGGATCCGTCGCAAACAGGAACTCGCCAAATTCCTCCAGGCGGGAATATGCAAAAGGCCTCCTCGGCGTATGCGAACTCGAGGACTCTCCCCTCTCGCGCCCCGAGTGCGAAGAAGAATGAGCTCCAAATCCAGCCGTTCCGCCCGCGAACTGGCCAAATCCCTGTGCAAAGTCCTCCCCACCAGCCGTGGGAGCAGGCAAACCTCTCGGCCTAGACGGCCTCGGCTCACGGACATCCACGCTCCTCCGTGAACTGCACCGCATGAACGCCACGAGACTCCTAGCGTAGGCGGACCACCCGTCCACCAGCCTCATAGCGTCGTTATACGTACGGCCAGACACCTGCGAACCAGGAAGGTCATCAGAAGACGAACAGAAAGTACAGATGCAACATTTGCAGAATACTACTATCAAATGCAGAAAATCAAAAAGTGCTCACCGAAGCATTGGGGTCAACCCTGTATCGTGGTCTCGGCTCATTCGGGAGCGGGATCACAAGTCGCCTGCGCGAACCGTCCAGCCCCTCGTACGCCAGCCTAGCGCGTGGGAGCGGGAGATCTCGGGGATATCCAGGGCCATCGCCCTCCCTATGCTGCACCTGTGGGCTCCTCAGCCTCATCCTCAAGAAAGTATCATAGGCGGCCCCCGCTATGATGTACTCGGTATAGAACGCGCCCTGTCTATACCTCTCCAACTCCTCCATCGGCATCTCTCGAGGATGCTGCATGTGCATAGGAGGATCCACCGGCACCAACGGAATGGACCTCGGGCCATGCTGATGGGTCACCCGCTCCCCCAGATACATAGCGTCGCAATGAAGTCCCACCAGGAGCTTCCTCCGCCGCGTCACCTCGCTAGCAACCTGAACCACGCCATAGTGGAACCGACTCCACCAGGTCAGCTGGATCCTCTCGGAGAACTCCCGGCTCAGTGCCAGAGATACCTCCTCGTATGACACTCAAGTGTCGACTCTTGACGAGATCGGCCTCTTCACTCTCTTCTGCCAAACCAGTATGGGAGGGAACAAGGGTCGATACGCCTCCCTGATGTCCCAATCCTGCAGACTGAACACCTCATAGCACCAGACTTGCCAAGCAAATGGAAAGTTATGCCAGCTACAGAGCAGATACATACGAGTACATAAAAGAGACAAGGAAGAGAAAAAGGATGTGAACTTACATCCAAGACGGGTGTGAAGCAGCTCAAGGAGTTCTCCTCTCCTCGCGAGAATCTGTCCAGGGAATGATAGAGCTCGGCCAGTCCAGCCTCCCTCTATGCAAACCCCCTCACGGCATCCAAGTCTGTCAACGACCCGAGCAGAGGGAAGTGACAGGATGTGTCAGAAGTCGGGAACAAAGTCGCTGACAACGCGAACCAAATGAACCCTCGAGCCAGGCGCTCCGCGGTCATCCTCAAAGACCCATCCAAATAATCGGCGATACCCGCCTCCAAATGCCTCTCCATAGGTCTGTACCGAATGCCTAAGCCCCTGGCATCGGTAATATCAAAACCCAGCAGCTCAGACAACTGCTCCAGGGGTGTAACCGTCCAATCAGCGCCGGCGTGTTGCCATAGGTCGGCAACCCAGTGATAGCAGCAAAGTCCGTGGGAGTCACCGTCGCCTCCCCCCACCTGAAATGGAAAGTATGGGTCGTATCCCACCAATACTCGCTCAGAGCTACATACATGGACCTGGCCCTCGGCGTCGCAGCTATCGCAGCTACCGCACTAATAAACCCAGCCAACCCGGAGTCAAGCACCAGCTGCCGCGGACTCCTCTCTCCCTCTCGAGCCACGTCCGGGAAGGCCTCCCACAACGCTCGCACTGCCTCGAAGGCACCCCGACTCTTCTGGTTGTGGGTATCAACCGTCCCTCGCCCCTGCAGGTGAACAAGACAATAATAACATCAACAGAATGCACGACGCATGTCTGTTAGTACCCGGTCCGAAAAAAGGGACTGAAGTGCAATTCGGGAAAATCTGGGACTAAAATGGCATTTGGAAGCTTTTGGACCAAATCGGAATTTATGGAAAATTCAGGGACTAAACGGGAAATATGGAAATTTTGGACGAATTTGATATATAAAAATTCCTGGGATTAAATGAAAAATAAAATTCCAAAGAGCGAAGTGCAAAAGAAGTCATTATAGTGGTCAAAGTGCGACTGCAAAATCGCGGGACGAAGCGAGTATACTAATTATCACAAATTAGAAACTAGGCCACGGCATTGCATATTGCATGGTAGTTGGCCGAGGACAATAAGGCCATTTTGCACAAGGAGGGCCGGCCAAGGAGAAAGAGTTAGGGCCATTGTAAGGGGCTGGGCCAAGCAACTCCAAGATGGGCCAAGCTCTTTGGCCGATCGACCATTTATCAGCGCCGCCAAAACCTAATTTCTAGTGCCGATCGAACCTTAATTTAAGTGCCGATCGGACCTTAAATTAAGGCCGATCGACCCTTCCTTTTTGTGCCGATCGACCCTTATATTTAAGGCCAATCGACCCTTCAGCTGGCCCAGCCCAATTATCGAAGCACTATAAATAGGGGTGACCGGTTCCCCAATTTCAACACACAATTCACTCGGGAGAAACGAGACTACTCTTGTTTTACCCACAGTTCTTCCTACTCTCTTCGAATCGCCCTAGATTCGACCCCAAAGTCTTGCTACAATTGGTAAGACTCTTTTTAATATTTTTGTTCCCTATTATTATTATTGTCTTATTATATTTGCATGCTTATTATATTTTAATTGTTCCTTTATGCTAGATTTAGGACTGTTTTAATATATTTAAATATGCAATAGCCGAGGATGATCTAAGGTTTCGCCCAAGGAACCCAATGGATCTAGGAACTATTTCTTACCTTCCACCTTAGTTATAATTATCCCATGATCAACAATCCCCCAAGGATGAACGTTGGTTAGTGCACCTTCCGAGGGCCTAACTCAAAGGTTCTAGGGTGTGATCATTAACTAATTCTTTCTCTCCCCTCCTCCTTATGCATGATCCTGTTTCTTCTATCTATTCCTGTAAACACCGCACACAACCAACACCCCACATGCTAGAAAGACCGATTCGTCGGGCAATAGGAGTGATAACGTTTCTTCTTCTGTTGTAACTTGACCCCCGAACCCAATTAACTGTTTAGCTTTTTTTCAAAGCTTTGGGCTATATCAAAGTGGCGTGGCGACTCTCAAAATTAAACTAATATTTTAATATGGTTTAAAAGCGAGTGTCACTAAATGAATATACCATTTCAGTCCGACATTATATGATTAATCTATTTCAAACCTCCGAATGCGCGTTGCATCGGGACGGGATATTCACAGTGGCGACTCTGCTGGGGACTGTTTTGAAATTTTTTCAAACTAAGTGGGTCAGACTTTCGTTTTCTTGTATGGTGTTGTGTTTTACTTCCTTTTTCTTTTTCTCCTATTCTTAACTTTTGCATTGCATGCATGCATCTCATAAAAAAAAATCTTTCTCTTTTTTCCTTAAAAAAGAATTAGACTTTTTACCTCACACTACCACTAGAGTCCGTGTCACACTGCACAGACACCCTTTAAACCTTCGGAGAAGCCAAAGTGCGGGAAGTGTGGTGATCATGTCGCCTCCCTTCCGAGTCTCACTTGGCCATCCACTCATCAGTGCGCTTCGGCTGCACGGTGGGAACCTGAAACCTAACCCTTGTGTCACCCACTTTGCTAGGAGTACACTCCCCGTGACCGGTTGGTTTGACTAGCTTTTTTCATGTAGACAATTAATAAGGTCTTTGTGTAAAGTCACTACGAATCAATGATAAGTCAAGATTTATAAAGAAAATAAAGGCACTAAAAAAATTTGATTTTCCTTTTTAAGGACGTACCATGTAAAGTTTGAATGCTAGATCTTGTCTTATCATAGGTCTGTAGTACTTCCCATATATATATCATTTTAAATGTCTATATGAGACGGTTAGTCATTAGGATCCACCACTTTAGGACCTTTAGTTAGTTGCGAAAAAGGGGTACCCCTTCCAACCAAGAGTAGGTTCTATAAGAAAAAAATAAAGGGCTTTTTGTTAATAAAATGCTTAACTACACCTCATTTCTTGGACCGTTCAAGGTCCACTCCTCATATCTTGGACCGTTCAAGGTCCACTCCTCATATCTTGGACCGTTCAAGGTCCGCTCCTCATCTCTTGGACCGTTCAAGGTCCGCTCCTCTTCTCTTGGACCGTTCAAGGTCCGCTCCTCTTCTCTTGGACCCTTCAAGGTCCACTCCTCTTATCTTGGACCATTCAAGGTCCACTCCTCTTATCTTGGACCGTTCAAGGTCCACTCCTCTTATCTTGGACCGTTCAAGGTCCGCTCCTCTTATCTTGGACCCTTCAAGGTCCGCTCCTCTTATCTTGGACCGTTCAAGGTCCGCTCCTCTTATCTTGGTCCCTTCAAGGTCCGCTCCTCTTATCTTGGACCGTTCAAGGTCCGCTCCTCATATCTTGGACCGTTCAAGGTCCACTCCTCATATCTTGGATCGTTCAAGGTCCACTCCTCATATCTTGGACCGTTCAAGGTCCACTCCTCATATCTTGGACCGTTCAAGGTCCGCTCCTCTTATCTTGGACCGGTCAAGGTCCGCTCCTCTTCTCTTGGACCCTTCAAGGTCCGCTCCTCATATCTTGGACCGTTCAAGGTCCACTCCTCATATCTTGGACCGTTCAAGGTCCACTCCTCATATCTTGGACCGTTCAAGGTCCGCTCCTCATATCTTGGACCGTTCAAGGTCCGCTCCTCTTATCTTGGACCGTTCAAGGTCCGCTCCTCTTCTCTTGGACCCTTCAAGGTCCGCTCCTCATATCTTGGACCGTTCAAGGTCCGCTCCTCATATCTTGGACCGTTCAAGGTCCACTCCTCATATCTTGGACCGTTCAAGGTCCGCTCCTCTTATCTTGGACCGTTCAAGGTCCGCTCCTCTTCTCTTGGACCGTTCAAGGTCCGCTCCTCTTCTCTTGGACCCTTCAAGGTCCGCTCCTCTTCTCTTGAACCCTTCAAGGTCCGCTCCTCTTCTCTTGGACCCTTCAAGGTCCACTCCTCTTATCTTGGACCCTTCAAGGTCCACTCCTCATCTCTTGGACCCTTCAAGGTCCGCTCCTCTTCTCTCGGACCATCCATGGTCCACTCCTCTACCTTAGACCCCCATGGTCTACATCCTTCAAGTTAGGACCCTTCAAGGTTCTGTCTCTCATCCATAGTCTGCTCCCTTAGTCTTAAAACCATCCATAGTTTAGATCCTTTATCTCTAGCACCCTTCGGCCAAAGACCCACCTAGGTCAAGCCTCCCTCGACCAAACCACCATCTAGGATCATCTAAGCCAAACCAAGACCAATTCTCATCCAAGTCCGATTAGCTCGTCTAGATCACCCTCACTTATATTTGACCAAGGATCGAGTCATCTTCCTCTTTTACATTCATCCCCCTCGAACTACGGTGACCTGAGACTCGTATCTTAAATGGTAAGGGTTACGTAGGCAACTTCAGCCCGGTCAAACTCTCAAATTGTGGAGATCAACTATTTTCTCGGAGATGCCTTAAGATTAATTGTGAGTCTAATTCAACTCATTGGTTTGACTCTGCCGTATGTTCTTACAGAATTCTGCATCATGTCTATGGAGAAAAGCATTGAAGCCCTTAAAGAAGTCTCAAACATGAGGTTGGGAGTGATCAACCTCCTCAAAGACATGCATGAAATTGAGCAGCACCATTTGTCTTACATTCAGGAATACTTGAGAAGAGTTCCTCCTCCTATTCAATTCCGGGGTCCCTATCATCCACATGCTTATGGTTCCCCTTATGGTCCTACACATCAGAACTTCTCATTCGGGATGCTGCGTGGCCACCAACCAACTAAAGGCATCAATACCCGAGAAGAAGATCAACAAGGAACATTTTGATGACTTAGGAATGCCTGTGGGTGAGTTCTTCGACATTTTGGTGGGAAAGAATTTGATCAAGCCGCTCGAGAACTACAAACCTATTAACCCAAGGGAAGACTTAGATACATCCAAGTTTTGCAGATACCACAAGTACGCTGGGCATACCACTGACAAATGTGTGCAACTGAAACGCTCAATTCAAAGATTGATCAACCAAGGGAAGACCCAAGGCCTCATTGATGAAGGAACCCTCACCCTTCGAGGGAAGATTTAGATTCATTCAGTCTTGTAGGTTCTAGTGCGTCTTTTTTACGTCCATTTTGGGCATTGATATGTAATGTCCACTTTGAACTAGTTACTTCGATAATAAAAAAGGTCTTTCTTTCTTTTCTCTCTAGACTTGAGACATAATCTCGCATTAATTTCAAGAAGATTGTTTTATTTATAATTATCACTTGGTTGCTAATCTCACTGATAAACTCACCGGCTAATAAAGTAAACAATGAATGAATGCTTTGATTGGAGTAAACAACTCACCGTTCCTTCTTCATATACACCATCCCTATACACCCTTCTCTCATACACTCTCTCCATACTCCACCATATATTTTTCATACACTCCTTGTACATACCCGTTATACCTTCTCAAACATACACTTCCCCAAATACACTCTCCCCCGCTTGACCTCCTTTCCATATGATCAAGACAAGCACAAAGACCGTTGTTGCTCATCATCAGAAAATAGCTGCTCACGCCAATGCAAGATGCAAAGGGTTGTTCTTATCCTTCGCAAGTGCTACATAAATATCAACTAGGGGCTCACCAACCCCTAAATCTCGCGTCTCCTCTGATTTTCCATTTGATCGATAAGCTTTCATTGAATATGCTCACATATCTTTCTCATGGTCTGAATATATTTTGCCTTACGTTAATAAGTCGGTTAAATGAGTTTGCATTTATTTTAAAAAAAATACTCTTTTGAGAATGCTATCCAGTAGCGATTGAAGCTTAAACCTCTCACCATAGGAAGCCATAACCTTATCCTCACTAAATAATACCCTTTCATTTCAAGATCGACAAGTTTTGAAACCCTAAAAAAGAAGCCTATACTAGGGGCTCCCTTGATTCACAAAGGAAGTAATCACCTCAAAGCTCAAGAAAGGCGGAATGCGAAAGAAACTCATACAAGGGGCTCCCTCGAAGGGACCACCTCCAAGCCCAAGAGGGAAAAGGTAAAACCATCCTAAGGCATACACTAGGGGCTATCGCGAGCAAACAAATCCGAAGGCTTTTCTCGATAAGAAGGTGTTCGAAAAAAAAAAAAAAAATCACCCCGAAGTGAACCTCCCATCTCAAAGGTTGTGAAAACGAGACATCGAGTGAAGGTCCTATCGTGATCAAGTTACCTGCTGAAATCACAACAAACTCGCGAGAAGAAGCAACAAAAATTCCCTCTTGGACAAATCCCGTAAACCAATTCCAAAGTCCATCCTCTCACTTTTAGAGGATTCCATCCCCACCCTTGACCTTATCAAAATCAAAGTTAACCTCACTCTTAGAGGTTCTGAAGAAGCAACAACAAGAAAATCCAAACACATCCCTCAAGCCAACCTCTCAGCAAATGGCCCAGCCGACCTCTCACTTTAAGAGGTCATGTTAAGCATCACCCAATGATCGATCGCAACCCAGAGCCCAGCTACAACCACTACCGGATGGCATTCTCATTCTGAGTCACTTGTTATCCTATGTGAGCATATTGCATACTCTCGCCAAGTTTGGGAACTCGTCCTATTCTTGAAATTCGTTTATTCGACTCTTCAAGCACTGTCTGCAAAAGTCTCACTGGGGCTTCGCATCCGTGCCTCTCAGCGGCACTCCGGTAAAAGCAAGGAGACGCGTGCCAGGGACTACTCCCCTCGGCTTGTGAGAACAAAGGAGCAACGAAATCTGAAATTGAAAGACAGAAAAATAGAAGGGGCTATAATCAGTCAAATTTAGTCAAATCCCAATTTTTCTTCCGCTCCAGTCTTGTTTCTTCCACTCCAGTCTTGTTTCTTCCACTCCAGTCTTGTTTCTTCCACTCCAGTCTTTTTTCTATTTTTCATTCTTTCCCATAAAGAAGATCAATGCAGTGGCACCGCACGGAAATTACCACCAAACGCCCGGAGCGGCAAGCAACAACGGAACATCCTTCTCCTTCCAAAAGTCAAGCCGCATTTCCAACTTCTAATCAAAGCAGTCATTATTTGTTTACTTATATAATTGGAATTTGACAAACCAATCGTAAGGTCCATTCTCAAGCAATCAAGATATAATTCTCGAACAAAACAAGTCTTCAAATGTCTCGACAAGTCTTCTTTTTCTACAATCTAGGAAGAGCCAAACATCGTCTTTTCGTCGGCGGGGGCTTCCATACACTTTTCTACACCTAGTGATGCTTATACTCTCCCAAAAGAGTCAAACCCAAAATCGAGAGTGTCATACACGAAATCGGGATCCATTCCCACCTTCAAAAAATGTGCCCCTGCACATATACATTTCCGAGTCTTATCCGGCGGCGATTGATCTGTTGTTCGAAACAATGGGTCGCCTCCGTGGCCGCAAGATGACTCTCGTCGCAATAGGGATACATTGAATCTCTCCAAGTGGGGCTTTTATTAAAGTTTGTTCTCTCAGGCCCTCTTTACGGATTCCCTTCGAGTTTACTTTGCATCATCGATCGGGGCTACGCCATGGTCATTTCATCAAATGTTGAGGCTCCCCTCAACAGAAATAGGTCGACTATGTGGTTCTTCAGAAGAGGTCAGGGGCTCTAATCGAGGCTCCGACAAAGTCATATCTAGCAAGAAGGGCATCCCTTGTCATCAAGATCAGCATGTGGCAAACGCTTTGAGTTAGTTAGAAACATAATTAATCATGAGGCCTCTTTATCAAATAAACATACTTTCAAAATACCGTCCTCCTTGGTACCTTGTTTACAAAAATCACTCTTTGGTCTCCACAAATTTTTAAACTCTTCAAATCCATCAAAGACGTATCTCTGTGACTCTCAAGATGACTCGGTCCTTATCTCTGGACATCAAACTTACCTAATCCCACCTTCTACCATAGACACTTACTCGGCCTCGCCTAGTTTAAACCATAACCTTTCTGCTCAAACTGCCTTGTTTAGACTACCTTTCTAAACCCTAGCCTTAAGCCTAGGTGACAAATACCTTTCTAAGCCCTAGCCTTAAGCCTAGATGACAAAACTCCTCTCTAAGCCCTAGCCTTAAGCCT
The DNA here is from genome assembly GCA_022495995.1 of Adenophora triphylla var. japonica. Taxonomy (NCBI): domain Eukaryota; kingdom Viridiplantae; phylum Streptophyta; class Magnoliopsida; order Asterales; family Campanulaceae; genus Adenophora; species Adenophora triphylla. The sequence goes on from JAFEMH010000351.1 coordinate 53,459, forward strand.
AGGTGACAAATCTCCTCTCTAAATCCTAGCCTCAAGCCTAGGTGACAAAAACTCCTCTCTAAGCCCTAGCCTTAAGCCTAGGTGACAAATCTCCTCTCTAAATCCTAGCCTCAAGCCTAGGTGACAAAAACTCCTCTCTAAGCCCTAGCCTTAAGCCTAGATGACAAAACTCCTCTCTAAATCCTAGCCTCGAGCCTAGATGACAAAACTCCTCTCTAAACCTTAGCAATGATCATCCCAATCTTTTAATCGCTTGGTTCTTCGGCTCGGGAAGCCATAATAATCCCAATCAATTCACACAACTATTCTTCATCAAGTAAACAGTAGCCTAAGTCCTTTGGCGGCTACGGTTTTCCGCATCATCGGTAGCCTAAGTCCTTTGTGACTCTACAGTTTTCATCATTAGTGGCCTAAGTCCTTTGGCAGCCACCATTCTTCATCAATAAGCAGTAGCCTAAGTCCTTTGGCAGCTACAGTTACCTGTTTTCATCATTAGTGGCCTAAGTCCTCTCGGCCACGAATCCTTATTTTCACTGAGGGTGACTCCCGAGAAGTCAATTTTTCACAAGGGGTGACTCCAGCAGAAGTCAAATTTTCAAGGGGTGACTCCCGCAGAAGTCAATTTTTCACAAGGGTGACTCATGAAGTCAAATTTTTCACAAGGGTGACTCCCGCGAAGTCAAATTTTCACAAGGGTGACTCCGCAGAAGTCAAATTTTTCACAAGGGGTGACTCCCTTGAAGTCAAATTTTTCACGAGGGGTGACTCATGAGAAGTCAAATTTTCACAAGGGGTGACTCCGCGAAGTCAAATTTTTCACAAGGGGTGACTCCGCAGAAGTCAAATTTTCACAAGGGGTGACTCCGCGAAGTCAAATTTTTCCTGAGGGGTGACTCCGCAGAAGTCAATTTTCACAAGGGTGACTCCCGCGAAGTCAAATTTTCACAATTTTCGGGGTGACTCCCGCAGAAGTCAAACTCTCACAAAACTTTTGGGTGATTCCCGCACAGTTACATTCCAGTGACTTTCGCGCATTCACGTCTTCACATTTCAGTGACTTTCATATAGTCACATATTTCCGGGTGATTCCCACAACAAATCGCATCTTTGGCTTGAGACGCTGCACGTCCGCCATTCTCGGGTACTAAACGCCCACTCTTTCTGAACTACGACTTGGCTTGATTCCTTTTGGGATACGTAGGTAGCCCGACGTGGGTTCAGCCGCTCGACCTACCTGGTCATCTTCCATTTGTGACTCAGCTCGAGTCCAAACATCACATCCGAAAGCTCATCATTCCACCTCCTGAAATCCCTTTTTTCAGGACGGATCCTTTTTTTTATCGTCGACCCCACTTGTCTTACAAGAAGCGTCGCCGAGGGGCTACTGTTAGTACCCGGTCCGAAAAAAGGGACTGAAGTGCAATTCGGGAAAATCTGGGACTAAAATGGCATTTGGAAGCTTTTGGACCAAATCGGAATTTATGGAAAATTCAGGGACTAAACGGGAAATATGGAAATTTTGGACGAATTTGATATATAAAAATTCCTGGGATTAAATGAAAAATAAAATTCCAAAGAGCGAAGTGCAAAAGAAGTCATTATAGTGGTCAAAGTGCGACTGCAAAATCGTGGGACGAAGATAGTATACTAATTATCACAAATTAGAAACTAGGCCACGACATTGCATATTGCATGGTAGTTGGCCGAGGACAATAAGGCCATTTTGCACAAGGAGGGCCAGCCAAGGAGAAAGAGTTAGGGCCATTGTAAGGGGCTGGGCCAAGCAACTCCAAGATAAGCCAAGCTCTTTGGCCGATCGACCATTTATCAGCGCCGCCAGAACCTAATTTCTAGTGCCGATCGAACCTTAATTTAAGTGCCGATCGGACCTTAAATTAAGGCCGATCGACCCTTCCTTTTTGTGCCGATCGACCCTTATATTTAAGGCCGATCGACCCTTCAGCTGGCCCAGCCCAATTACCGAAGCACTATAAATAGGGGTGACCGGTTCCCCAATTTCAACACACAATTCACTCGGGAGAAACGAGACTACTCTTGTTTTACCCACAGTTCTTCCTACTCTCTTCGAATCGCCCTAGATTCGACCCCAAAGTCTTGCTACAATTGGTAAGACTCTTTTTAATATTTTTGTTCCCTATTATTATTATTGTCTTATTATATTTGCATGCTTATTATATTTTAATTGTTCCTTTATGCTAGATTTAGGACTGTTTTAATATATTTAAATATGCAATAGCCGAGGATGATCTAAGGTTTCGCCCAAGGAACCCAATGGATCTAGGAACTATTTCTTACCTTCCACCTTAGTTATAATTATCCCATGATCAACAATCCCCCAAGGATGAACGTTGATTAGTGCACCTTCCGAGGGCCTAACTCAAAGGTTCTAGGGTGTGATCATTAACTAATTCTTTCTCTCCCCTCCTCCTTATGCATGATCCCGTTTCATCTATCTATTCCTGTAAACACCGCACACAACCAACACCCCACATGCTAGAAAGACCGATTCGTCGGGCAATAGGAGTGATAACGTTTCTTCTTCTGTTGTAACTTGACCCCCGAACCCAATTAACTGTTTAGATTTTTTTCAAAGCTTTGGGCTATATCAAAGTGGCGTGGCGACTCTCAAAATTAAACTAATATTTTAATATGGTTTAAAAGCGAGTGTCACTAAATGAATATCCCATTTCGGTCCGACATTATATGATTAATCTATTTCAAACCTCCGAATGCGCGTTGCATCGGGACGGGATATTCACAATGTCAGAATGATGCAATGCAATGGCAGTTCTTATTCCTTTCCTAAAATACTTCCATCTCGGTTGGAGTATTGACAGTCCAAGATTTCAAAATCTTTCGAAAACTCCGTCGAATCCGGAACTTTCAAAATCTTTCGAAAACTCCGTCGAAACCGGAACTTTCAAATCTTTTCGAACATTTCGAAAATTTACTCCGTCCCGAATTAAAGCTACTTTAATTTTGGAATATGCATCTAGACATGGAATTTTGCAACCAAAATTTTTATGTCATCTACCCATAGTGTCAATTGAACTACATCCTAGTCAATTTCGACAAAGGTTCATAGCAAAGTCAAAAGCCACAAATTCGGGCACCAAAATCCCTAACTCATTCCTAATCAAATTTCTAACATTTAAAGAATGCACATTCTTAAAATTAATGGAATTTGAAGGAAACTTACTTGTCTTTCGATCCCTCCCTTGGAGTTGTGTCTATCCCTAGCCGGGTAAAACTCCGCCGGATTCAATGGATGAATGATGGTTCGAATGGTCCGAACCAACCGCGTTCTTTCGTCATCGGTCCTTCCATGACGAGCCATTGGTTCCCATTCACCTTCCATAGCAATTTTCCTTCACAAATTTGAGCAAATCTTGCAATTTGGGGTGGAAATTTTCTCTCCTTTCTCTCCTCTCTCGTCGGAAATAATGGGGGAAAAGGGATGGTTTGCGTCGGACTTGGAGCTGATTTGAACCTGGTCAAATTCAGTCCAAGTCCGGCCGGACTCCTGCTGCAATTTAAAAAGATTCCTTCCATTTCAGTCCCTCAATTTTTGGCAGTTCCAATTTTACTCCTTTTGGCCCCCAAAAGTGTAAAATTTCCCCCCAGTTAGACATTTCTAACACCCTATCCCCCGAGGATAAATTCCCAGTTAGTTTTCACTAACGCTCGTCTCCAGACGTTAAATTCCCAGTTAGTTTTCACTAACGCTCGTCTCCAGACGTTAAATTCCCAGTTAGTTTTCACTAACGCTCGTCTCCAGACGTTAAATTCTCAGTTAGTTTTCACTAACGCCCGTCTCCAGACGTTAAATTCCCAGTTGACGTTTGACATTCAAACGCTCAATCATGTCTCCGGACATTCCAGTTACATTTCCGTCTCCAGACGTTAAATCTTATCCCCAGTTGACGTTTGACATTCAAACGCTCAATCATGTCTCCGGACATTCCAGTTACATTTCCGTCTCCAGACGTTAAATTTTATCCCCAGTTGACGTTTGACATTCAAACGCTCAATCATGTCTCCGGACATTCCAGTTGCACCTCCGTCTCCAGACGTTAAATTTTATCCCCAGTTGACGTTTGACATTCAAACGCTCAATCATGTCTCCGGACATTCCAGTTGCACCTCCGTCTTCTGACGTTAAAATTTCTAGTGGTTTTCACCATCGTTCACTTCCCCGGCCGCCAGTCGTAAGCCCGATCGTTCCACCTCAGCGGCCGTCAAGGTAAGCCCGCACAACAATCCCTCTTCGGCCATCAAGGTAAGCCCGAATGCTCATCCCCAGCAGGATTCTAAAGAAGAAACGTTGATCCTTTCAAGTTGTTAATAACGCAAGTTTAACACAACCGTTCCCATTATTGTTATTGTATCCCCAGCAGGATAAACCTGGCAGTCATCGTAAGCCCAGTACTCAAGGCACGAACGCCTTCGTCCCAGGATAAGCGTACCCTCGTTCACTCCGGTTTGAGGCGCCACACGCCCTCGTCAGTATCAGCAACTCCGGTCTGAGGCGCCACACGCCCTCGAAGGTTTCAGGGATCCCAGGTCCAGACGCCTCACAATAGTCTCCATTCAGGTTCCGGTACCTCGCAATGGTCTCATTCAGGTTCAGACGCCTCCCAACAGTCTCGCTCAGGTCAAGGTCCCCACGCGCGGCCCTTGCACCTACGAACTACGATCGGCTTGATTCCCGCTCGGGATACGTAGGAATCCTTTCGCTAAGGGTCCAGCCAGCTGACCGCCCAGGTCTTTCAAAGTAAGGCATCCCGATTTGGATCCTTATCTTTTTCAACGACCCCACCTCCTTCGGAGGAGACGTCGCTGAGGGGCTAACTGTAAGTACCCAAATCCGAATCGTCAAAATCCGTCAGAAAGTTAACCGAAATCCGTTAACTGGCCCGCTCCAGGTTAATCGGAACTCGTTAAACTCCCCGTTGCCAAGCCAACGAGACGTCCCGGGACTGCCCCGTGCTTCCCGACGTCGAAACGTACTTAACACACGTCATCGCACGTGAAAGTACGGCTTTCCCTGAAAAACGCACTTTCTGGCACTTTCCGGGGGCATTTCGGACATTTTCCGGACTGTTATTTTAAAAAACGGACAAAACCGGGACCGGGAAACGAACTCCCATACCTTTGGTGAGTCATGGGACACGTGGCAGCCATGCCACCTCCCTCTAGTCACCCTCAATCAGAAATCAAGCTGAAAAGACCAAAATACCCCTGGATTTCAGTCAAAGTCCTAGGACTCCTGTGCAAATTTTACGAAATTGCCGTGAAGCCTCAAAATTCCAAAATACCATAAAACCCTGGAAAACAGTCTAAGTCCGTCCGGACTCTTACTGCATTTTCACCTATAAATAGAGGTTGCTGTCAAAGCCAAAAGGAGGAAGATTTTACTCCAAAAAATCACATACCCCACGGCCCAAACTGATTTTCACCCCTTCCGAGCTCCCGTTTTGTCTCGATTCGCGTGAAACTTTCGTATTTCGATCAAATATGCCCCTCACCACTCCGAAACACCGTTTCAAACTACTTTCTGTGTCCCGTACACACCCCCGAGCCAAAGGAGTCGACCCTAGCCATAGGTATAACTCCCTTTCTCTAAATCTCTCGTTTCGTCTCGGTTTACGCGCCAGTCGCTACAACCGTTTCGAACAACGTTATTGAAATGTAGACGCCTCTGTCTAATGGGGTCCGATACGTTTTAGTCCCTCGATCCTCTTCTCTTCCCGTAAGAGAAGTAATCACGGGTTAAAACGGCGTTCCGACCCCGTTCCGTTTACTTTTTATGTCATTTACCATTCCGGATCGATCGATCCGTCGATCGTCACTTACTTTCTGTCATTTACAATTCCGAGCCGTTTTGGCTCGTTGATCGTCATTTACAATTCCGAGCCGTTTTGGCTCGTTGATCGTCATTTACAATTTCGGATCGTTTGATTCCGTTGATACTGCTTTAAATACTGTCATTTACAAAGTCCGATCCGTTTGGATCGTGATAGTATTTACTTTTCAAAGTTCGAGTCGCAACCCGATTCATTAATTGCATGTCATTTAATACGCGTTTTTCCCGTAAAAATCGTTAACAATGTAATGCCCGGTTCAAAACCGGAGTTCGTCCTTCGAACTCTCTTTCAAAACGCACGAAATGATGTTTGGCCTCCAAACGCTCATCTTCAAACTAAAAGCCGCCATTTGACACATAAAATCATTTAATACGCGTTTTTCCCGTAAAAATCGTTAACAATGACTCGCCCGGTCCAAAACCGGAGTTCGTCCTTCGAACTCTCTTTCAAAAGATCAAAATCGACGTTTGCCACGCAAACGCTCATTTCAAACTCAAAACCGACGTTTGTCATTCAAACGCTCGTCTTTTCAAACAAAGTCACCTAATCAACGTTTGACATTCAAACCAAGATTAAGCTTGTCATTCAAGCCCCCATTTCAAAACACACACACATACACACACGTTTTCGAGAAAGGTAGAAAGACTCGTCATACGAGGCATTTCGGGTGATCTAGTAATACTCTTCCTGAAACGTAACGTGACCTCCGAACCTAACAATCTCTGGTACTCAAAGCTTTTTACTCATTTTTGCTACCAATAAAAATGATCCCCTGTTTTCAAAGCTTTTTACTCGTTTTTGCTACCAATAAAAATGATCCCCTGTTTTCAAAGCCTTTTCCTAAGTTTTTGCTACCAATAAAAATGACACCATTTTCACAATAGCCGTTTCTCAACGTTTGGGCTCAAAATAAAAAAATCGCGTGGCGACTCCTCATTTTCCTTCCCATGAAGCGAGGTCTCAGACACCAACCCTCCGCGAAAGACAACCGCCTTCGCTCGCGCGAATTCAGGTAATTTCAGTGTTGCATTGAACTTCTAGCAATCAAATTAGCCTTTGGTATAGCAGTCAACTTATCCTTTATATCTGTTGGTGTTGCATTGAACTTCTAGCAATCAAATTAGCCTTTGGTATAGCAGTCAACTTATCCTTTATATCTGTTGATGTTGCATTGAACTTCTAGCAATCAAATTAGCCTTTGGTATAGCAGTCAACTTATCCTTTATATCTGTTGGTGTTGCATTGAACTTCTAGCAATTAAATTAGCCTTTGGTATAGCAGTCAACTTATCCTTTATATCTGTTGGTGTTGCATTGAACTTCTAGCAATCAAATTAGCCTTTGGTATAGCAGTCAACTTGTCCTTTATATCTGTTAGTGTTGCATTGAACTTCTAGCAATCAAATTAGCCTTTGGTATAGCAATCAACTTATCCTTTATATCTGTTGATGTTGCATTGAACTTCTAGCAATCAAATTATCCTTTGGTATAGCAGTCAACTTATCCTTTATATCTGTTGGTGTTGCATTGAACTTCTAGCAATCAAATTAGCCTTTGGTATAGCAGTCAACTTATCCTTTATATCTGTTGGTGTTGCATTGAACTTCTAGCAATCAAATTAGCCTTTGGTATAGCAGTCAACTTATCCTTTATATCTGTTGGTGTTGCATTGAACTTCTAGCAATCAAATTAGCCTTTGGTATAGCAGTCAACTTATCCTTTATATCTGTTGGTGTTGCATTGAACTTCTAGCAATCAAATTAGCCTTTGGTATAGCAGTCAACTTATCCTTTATATCTGTTGGTGTTACATTGAACTTCTAGCAATCAAATTAGCCTTTGGTATAGCAGTCAACTTATCCTTTATATCTGTTGATGTTGCATTGAACTTCTAGCAATCAAATTATCCTTTGGTATATCAGTCTCTTTGATTTTTGTGCATGTTCATACCTTAGATTCTGAATATCACTTCTAGCAATCAAATTATCCTTTGGTATATCAGTCTCTTTGAGCATGTTTAAATTTTAATCTTTACTCATGAATTTCTACTATCCAGGGCACGTAAAATAAGCATTTGAAAAATTAATTCTTTGTATTGATTTCCTTGAATCTTCACGTTGAGGATGAAATTCTCCATAGTGGTTAAGCATTTGGTATATCAGTCTCTTTGAGTAAGTCATTTTGAAAAATAAATTTTTCGAACAGTATTATTTGAGAAAAAAATTGAATTTCTAGAGGTATAAGTGCATAAATTTAAAATATTAATCCTAAATATTTACATACATATAATTAACAAATATTTTGGAAGGGCTTATTGTCACTAACATTTTTTGCTTTTCCGCTACATTCATTGATATGATTAATCTCTTGGCTCAAATGCCCTTTAACCACTTTCTAATTATTTATGATATTTTTGTTATCTTTCTTTTTTTGGTAAGGTTGTTTTACTCTTTTTATCTATAATTCTTTACAATCACGACAAGGAAAATAAGTATGATGTAATATTTTTTTAAAAAATTATAAAATCAATAAGAAATTATTGTAGTGAAATAAAATTATTCATATTTTTACCAAGTTATTTTATTAATAAATTTCATCAATATATTACTTCAATTTAATAACATTTTTTATTTACTTCAAATATAGAATAATTTTGTACAATTGTACCAATTAATTTTTTTTTAATACTTACTCATTTGTAACTTACTTAAACATAAAAATAATTGGTGAAACTAAAAGTAACTTGTAGAAGTTGATTAATTTTAAATAATATGTTGTCAAGTTCACAACATTGATAAGTATTTTTAATATTATGTAAAGTTTCAAGTCTATTCTTCAATAAAAATTATTGATCAAATTTAATTTAATGTTTAGCTGTAAAAATAAAGATAAAAATATAGTATCAAATAAACTAAAATTCAATTGGAATAAAAAGTAAAAGATAATTACTATTGAAAGTTAATTTTTTATTGTACAAGATATACATATTAATGAAAATTATAATTAATTTTTAATATTTTTATTAGTAAATGTTGTGGATATTTCTAAATAAAATATGTGGTGGATATTTCTAAAAAGACATGTAGTGTATAAGTAAAATTTGTATTGGTAAAATATATTATGAAATGCTTCATTAAATCCTTATAAAATCAAATGATGATTATGTCTATTTACGATAATATGAAAGGATAATGTTGTCTAATTACAAACTTTTATAGTGGAAAAACAAAAAATGTAGTGCCTATAGCCCCTCACATTTTTTATTGGTAACATTATAATAATAATTATAAATGCCAAAATATAGTTAAATTAATCCATAAAAAGTGTTTACTTATTATAATAATAATTGCAAGTTTCTTTTACTATATTATTTTATTTTAGATTTTTTTTTGTAATGAAACATTATATATTTTATTGTGAGATTATGTATGGGATTTTTTGTTTTTGAATGAAGTAATAAATATATTAGTCAATAATTGTTGTTACAGATAATTTTATTACTTCATTCGTTTCAAAATAAATGTTCAAAAGATTTCAAATTTACTCTTAACCAAAAATAATTTTTATTTTTTAAAAAAATCATTTTGGAACTGAGAGAGTAAGGCTTTGTTTATTTCGATTAAAACGAATTCTGGGAAATAGTTTTTGAAAAATAAAAATGTTTCCCAAAAATGACATTCGGTTGTTTGATAAATATAAGAAAAATGTGTTTTAGAAAATATTTTCATGTATTTGATAAATCTAAAAAATATATTTTTCGATCAAAACACAATATGAGGTAGATATGATAGGTGGGTAGGGGGGATATGGGTGGCAGATAAGATAGGGTATGGTAGGGTAGAGTGGTGGAAGTGGGGTGGGTGGGTAGGGTAGGGTAGGGTAGGGTGAAGGTAAGGTAAAGATGAGAGTTGGGGTGGGTTAGTGGGTGATTGAGGGTGAGGTGGTGTAGGGTAGGGGGTAGGGATACGAGTAGGGTGGGATAGGGGATTAGGGGTGGGTGAGGGGGGTGTAGGATATAGGGTATGGTGGGTGTGAGGTAAGAAGGTGGGGTAGGTAGGGGATGGAGAGTGGGGTGGGTTAGGTAAAATGTGGTGGGGTAAGGGGCGGGGTAGAGGGAGTTGTTAAAAATAATTTTAATAAATACTCTCTCCGTCCCGCTATAATTCACACAGTTACTGTTTGCACGCGAATTAAGGAGAAAGTTAGTGTAATAAGGGCCCGTTTGATTTATCTTATTGAAATGTGCTGATGACTTATTACTTATTACTGATAACTTATGACTAGTGACTTATGACTGATGAGCTGATAAATGATGCTGTTTGATTTAGTTTTTTTGAAGTGCTGATAATCTGTCATAAGTAAGTATGACTGTTTGATTAATAAGCAGAAAAAGTGCTGAATGAAATTATAAAGACTAAAATAATAATAATAATAATAATAATAATAATAATAATAATAATAATAATAATAATAATAATAATAATAATAATAATAATAATAATAATAATAATAATAATATTACTATTATTTATTATTAATATTATTATTATTATTATTATTATTATTATTATTATTATTATATTATTATTATTATTATATTATTATTATTATATTATTATTATTATTTTATTATTTTTATTATATTATTATTATTATTTTATTATATATTTTATTATTATTATTTTATTATTTATTATTTTATTATTTATTATTTTTTTTATTATTTGAATTTTTATTATTTTTAATTTTTATTATTATTTATTATTTTTTTATTATTTTTTATTATTATTTATTTTATTATATTATTATTATTATTATTATTATTAATTTATTATTAATTTATTATTATTTATTATTATTATTATTATTATTATTATTATTATTATTATTTTATTATTATTATTATTTATTATTATTTTTTATTTTATATTATTATTATTATTATTATTATTATTATTATTATTATTATTATTATTATTATTATTATTATTATTATTATTATTATTATTATTATTATTATTATTATTATTATTACTGTTCATACATGTTTTTGGTTTAAGCACTTGGCTTAAACACTTGGCTTAATGCTTATGACTTATAAGAGAATTGTGCTTTAATTGGCTTGTACATGACTTATGACTTATTTTGCCAAAAATGAAATCAAACGGGTCAAAAATGACTTATGGGAAGTCATAAGTCATAAGCACTTTGAGATAAGTTATATCAAACGGGCCCTAAGTGTTGTGAGTATGAAAAGTGAGGTTGGAGAGAAAGTGGGGTATGAAATAGTGAGTTGATTGGTGTTGTGAGTATAAAAGTAAAGTAGGAGATATAATTAGTGGGTGGAATAGTAAAGATTATTTGTCATTTTAGGAAGTGTGCAGTTTGTAATGTGATGCCTAATGAGGAAAGTGTGCAGCTTGTAGCGAAACGGAGGGAGTATACTTTTTTATGGGGGTGGACGCAGGGGCGGATTTAGTGTTAATGGTGGGGGTGTCCGTGCACCCGATCAAATTTTATTTCTTTTTTAAAAAAATTAAAAAAATTACACTATTTATTAAGTGTAGACATATATAAGATTACTTAATTTCCACCTTCATTGTTAACAGATCCTATAACTAGTTATGTTGTTAAGATGTCAAAATTTATCACTAAAGTCCAAGTTTCAAATCCTATTGACTACAAATTATTTTTAGTCTCTAATATGAGAAAAACTTATTTTCAAAATCTTACTTAAATTCTTTTATAATCATATCATAAATAGTTTTTATTTATTATTCAAGATAATTTTTTTGCCTTTATTATGATAAATGATTTTTTCTTTTTAAAAATTTTATATTTAGATTCTTATGCTCATTATTTTAACTAATATAAATGAATTTTATTTATTATCTATTAATTTTTTCATTGTTTATTGTTTGTAAAAAAGTAAATTTGAAACATATAAGAAATAAATTACAAGATTAATTTCAAAAATGCTTCCTAAAATGATTTCATAATTAAAACAAATATAATATAAATATCTTTTTTATTTTTATTTTTTTATGACATAAGTTTACTATTTTCAAGTAAACAATAAGAAGAAAAAAGTGAGTTAAAGATTAGCATATGTTTATAATTAACTTATATTGTAAGTTTTGTATTATAATCTCATCGTATTTGGAAAAAAAAAATTAGTTCGAATTTTTATAGTGTAAATTTTGCATCCGATATCTAAACATCATAGATGCGCCAGTGGGTGGGTGAGTGGGTGGTGGGAATGGGACGGCCTGATGAAAGAGATGAAAGGAGTTTTTAATTGAGGTTTATATTTTCTCTCAAAAATAAATTTAATAAATAAATTGAGGTATATTTTAATATTTAACCCTTTACATTTTATGCATAGTATTTATTAGCTGAAAGATTCCATTTAATTCTATACATCCACATAATTATCCAGTGTATGCTAACTAAGAAATAACATTGCCACATCAACAAAAATAATGATGTTATAATGCCACATCAATATATTTTTTTACAAAGTAAGGCCGAATCCTTAATCCAAGACATAGCATATTTGTTGGGCCGGGCGGCCCATATTCTCTACTACGGCAGTTACGAAAATAATGATGTTATTAATTATTTATATGATTAATGGGTTGGACTGGAGTTACGAAAAAAGAATAATGGTAAAATGGGGATTCGGAAAATGTTTTTTTACTAACCCTAAATGGATAAGGTACTCGAATAATCGAATTTCTCATATTCTCTGCGACAGTTACACAAACAAACCACCCTCCATCAAATGTTGATTAAGGAACAAAGTAATCATCAGGGTATTGGGTAGATTTTTTTTTTTTTTGATAAAAGGAAGACGATTTATTCATTTCTTTAATTTGTGTACTATCACTACTGTGTCAGTGGCCCGGGTAAAAGAATACTACTCCCTCCGTCCCAGACCAAGGGTCCTCGGGGAGAATTTCACGCTTCTTAATTTTTTTTTTTAAAGTGGGTAGAAAATTTTAGGAGAGAGAATATAAAAGTTAAATGTGTGGTAGAAAATAGGAGAGAGAATATAAAAGTTAAATGTGTGGTAGAGAATAGGAGAGAGAATGTAAAAGTTAAAAATATTTAATAGGAGAGAGAATGAATGGGAGGAATAGTAATGGTTTTTTTGTAAATAAATGGAGATGATAAGGGTATAAATATATGAAAAACTTTCCATTTAAGGAAAGAAACTCTTGATCTGGGACAGATCAAAAAGAAAAGTAGGACTCTTGATCATCTGGGATCATCTGGGACGGAGGGAGTAGTTTACTTACGAACAAACAAAGGCCGAATCCTTAATCCAAGACATAGCATATTTGTTGGGCCGGGCCGGGCCCATAACTGAATCCTTCGCAAACCCTATCAATAAAAGCCCTAGGGTTTTCAACTTCTCCTCATCCTACTTCACAAACGAGTGTCTTGAACAGTAACTCTGCCCCCTCTACGCCGTTCTCTCTCTCTCTCTCTCTCTCTCTCTCTCTCTCTCTCTCTCTTACCCTAAGGTACGGTTTCCGTAATGCGCTGGTTTTTGTGTTAATTCGTATTGAATTGTTGTTAATTTTTCGATTTGTTAATTTCTATCAGTGTTTCTTTGGGTTGAATCGTTACTTGTTAATGTTTCAGCTTCTTGATTTTTATCTTTGTTTTTTTATTGTGTTGAATTGTTTCCTGTTAATGTTTCGATTTCGGACTGATTATGATGTTCTGATTGGAAGATCGGTTTGTAATTTGTAGATCATTTTGGTATCTTACGATAAATATGAAATTATTTGGTAAGAGCCTTTTGAGAGATGGCTCATAACTGCCGTTGAAATCGTCCAGTATCGTTAAGATCTTTGTGCAATATGCAACTTGGGAATTGTATTCTTGAATGATTTTGTTAGCTGTGGGATCTCGTTCTAGGCAAGAAACTAGGATATGATTATTAGACATTTAATTGTTGCTACTGAAGGTTGGTTTTTGAAACTAAATAAATTCAATGCGTCTCCTTGATGTTTTTATGGTGTGGCACAGGTTTTTCTTTATCTGCCTATGATGAATTGTGGTTGCCTTTACACGGAAATTAGGCTATTCTTTATGTAAGAATCCCATGATATATATTGCAATTACATTCGGTATCTGATTATATACTCCCTCCGTTTCTAATGAATGTCAAAAAAAGTTTCAAGAGCAAATTTGAAACTTTTTTTTCGACATTCATTTAGGGACGGAGGGAGTAATATGTGTGTGTAGTTTAAAATCTAGAATCTAACAAGTTAAGGTGAGGGGTTCTATTTGTTGCTTGCATAAACTTTTGTGTTACGCTGTTGGTTGGTCTCTCTTGGTTCTAAAAATGCAATTACTTTGTTGATTCAATAAATAGCCTTTTTGAAGTCAATATTTCAAACTTTGTATTTTTCATTTTTTGATTCAATGTCACTTTTTTAAATTGTTTTTTTTCCCTGCTGGCTGAATCTTTGAAACTTGTTTCCTTCTAGAACAATCTTTATTCTTTTTACCTTTTGTATTACTGTTGTATCTGTGTTTTATAATTATGCATTAGTGCAAAATTGGAATAAATCTATCTTGCCTTGTTTGTACACACAAAATCTCAATTGATTAAGTCACCTTAGCACTCAGAGATGCTTCCTTCTAATACTCTTTTCGAACATTGCAGGATGGAGTCTCAAATCAAGCATGCCATTGTTGTGAAAGTAATGGGCCGAACTGGATCTAGGGGACAGGTGACTCAAGTGAGAGTCAAGTTCATTGAGGACCAGAACCGTTTCATCATGAGAAACGTCAAGGGACCAGTCAGAGAGGGCGATGTTCTCACCCTCCTGGAGTCCGAGAGAGAGGCAAGGAGACTCCGCTGATGGAAGAATTCTTATGCCAAATGTTTGCTAATGATCTTGGATTTTGGCTATCTAGGCTTGCCATACTACAATGGACCTTTGAGCATGTTTAAATTTTAATGTTTTAAGAAATTTTGATTACTAGTATTGTTAGTGTTGAAATGAATTTCTAGCAGTCAACTTATCCTTTGGTATATCAGTCTCTTTGACTTTTGTGCATGTTGATACCTTGGTAAAGTGGATTCTGAGTCTCACTTCACCTTACAAGAAGTTCTGAGAGATTGAACTGATATTAATCTTTCTTGGTGAATTTCTACTATCCTGGGCGCGTTGAATAAGCATTTGAAAAATTAATTCTTTGTATTGATTTCCTTAAATCTTACTGACAATTGACAACTCCCTTGGTAAAGTGGATCTGATTTTTATTTTTTTCACAAACAGTGATGGCAATGGATCCAGAGCAGAAGTAAGTAAAGAGTGATATTCATGTAATTAAATAGAATAATATAATTGATGGAAACAGGTAGGTATACAATTTATATCTATAGGTGGTACTATAATTGTAAGTTTCTCCTTTTAATGGTGCAAAAATAGTTTAAGGAATATGATACACGACCTCTGACGGCCTCCTGCTGCTGCAAGTTCAAGTCTTGACTTGGACCAGGTAGAACCTCCACTTTCTTCACGTTGAGGATGAAATTCTCCATAGAAAGTTTTCCTCCCGTCTACGGATCTTCCCAACGTTTCTCACTTCCCAAGTCCACCAAAAATCAATCTGAGCCAGAGCCAGGGACTATCCTTCCCTTGATATATTACTTCCTCCGTCCCACAATGAATATACTGCTCTTCTGTGATACGGAACAAGCAACTACCTCCGATTTGTTTGGTGAGCATGATATTTCTTCTTTTGACTTTTTCAAAATCGTAGATATATTCTCAACTACTTTTTCGGATGTCTTAGCTTCACCTGTTAACCACTGTATGGCCTCCGCAGCTGCACTCTTTTCTGCTAGTTTCTTTCCGGTGCAAGGCTGACCTGTAAAATCTAGACCATTAAAAATCACTGTCGAACGGTACCTATTGTTCTTTAATTGGGATGACTTATACGTAGGTGGTTGGTGTCCGGCTCTGAGTAGCAAAGTTTGGAGGTGATTCTTGGAACTTTCATTTTCAGCAGCCTCACTTGAACCACCATTTTTCGATTTCTCTACCTCATTTTGACCCTTCTTTAAACTTTTTGGCGCCTGACGTCCAAAGACAAATCTACCCTCGCATTGATCCCCTGACACTAGCAATCTTAGTGCCATTAGGAGCTCACTGTGGCTCTGTATGTCCAACTTTGGATTCAGAAGCTGCGATTGAAAAAGTACATTATCAAAATTAGTTAAACAAGGCAGTTTGTGGCCGTGCACCAGCCTGCATTTCTGTGTGCAGGTAAGAAAATCACGCCAACATATGTGAGCAATCTGATACTCCCTCCGTCTCGAAAAGTTGGTCTCACTTTGACTTTCATGGTAAACTCAATCGAACTTTGATCATAATTTTATGAAAATTTAGATGTCTCTATTCAATTTTAAAAATTGTTACTATTTCACTGTTAGGAATACTATCAATATCAATTTTTAGAAATTGCATAGAGATATCTAGATTTTCTTTAAATTATGGTCTAAATTCAATTGAGTTGATCATGAAAGTCAAAGTGGGACAAACTTTCCAGGACGAAGAGAGTATATCGATATGTCTACCTTCTTCTGGATAAGTTCTTCGATTTCTCTCTTCAAGCAGAGGTAAGTGTCTGCTAAGGCAGGTTTCATGAAAAACTCCAAGTAACCACCCAGCATTTTCAAGTGTCCGGCCTATTGAAAAAGTGATGTCAGCCAAATATTCAAATGAGTATGATTTGCAGCCAAAAGAAAAAGGGATCGGGTAAAAGGGGTAGGGAAAAAAATCAGCACAACGCATTGCAATGGCAAGTGAAAGTAGGTGTTGAACTTACCAGGCCCCCTCTAGATATGTTTCCCCCAAATAAAAGAACCACAGAATCCGACACAGCTGTTGAATCACGCAGAAAGACGGAATTCACTTTCATCTTTTCGTTGAAGACTAGCCATGGATATGGAATTTTAGTTTGCTTAAACTTCGGTTTTAACCATCGTTGTTTATTTTTAGCAGTTTTATCCATTGTACTTTAAATACGCACCCATTTTCCACCAAAAGCCGAAAGTACAAGGATTAAAATTGCTAAATAAATGCCTTAATTTTCACTACTTTGGGGAACAATGAGTGCGTATCTAAAGTATAAGGGTTAAAATTGCTAAAAAAAAATAACAATGATGGTTAAAACCAAAACTTAAGCAAAATACGAGGGTTCAAAATGTCGATAGGCCGCAGAAGATAGATGAAACTTACAGCACCCAGTAGAACAGGACCGTCCTCCATTGTTTTCAGCATTATTGACTTTGATTTATTCTGTAGATTGACAAATAGATTTTATCAGAGCTAGTTTTAATCATGATAAAGTGCAAGAGACATAACCTGCACGCCAGGGGTGGATACACCCTTACCAGTATAGGTGCACGTGCACCCAATAACTTCTCACATTTAAAAGATTATTTTTTATTTTTTTAAATATGTACACAAACCGCAAGAAAGATACTTTAAAGAAGTTATGACCCACCACAATAGAGCAAATGCCAGGGAACAGCCCTGAGCAGATAATAGCACGAATGAGATGCTCATCATGGCTAGATGTGCTGCTATTCTCCATGTTATCAACCAAACCTCCGTCCCTAAGCAAAAAAAAGAACTGCTTTCGAAGAGAATCAATGGCTTTTAGAGTTTGTGCAGAGAGGAAATTTTGCCAACAGTATTCATGGCCAGACTGTTTTCTTTCAGCGTCTTTCCAACCATCATAAGCCCGAAGAAGAGCAAGATGGTCACTGTAGCCACGTGCAGAAAACTGGGCTTTTGCAGAGTCTGCGAGCTGTAAATTACACGGGTAAGAAAATTATAAGTAATAACCTTGAGTATTGAGCATGTGAAATTTGTAAACATTACATTAATAAGATTATTCTATAAGGACAAGCAACCTAAAATGTAACAAGATGTTTGGTTCAATAAAATATTTTACATGGTGGAAAAGTCAAGCAAAAAAGGACCAAAGAGAAACAGAACTGAAAGGATTAGCGATATCTTCAAACTTGTCCTTCAGGAATTTGAAGTTTTGAACTTTAACAACTTAAGATACACCAAGAAACTAGTAACCTAATCGTGGACACCACTGAAGTTTTAATACATTTGATACTTGGGCACATACATGCAAGAAATTAATTCTGGCTTTGAGCCCACTTAACCGGTCTAACTTAGCATAACGATACTCGGATACACTAGCTCGCAGTTGGCTTTGTCCAAAAAGAAGAATGTGCTTCTTCATACACCAATCAAATACAAAAAAGTTTACTTTATGAAAAATCAATAACTATAAGGAGTAAAGGACTAGGTAGATTACTATTAGTCCAGCTAAAACTAAATGAAGAATTTGCATATACATGTTGGTTACAGTTAATAAATAATTTCTCTAATAACAAAAACTGCTGCAAGGCTCGAGTGTTCACAAAAGTAATATAGCCATCAGACCTTATTCAAAGATGGATTTTTCAAGGTCTATAAATGTCGCATTATGAAATCGATAAAGTTAACAAGGTAAATAGTTTCATTCAGACCAAGGTGAAAAGATGAGCAAAAAAACTAGTTTATGAAAAATAACAGAGTACAGCACGTTATTTTGATAGATAGAACTTTGTTCAATAGTCACGGATATTGAGAAGTATGAGCAACTTACATCCCTCTTCTCAAATGGCATCAAAAATGGATCCCTAGTACTTAGACCCGCAACCACAGTCATTATTGGATCCAGGCAGTTGAAAATAGCCCCTAATATG
Source organism: Adenophora triphylla var. japonica (assembly GCA_022495995.1). Taxonomy (NCBI): domain Eukaryota; kingdom Viridiplantae; phylum Streptophyta; class Magnoliopsida; order Asterales; family Campanulaceae; genus Adenophora; species Adenophora triphylla. Next base: position 72,147 of record JAFEMH010000351.1, read on the forward strand.
AGCATTTTACCAAGTTTAGGCTCAACTGGCAGCATTGATAAGTTGCGTCCTGGAGAACAACCAGCATAGTTTCATGTTAATTCTATACAAATAAGTTTTAGAAAGAAAAACTAAAATGATATGAAGTAGAAAGATTAAGGTGACAAGAAGAACACAAAGTTTTGAGTAATTCAAACCTAATACTGTAAGATTTTCATTCTCATCTAAAGCCCCAATTATCTTCAAATATTCAACAGCATTTTGAACCTGTAAAGCAGATATCACAAAATTTATTTCCACAAAATTTTAAAATAAGCTGAAAAATTGTTGCAAGCAATTACTGAAAAGATACAAACAGAAACACGTATGTCTAATAGAGCTTTAATGAGGACAGTACGTCAGAAAAAGATGAACCCTTTTTTATATTACGAAAAAAGATGGATATTCTAGCATAAACTTACAGATAGAAGTTCTGGTGACTGCAAAGCCTTAGATAAGAACTCTGAAATACTTCCAAGTTGCAGACTTTTAATTTGAAGACAGAGAGATTGTAATGGTGTCCTCAAAAGCTCTGGCAATTGGTAATCAGCAAAAGCATCATATACACATCTAGGATACAAGTGATAACATTCACCTGGTTGAACGCGGCCAGCTCTCCCTCTTCTCTACAGCATTGGAAACAAAATATAACTAAGATTTATCAACAATGTGCATAGAGCTAATCAAAGCTTAAACCATCAACACTTTTCAGCCCTCGAATCCCACTCAATAATCAGCATCCTAAGCTATAAAATGATGTTGCAAGTAAATGCAAATAGTCTTACTTGGCGAGCCGAAGCCTTTGAGATCCAGGCAGGAAGCAAACATGGAGTATTATTCAGTGCATCATATGATGTCTCTTTTGCCTTCCCACAGTCAACCACAAAAACTACATCATTGATTGTAATGCTAGTCTCAGCCATGTTGGTGGCTAAAACAATTTTTCTTACTCCATCTTCAGGCTTTTTAAATATCAACCTCTGTTAACCAGAACCACAAAAGAAGCATTGGATTACTTTGATCATGTGGATTTACTTAATATATGGCATCCAGTAGCATAACAAATACTCCCTCCGTCCCGCTAATATTAGCACACTTTCCTTTTTGGGCGTCCCGCTAATATCCGCACACTCCCAAAAAGGAAACTTTATATTAATAAAATATTCACCCAACCCCACTCATTCTCTCTCCTACATTATTTTAATACTCACAACACCATTATAATTTATTACACCCTCCACTCATTCTCTCTCCACTCATTCTTTTACACTCACAACATTTTATTAAAATATCATATTCCTTAATTCCCACGCAAACAGTGTTTGTGCTAATACTAATGGGACGGAGGGAGTATGATAATGAAAATATGGAGCACCAGAATTTTACTTTTTATAAGCAAACAGCAAATGTAAAGTTCAAAAGCCTGATCGACGTAACGTATAAAAAATGTAAAATCATGTTCCCCATAAAAAATCTTTGATTAAAAAAATAAAATAAAAATCTAAATATATGATGAGCCTAAGGGACACACAATCATAATAAAACACGAGAAAAGTACCTTTTTCGTCCTTAAAAGTAATTTAAGTTATACCTTTTCGTCCTTAAACAATTTTTTTTAACTTAAGAATCCCTAACCTAACGTTTTAAGGATTATGTAGTCCGTCCAGTTAACTGGCGTTAATTTTCCCGTTAACTTTGTCTGAGCTGGCACCTACATGGCGTTTCCATCCTACATGGCGATGAAGTGGCAATTTCTTAAATTTACAAGGGCAAAAATATTAAAACTGAAACTATAAGGACTCAAAATTAAAAAAAATAAAAACCAAATCCAGATCTTGTAATTATGTTGGGTTCACTAAATTTCACCCCAAAACACTCTCCCTCTCTTCTCTCTCTCTCCTCTTCTTTACTTTCTCTATAGAAACTCCATTTTCTTGGAACCCAACGAACGAAACGAACTTTCTTGTTGAATTGGGACTCGGGGTTTACAGGGTACGATGGGCGCTGGTTGAATTGATCGGGTCTTCTCCGAGTAAGAGGAGATTCTTCTTTCCATTCTTGTTGTTGTTCAGGAAGTGGGGATGGGTCTTTGGGTTTGACCGGGTAGGAAACGGGTTGAACTTGTACGAGTGGGGGTTTTGGAGTCGAATTGTTGAATTGAGTATCTTGGGTAGATTGAGGAGGTGAAGAATCTGATGATGATGATGAACAGAGAGATCGATTGAGGGATGGAAACGAAGGGTTTGGGGAGGAGTTGAAGCGAAATAAGAGGGAGAAGCGAGAAGGGGTTGTTCTGGAGAAGCAATGGCGGCGAGCGTGGTTGAGAATGGCGGCCATTAATGAGGTGATCGGAGAAAATGGTTGGGAGTGGGGGTTTAGGAGGTTGAAGACGGAGGAGGGTTTTTGGGTTTTGGGTTTGGACTATATGTGGGCTTATGTTCGTTCAGATCTGGGCAAAGAAAATAAGGAAGGCGGTGGTTGGTGGGTGGCAATGGCGGTGATTGTGGTGGTGGTAGTGATGATGCAGTGGTGGCGGTGATGGTGTGGCTGAATGCCAAGGGGTTTCTTGAGTTCATAAAGCTTAATAAAATTTATAAAAATTGTCATTGTTTTTAAATTAATATATAATTTTAATATAAATTTTAGTTTTTTTAACAAATTGTTATAAATATTCTTTCCTAAAATCATATTAATACAAATATTTGTTAAAAAAATTATTGTTTTATGTAAAACTATTTTTTTTTCATTTTTAATTGTTATTATAATTATAAATTTTGGTTTTTATTTTTTTAATTTTGAGTCCAAATAGTTTCAGTTTTAACATTTTTGTCCTTGTAAATTTAACTATGCAATGAAATTGCCACTTCATCGCCATGTAGGATGGAAGACGCCGCCAGCTCAGACAAAGTTAACGGGGAAATTAACGCCAGTTAACTGGACGGACTACATAATCCTTAAAACGTTAGGTCAGGGATTCTTAAGTAAAAAAAATTGCTTAAGGACGAAAAGGTACAACTTAAAAGGAAGAAAAAGGTACTTTTCTCAATAAAACACTAAATACTTGAAGCAAACTGTAGCTCAACCAAACTCTTTGTCAGAAAGAGTAAATTCCCCTAACATAGTCTAATTAGTGAAGAATCAAACTCTAGGCAAGACGCATACATCAGAAGCTCCTTAATAGTAAGATAGCCAGTCTCCAAAACATGTCCATTTAATAATAATAGATATATGCTGCAGCAATTATGCAACAGACAATAAAGAGGAAAAATTACCTGTTCTGAGCTGGCCATAGAACCATGGCATGCAAGCAGTAAGACTTTGCTCGGATCACCTAACAGGGGATTACATTGGAGCTGATCTTTCAGAGAGTTTATGTCATCCCAACCAGTCATAAACACCAAAATAGCACCAGGCCTTTCTTTTCTACATAAGTGACAAAGCACATGCTCAATGAGATTGAAGCCAATTGAATCAGGGTTCCAGCAGGACATTGAGTCCCTAGTCCGCAAATTAAACTCTCTAAAGTCAGAAGTTTCAAATGCTTCCTGTTCCATTGCACAAGAATTGAGTATGAATTACAGTAAATCAAAACCATGGGACAAGAACCTAACAAAAACCTGTACCTCAACAGATGAAGCGATTTGGCTCTTCCTTTTCCTGATAGTTTGTTTCTGCGTTTTCCACATCTTTTCTTGACCATAATTATCAATTTGATTATATGTGGTTAACCTATACCCAGTTATCTCTAAGATATTCTCCAGAAAATGACTTCGGACGGGGTATGTGAAACCCTGGCAACAAAATCTTATCAGTCCCAAAATGCACGGAGTCCATAATATGTTCATCTCTAATTTGGTTATCTGGAACGTAAGTGTACTATGGTTTATGCAAATGCATTTTCGCAAGGGCAGAGTTCTTTCTAAAACTCATCCACAAACACACCTGTAAGGAAAAATATACCCCCCCCCGTCCCAAAACAAATATATATATGTATGTGTGTGTGTGTGAGAGTGTTTCATTTCCCTTTTTGAAAGTCAACCTGGTACAATATCAAATCATTACTTGACACACTTATTATTATGTCGCACTTTTCTTTTTAGTCCATCCCAAAATAAATGTCACATATTTAAAAATGGAAGCAATCTTAGTGCATTTTTCCATGTTATAATCACTATACAAATAAATAAAACACACTCCTTAAAAACATTGACAAGTTAAATGTGACATTTATTTTGGGACGGAGGGAGTATTAGGCAATAATGTTTCAATCAATGATGCACCATTAAATATGCAATTAATATCAATTTTATAAAACCTCATAAAGATAACTAAATTTTCAGATTTTTTTGTTAAAGTTCCTTCAAGTTAACCAAACAAAGTCAAAATGAGACTATTTTTTTAAGGATACAGGGTTTATTATAAAGTAAGATAACTTGTTATGAATTTTTCAAGATCATTTAACGAGAAAAGTGGCATCTGAGTATAAATAATATGTTTCATAGCCATCTTCACTGCATTAACATCACAAGTGATTATAGTGAAGAACACAGTAACATTTTCAATTACGAAATATGCAGTTCTAAGCAAGAATATCGCAACTATCAGAAGTGATTACTGACTCGACAAATTGGGGAGAGATCCCTATTTCAGGGTGACTGTTTCCTTGTTAGAAAAACTAGAAGTGAGTAGCCACAGGTAGCAGGTTATGGTACACAGCATTCTACACTTACAGGAATGTGAAGCGTGGGAGCACCACCAAAGTAGGAAGAAAAAAGCTCAGCATTTAAAGTTGCACTCATCAAAACTAGCTTCAATTCCGGTCGTTGAGGAAGGAGCTCCTTAAGGACAATGAGGAGAAAATCTGACATGAAACCAAGCCTGGTAAGGAAACACGTGTGAAATACAAAATAGAATCATTCACTAGTCCAATAGTTACCTTCGTTCATCCCACGTTCATGGATTCCATCAACTATAACATGAGTTACACCTCTCAACTTTCTGTCAACAAGTAATCGTCTTAACAAAATGCCAGTAGTGCAGAACAGCAGGCGGGTATCCCTCCCCTTGATTCCCTCTAGCCGAACTTTATAACCAACCTTAAATAGGAAAGGAAACCCAAATAAAAAGGCTCTTTATTTGATTTTGGAAAATTGACAGCTAAAATCTCGCAAGTAATGTTCTGGTTAAGTCACAACTTACAGATTCTCCCATGTTCTCCCCCCGCTCAGAAGCAACTCTTTCAGCAACAGACATAGCAGATATTCGTCTGGGCTGAGTACAAATTATACTGCAAAGAGCTCCACGACCAGCTTCAGTCTCAGACTCTAAAATGTACTGAGGAAGTTGCGTGGTTTTACCACAACCGGCCTCACTGACACAACGATAAACTGCAAAAAAAAAAAAACAAACAAACAGTTTATATGCATGACTTTGAAAGGACAATCCAAACCATTCAGGGCTTTCCTAGCACATGCATTTGACCCTGACAACAAAAAGTAACATAAATTATTTACATACAGAATCAACTGAATTTGGGTAAGGCCTAAAGTAATTTAGGAGTTCATTCCTAAACTTTAGCTATCATTCCTAAACTTTAGCTATGTATATCGGTAAAATAGATTCTAGCTTATATTTGTATTTATCCTAGAATCCAAAGTCTTGAGAATGCTCGTTGACTTTCTCTGTTAACATTTGTATTCCTGTATGAGAGTAATACAGCCAAAAACCCAAGCTGAGAGTATCCTACACCAAAACGAACTCAACATCAGGGAGGGACGTCTGTGGAATCTTTTTTTCTTTTTACCTCCTTGATGCAATAGCTTCAATAGGAAGTGAGTTGAGTTTCTAAGAAACTTGAACTGGCATCTAGTACTTGTATAATAGAGGAGAAGTTAGATGCATATAAACAATATAATGGTCTATCATATACTACCTCCGTCCTATTTGAAGCTTCACTTTTTACCCAAATGGGTGTCCCATTTAAAACTTCACCTTTGCTAAAATGGCAAAGTTAAATCATTATTATATTATACATGCCCCACTTGTCATACTAACACTTAAATTGTGGCCCCACTTATAAATCCCACTCACTTATTCCACTCACAACCCCTTTCCCACTCAATATACTTTTGAATATAAATAATGTTTTCTTAATTTTTTTTCCCACAAAATATGGTGAAGCTTCAAATGGTATGGAGGGAGTATGACTTACCCTTGCAAATCGAACGAGACAACAACTTACTAACTGAATGAGAAATTTAAGAGGTGATTGAGGGGGTGTCTAGTTTGATAAAGTTAAATTAACGAAAGATGTATAACAGAAAGTGGCTGCTTTGACACGACAGTGGTCACTGGCTGCATAAAAAAACCGTAAACGGAAGAAGATCGTACTTGACAAGAGAAGTGTTAATTATATATATTTAGTATTTGTAAGTAACTTGATTGAATGTGATGTGACAAGGGTTTTGTACGAGGAGGTGTGTGAATTGCAAGCTTTCTAATGAGTGTCATGATCATTTATTTCTTCATTGTACTGTTTCTCGCTATCTTTGGAATCAACTATTTGATGTGACTGGAGAAAATTGGATGTGCCCTAGTTCTTTGAACTCCTTTTTTGCTTACTCAGTTTCGGAGCTTGGGGCGAGACAAGTATGCAGTTCAATTGTGGGATTGTGGCGTTTCAGCTATTTTGTGGTGTTTATGGATCGAGAGGAAACAGTATTTTTAGGAATCATCATCTTCCGAGTCATTTGATATGGGAGAGAGTGGTTTCTACAACTTCTCTTTGGGCGTCTACCAATGGTGCTTTTAGAGGATTGTCTATATCGGTTTTGAAACGGGATCGCTCAGCTGCAATTGTTTAGATTTTGATTGTTACAGATGCTTTTTTATTTATTTATTTTTTATTATTATTATTTTTATGGACAGCTTGTCCATATAATGCCAAGAATTTCACTCATTAACCCTGTCAAAAGGAAATAGTTGGCTTTCCAATTGAAACATATGGAGGCTTAATGGGAAGATTTCAAGCATTGAAGGTATACTGGGTCAACTTAAAAGCGACCACGTCGAATTGAGTTAAGTATCAATCATCCATTTGAGAAAAAATCAATGTTTTCTAGACCTTCGTAGTACTGCCCCAAAGAGAACACACCCTTGACCAAACGGACACATGCCATGGAAGTAGTCACAAGAAGTCATACTCGTGCTGACATCATTTCCTTTTTCTAAAAAGACTAGATCAAGTATATGTAAGGATTTAGCAGGTAACCAAATGAAAACAGCTATGCACACAGAGACTACCTGATTTTGTGAAATGGCACTTAAAAATGCTTCTTTTTCTTTATATGCAGGAAGACTTCTGCGAAGCTCTTGCATTTTTTTTCCTTCATCAGATTCCTATAGAAAGATATATGAGTGTCAAAACAAAGATTTGCAGGTATAAGACATCAAATGTACAAGCATATCCAAGAACAGCACGCATATTGGTGCAATGATAATAAAACAAAAAACTGAATATTTGTTGGTCATAGAAAACAAGCTAAGTTTTCTCCATCATTCCAACATGGTGACATCTATCCGGTTGGAGGTAAGATACTCCAGGCCAACACCCGAATGCCCTTGGCAACTCTAATCAGTAAGCAGAACCACAATTTGAACTAAACAGGACCACAGCATATCGTGTTCTAGACTTAAAGTTTCCGAGAGTTGTTTGTGATTATACCATGCAAAAAATACAGCATTGCCTTGTAACACAGCAGACCAAAAATAACACTCCCTCCGTCACACAATGTTAGTCCCAATTTCCATTTTTGTTTGTCCCAAAGCGTTAGTCCCATTTCCTAAATTAAAGGATTAAAACCAATGAATATCCAAAACTACACTGTGATAAAATTAGGAAACAACACATTAGTGCTGTTTACTCAAGAATAATAAGTGGAGCTCATTAAGGATAGAATTAGAAATACAAAATATCGTTCTTAAAATCTTTGAATAGTTAAATGGGACTATCATTATGGGACGGAGGGAGTAATTACTAAAGCAAGTAAAATTCAATCCTGGTGTTCATAATCAAGTACAAGTCAATTCAGGGTTCTCTGAGAATTTGGGTTAGCTAATTACATTAGAACATGACAACAATATAAGCAAAAACCTTCAATACGAATCCCACTCTTCGTTCATTAGCAATCTATAAATCCCTAATAGTCTTGGCCTTTGGAGACACAACATCCATGTATTTTGTTTTTTGTTCTCTGCAGATGGACCTCTTGTTCATCTGATTGTATTATATTTCTTATTAATACAATTCTATTTTCCTATAAAAAAAAAAAAAATCAAAACCAAAGGTGAACAAAGTGGGTGCAAGATAATATTTACACAACAGTAAAATATTTACTTTTTCTCCTTCATCAAAATATGAGGCATAAAATATACTCCCTAAGACCACTTAAAGTGGCCTGGAGAGTTCTGAAAATAAGCAAAACATGAATACAAAGTGAAACAGGTACGGAGTACTTCCGTTTCAGGCCTGGCCATGGCAAACAGGATATGTACAAATGTGCGCGCACTGAAAATAGTTAAGACACAGCATGCTTAGTTGTCAAAAGTCCTCATTTCAATTTCAATGGCTTATGATACATGCATGAACAAGAATCCAACAGCGACCTTCTCCAAAGAGACTTGACTATTTTCCACTAAAAAAAGACAGAGAAAGAGATGACAAAAGTTCTCTATTTGGATCAAGATTAATTCGCCAAGAACCTTCAACTACTGACTGATGATTATTGCGATGACAGAATGGAAAGAGCGAAAAAGTCCGATAGAAATTAAAAAATGCTGGGATTAAATTTTTGATAAAAAGGGTTTGAAAAACTAACATCAACTGAATATTGATTACTGAATCATATAAAGAGGCATTGAGCACTTGGATCACAAAGAAAAATGAAACTGTGCAAGTGCGATTTCTCAACATCACAAGTCAAACTCAAGAGCTAGGAATCACCAGATTTGAACAACTACTTCGAATTAGAAAAAACGATTAGATAAATGAAACAATCCATCAAGAAGATAAAACAATCTAATACATCAGGGTGAGATAAACCTGCCAAGCTTGCTGATTATTACGCAGCTGCAAGCTCTTCCGATTAAGGATTCTTTCAGCAACAACGCTTAATCTGGGCTCCTCTTGCTCATAGAGTCCTCTATCAGTAACAAGATCGTCACGGGGGTTTGATCTTGAAACGGCACTGTTAGACAAACCCTCCATATCTTTAGACTTCTTAGAAAGGTATGCTCTGAGATGAGTGTCAACCCGACCTCTTAATCCAGAAGGTAAGACTACCTACAGAGACACATAACATGTGAGCTATTTTTTGATAGAAGCAACTGTAATTGGGAAAGAAAGAATATGCAATCCTGCAGGAGGATAAGATGACAACAAAAAAAAATACAAGACCAAAAAGAACAGATACTACATTTCATTCTGCAACTTTTCTTTTCTCTTTTGATAGACTGCTTATCCATTTATACGTACATTCCTTCTCATTTCTAATGCACGGAGTTTTTTTTATCATAACCCCCCAAAAAAAAAAAAAAAAAAAAGTGTTTACACAACACTCTCCAATGGGCACAGCTATCACTTGCTTACAGAATAACCTTTTTATACCTACTCCAGTGTACTAAGGTACACTTTTGTGATACTCCATCAATTAAGTAAGAGTTATGCAGAATGATAAAAGTTACAGGGGCAGAGAAACTTATGGGATAGAATATCCAAGAATTTGGGATCCAAGATTTAAGGAACTTATGGTTTGGAGGTCAGTCTAGCCTCTTTTTATTTATACATAGATCCATATACGTTAATCATTTATGTGTTCAAAAGAAGACAAGAACTCTGAGAGGCCTTTGTGTTGAGAAAGAGGCGAGCATGCACAAATTTTTGATCAATTAGAGTGGTTCTGCCATATGAATTTGCTTTACTATTCTAGAAATGTTCGAAACGATACCGTGAGAGGAGAATTTAGAAGTTTTGCAAACCCCATATCATTAATTGAAATCCTAAGGGTATAATTTCCCCAAACAAAATCTTTAAATTGTTATTGACTTAAATTCCTTTCTGAAATGCTCATACCTCTAAGCAAAGGGTTCCAAAATAACAAGTTTCATATCTATTTCAGGCTCAAATTTTTGTCATATCCATTATCCCGATCCGTTGTTGTTCGTTATCTACACATAAAACAAGCAACGGATATGCATATCAATAGTATGAAGTCAGAGTAAATACCTCTCTTTGAGGACGCTTAACATCAAGGTCAGATCTGTAATTTGGCAATGGGACCTTACTGAACACAACTACTTTTGCATACTGACGGCTGCAAAGACAGTTATATTCAGTACATACAGCAGTCACGGTAGAAAGGAAGAACAGAAAATAGAGATTAGCATAAGATACCTATGTAAACCCATTCTGGCTGCCATCATTGAAAGCTGTTCAAAATCTCGCCTGTCTTTCCTTTCCTGTGAAGCCACTTGCTGCTCATCTTTGTTGCGTAGAAGCATTGTTAACTTCCAATTCCACTCTTCAATATTTTCAACGGATGAAGTGCCCTGGTAATTTCCAAAATGTCAGAAAACATTGGATGTCATCACCAAATAAAATAAATGCAGTTGCTACCAGAATGCCAAAGGCAAGGGAAGCAATCAATACACTTGCATTAAAAGTTACATAATAGTAAGACAATAGAATATCTTCAGTTTATGAGTCAAAATGAAGAAGGAAACCATGTATAGTGGCAAAGCCATAAAGCAGTGATACTGGATGAAGACCATTGAAATTTTTAATCAACTCAATGAAGAGGGAAATCATTAAAAAGAAAAAAGTTGATGATGCTAGTTTCTAAGTACTCATCCGTTCAAAAATGAGTGTCCAATTTCTATTGAAGTTACGTAATTAGCCTTTATCATTTATGATGTCCTAATTAGCACTTGTGATGCTATAATATGAACATTAAAGGGTGCTTATGCATGTGCTACTAAAAGAGCTTAAGAATCAACTTCCTTAAGGACACTCTGTTTAGGAGAGAGAGAGAGAGCAAATGTTAATGGTTTTTGTTTTAAATAACCACTTGCGAGATGAAGTAATGTTCTTGTAAATCTGTATCACTTGTAATTAAAACTTAATCATATAACTTAAGTCATCATAACAAAGAACTTTCTTAAATGCTTACTTTTATCAACACTATGCTTGAAAGTTAGAAAAAAAAAAAGGAGCACACACCCAAAATAATACTAATAATGATCATTTTGTTTCACACCTGATCACATATCAAAAGTACAAGAAACATACTCTAAAGTATCCCTCCGTCCCACCTCAAATTGCAAAAAAAAAATCATTTTAAGTGTCGCATTAGAAATTGCAAAATCTATAAATGGAATATTTCAATATTTTTTAATTAGTGGAATCCACTTGTCATACTCACAGCAACTAACTTACTATTCCCTACCCCACAAATAATCCCTACCCTACTGACATCAACTTAAGATTATATATATCTCCTTAATTCCCGTGCACAGACAATTTTTTGCAATTTGAGGTGGGATGAAGGGAGTATTCAGGTAACTGAATTTTCATAATTGATTAATTAAATTCAGAATGTGTTCCATACCAAGTGCAACTATCAAGTAATCAGAAAAGTGAATTTTCGTAGTTGGTTATTAAAATTCGGAATGTGTTCCAAATTATTCAATTTCAGACACGTAACATACTCGACAGTCATCCTAAAAAGTTTCCAAAATATTTCATTTCAGATCATCCAACATGCTGGAACATGTCTAGGAATTATATGGCCAAAAGTAAAATCTTAAAAATAGTTCAGGGGTCAAGCTATATGAAATGATTTCACTGAGCTCCAAAAAACAAACCTCGATTCTTAAAATCATGTCTCCATTTTCTTCAGCATGTGCGTACGCCAGTTGAGATGCCTCGGGCGATATGAGAGGGGCGAGAAAGGGTAAATGGCACCCGTTAAGCGTGTCTTTATCACAGGGTGACTCCATAATATTCTAGGAGGCTTCAGTTAACTCCATTTGAACCTGGGCTGTTCGGGATTTTTCTTTTTTGGATCAGAATGCCCTCAATATCATGATCAAGTTTTGAGCTTTCTGGATTCGGTAAAATTAATTATGTTGCTTTAGCTAGAATCTGTGCACAGAGGTGCAAGTGGTATACAAAACGAAGATTATAATAAACCTGCTGGCTTTCGTGGCTCTCCACAGCCGAAATGGATAGCCAGGTGAACGGGAGGGCAGATATTATGATATACAAGCAAAGATATCCTACACCAGAGTGAAAGCCCACTTTTTGAACTCAGAAAACTGACAAATACAGGGGTCTCCTGATATTACAGAAAGATCGTGTTGGCATGCAATGCTTGGAAGAATAACCAAAGATTCAAAACGCAAATATACACCAAACTTCCATGCCTTCCGGTTTGCCTCAACCTGCACCCATATGGTGTACATTCTTTTGTGAACGTGTTTAACTCTAATGAACAAGATAGTCCAAAAAGAAAAGTTTGGCTGGAAGTGAAAGTGGGATTTCTAGTCAAGTAATACCATCTACAACGCGATTAGAGATAATGCTTATTGACACATCATTCTAATAAGCGGGTTGACTACTTCAACTAAAAAGAAACCTATAAATGTGGCCTCTATATCTCTTCGTGCAAATATTATCCTTCCCGATTACCATCTGCTTGAATATGATTAGTTCAGAGGCCCTCTCTAACAAAAACGGAAAGGACATGTCAAGAAATTGTTGAAAGCTATCAAAAGTACATGGAAAGATAAGGGTCAAAATTGTTACTGATGGGTGACGGGACTAATATATTAGGCCACTAGGTCATATTTTAACGCTGGTTAGCACAGATGATCTTAGCTTTCTTAGAGCAGTTGATTGTTTGTGAAAAGACTAATCAAAATATTTATTATAATCTAATTAAAACTCACTGACGAGGTTGGGATAGAAAATGTGACGTAAATGATTACTGTTAATGGTAATGCCACAGACTATATTGTTAATGGTCAACTAACTGAAGGGAAGTTCCTAGTATATGGATCTCATATGTTATGCATTATCCTTGGTCTTCCTACGAAGAATTCTGCGGGAAAGAATGTTGTAAACAATCATAACTTCTGTTAATGTATTTGGGTCTCAGTTATTTCCAGAAATGTTTCACATTCAGAGATGTTTAACATGAGTCATTCCATGAGGCCTTTCCAATGGATATTTAAGTTGCTTTTAATGGATGATATTTACTTGGTGTCAGTGATTGTAATGCTTAAACTGTGGAAGCTCATATAAAGCGGCCTTCAATCTTTGATCATTTGTGATAAATGAGCTTGCTGTAGGAAGAATGAAGGTGCTTGAAGTCAATTTTAGAAAAAAGTGTAAGATAACACAAGCTGAGATCAGCTCAACTGTAATGTTCCCTCCACGAGGGAGGAGGTCATGATATGATACGATGACTGCAAAAGAGAGTAGAATATTTAAACATGAATAAGCAAGAAGATGAACAATCCACATTCTAGCAAGAGCCATATTACTTACAAGTGGATGTTACACTGACAATGGAGGTATGCAATAGATGTGGAGACTTCAATTGAACAGGGGTAAGATCAAGATTAATGAGATAGAGATGCTCTGTTATTTGATGGTTAGAAATTGGATTGCCTAAGATTACAAAGTTTATTTTCTCTCTTAAGAACTATAAAGAATAATGTAGACAACAACTTATGCTGCGTGTCCTAAATGATAGGTTACTATCCTGATTTACTTAACTATTTCATTTGAAAGAAGAAGGATTTTGTACTATTGAAAGAAACCAGCTATAAGATAGTGGATAGGAAATTTACCCAGGCGGAGAGTTGAAATCAATCAAACCTGCCCTCAATAACCCATGCCCAAAGAGAACAAAACGAAAAAGAAAACCCACATTATTAAACAGACTCTCTCCAACAATATACTTATAGTAAAATATACGAGTGTGTGTATGGCTGTGTAATGTGTCTCGATGCTAGAACCTTAAGAAAAAACTCTAACCGGTTCAAAAACTTATACTAGAGTGTGTATGGGAGTGGTGTTGTGTTGACAAGGACAAGTCAAGTCAAAGAAATCTTTCTCGCACAGGGAACTGGATATTCAGCTAAATCATTTTATGCACTTCGAAAAGGAACTAGTGTAGGGGGGAGAAGGATGGCACCTAATGTTTAGTAAATTCTACCAAGGTAACTACAACAGTTAATCTTCTAATTCATTCATTTCTCTGTCACATAATACGTGTCTCAATTGACTTATCAAACTATTTAAGGAGCGTGCTTTACGTGTTTGAACATTGCTTGTACCATGGTAAACTACACTAGGACTATTTCCTTATTTAGAAATATGACACGTACTTTATATGGGACGGAGGAAGCATAAAATAGACAAGTGGATCCTGTAACTTGCAGTTACCTCTTCCCTACTTTTAATCCATGAAGGCATAGCACCTAGTATGTAAATCTCCACTTAACAAAATTGCTATCTATCTTTACACAGATTGCTACACACAACTCAACCCACCACCCAAATCCGTAGGGATGTCATCTAATTAATAGTGATACATCATTAGTAAATAGTCTTTTTGGAAATTTTTGTTGCTTAATGAGATTCTATTCTCTGTTTTGAGTTCCTTATACTCATCATGCCTAGCATTGAATAGAATGGATATTCACCTAGTCAATATTGCAAATCAATGATAGTAGCTTATTAGGGTATTTCTTTGGTACTCTTGTGTTATGCAGAATCATTGTGGAAGGCTTGGGATTTTATTTAGAGTTGGGACTACCAGTACATCAAATCAATCCCAATTTAATGTTGTAGCGATTCTTCATGACCAAACAGAACCCATCCATAACCATAAAAGAAAAAGATCAGATCTTTGTTGCCGAATCATTCCTTAATTCATAAGTTAAGAGACCAAATTAGAACTTCTAGAGTAGCAACATTTTTCAAGATTAATGAGATAGAGATGCTCTATTATTTTGATGGTTAGAAATTGGATTGTCTAAGCTTAAAAAGTTTATTTTATCTTGAACTACAAAAAAAAAATGTATGACCTACACCTTATGCTGCTTGTCCTAGATAGGTTATTTTATCCTGATTTATTTACTTATTTCATTTGAAAGAAGGATTTTGTAATAGTGAAAGAACGCATTGTACAAGATAGTGGATAGGATATCCACCTAGGCCGAGAGTTGAAAACAATGAAACCAGCCCTCAATACCCATGCCAAAAGATAACAAAACGAAAAAGAAAACTCCTTCCTTAGTAAACATACTCTCTAGCAATATATGAAGTAAAATACAATTGTGTGTGTATGTATAAGCATGCGCAATGTGTCCCGATGCTATAACTTTAGAAACAAATAGTAGTGTTGTATCAGCAAGGACAAGTCAAGTTAAGGAAACTTATTCCCACGGGGTGCTGGATACCAGCTAAATCATTCTATCTGGTTCGATAAAGGAAAGAGTGTTGGGGGAGAGGATGGCACCTAATGTTAAGTACATTCTACCAAGGTAAGTACGACTATAAATCTTCTAATTGAACTCTCTCTATTCCATAATAAGTGTCACAATTGATTTATCAATTATTCAAGCAGAGTGCTTTATGTGTTTGTACATTGTTTGTACCATGATGAAATTTGACTCAGACTATTTAGTTATTAGTAATATGAAAATTAGTTATATGGGACGGAGGGAGTATAAAACAGATTAAGGGGATCCTGTCACTTGCAGTAAGCTCCCATTTTCGGAGAGCCGATAGTTGGTAGTCCGAGTGGGGACTCCCCACATCTTCCACACACAGCCAAACAAGGGAAACATCTCATTTAATTATCATTAATAAACCACGTCCCTACTTGTAGTCCAGGAAGGCATAGCACCTATTATGTAAAACTCAACTTAACATACTCCCTCCGTTCCACACGACAGTTCAAAAAATGAGTGGGTTCAAGAATTAAGGAAAAGTTGATGTGTTAGTGAGTGTAGATAGTTGGGTAGGAGAGAGAAAGTGGGGTGGGGAAAAGTTAGTGGATAATTGTTGTGAGTATGACATGTGGGGCGCACAAATAAAGAAGTAATAAAAACTTTCCATTTTGGGATTTTGAACTTTCGAGTGTGACAACCTTTTGGGAAATTTTGAGCTTTCGGATGGTACGGAGGGAGTAATTGCTATCTATCTTTACATAAATTGCTACTAAATTGCTACACACAGCTCAACCCACCACCCAAATCTGTAAGGATATCGTGTAATTTAATTTAATGATAAATCATTAGTAATTAGTCTTATTGGATATTATTCGCTGTTTACTGATACTCTAGTCTAGTAGCTTACTAGGGTTTTATTTGGTACTAGTGTCATGCAAAATCATGTGAAAGGCTTGGGATTTTATTTAGAGTTGGGACTACAAAAATTGGCAATAAATCATATCGATTCCGAGTTAATGTTGTAGTGATTCTTCACGATCAAACAGAGCCCATCCATAAGCATAAAAGAAAAAGATCAAAACTTTGTCACCGAATGACATTCCTTATTTCATTTGTTAGAACATCTAGTGTGGCAACATTTTCCAAACAAACACCCTAGTTGATTTATAGTTTCTTCAAATCTATAATAGCTCATAAAGGCCATAATTCCACTCCTGGTGTTCGAAAATTGATAGAATTAATTGAATATAATAGCACTTAAAAAACAAAAACTCAATCAGACAATTGAAATAAGAAATGAGAATAGAATAGAACTGACCAACTGTTGCTGAGACGACAAGTAGACTTCGCGGTCCGATTCTTCCTCAGAACCATACTCATCATATGCATACTTCCCATAAGGCAACCTCTGCTGATAAAAATACCCCAAATTATAATCATTTCTCCGGTGCTTAAGCGCGTAATTAGTCGAAGAAACTCGTGTGGAGGAGGAGGATGAAGCCCCGGACCGGACGGAGATAAAGGTGGGCGGCAACGGCGGTGGACGGAGGAAGAGGAACCGTTTGCTGTGCAAATTAGAGGTGGTACGGCGAAATTGAAGTATAACTGCGGCGGTGGTGGTGGTTGAAGGGTGTTTTAGAGACATTGTTCGGAGGTAGTTGTGGAGGAAGACGGCTGAGTACGGCATGATTTTGGTCCTGAACAAACAAGCTTGATTAGCCTGTCTTTCAGGCATTGTGCACAGATCCCAACATTTGATGAAGATGGATGTTTCTTACAAGGGAGATCTGAGGAAGAACCCATTGAATCCGGCGAATCCAAGCAAAGAGCCCCAATTTCTAGGGCTCGAATTTCTCTCTGTAAATCCACGCCCTTTGATTCTCTCTGTAAATCCGTTTTCGATTTTTCGGACTACCCATAAGAAATTTGTTACGAATTAGGGTCGTAATATTTGGGATGACCGTTGTTTTTGAATTAGCTGGATTTCGGCGTCGTTTAATTAAATAAGTGTTAGTTAATAACGGATAATTAGTAGTATGGTATTAGCGTATGTTTGGTGTGTGCGTTTTCTATTAGTATGAAACGCTGTCGTTAGGTGTCAAGGGTTGTTATAAGGTTGTTGCTTATTGCGACGTCGTTTTACCTGGTTTGCCATTTTTGGCATAATTGGCCATGTGCAGGCGTGTATTTGAGCTCAACGTGTTTGGTGTTAATGGATTACGAAATTATCAATAATTATTCCTTTTCTCTCTCTAAATTCTCTCTCTTCCAAGTCTATCTCTCTCTCTCTCTCTCTCTCAATTTCTATCTATCTGTATTCTTCTTCTTAATCCAATTTCTCTTACCCATTTCTGTCAAATTCATACTCTGATTCATAACAAATTGGTATCAGAGCTTTCTCAATCCCGAAAAATCTATCAATCATGGTGGAAACTAGGCTACAAACTGTGGAAAACAATTTGCGAACGTGTGAAGAAAGGATTCGCGAATTGGTGGAGAAGCAGGATCGCACTGAACAGACCCTTAAAGGAAACATAGCTGAGGTGAAATCACCCATGGATAAAGGTTTTGATGAAGTGAGAGGTATGTTTTTGCAGCTACAAAGGTCCTTGAATGGTAAAGGAATTGAGGAAGGAGGAGGGGGACAACCTTCTAATTCCAATAGTTCAGGATCAATATTGGGTGCCCCTCCCAACACCAACAACCAGCAACCTGATGCGCAAAGGAAGAAGACTGTTCAACATGTGGATCTGGAGGAGGAGACAGAGCAAAATGAACATCCTCAAACTCAAAGGTACAGGCACTCTACTGAGTTGGATAAAGGGTTGAATGATACGTATAAAAAGCATCTTAAATTAGAATTTCCCAAGTTCTCGGGAATTGATCATAGAGGGTGGATAAGGAAGTGCTTTAAGTTTTTTAAATACAGAAATGTTCCACACTATGATAGGGTGGAATTGGCCATTATGCACTTTGAGGGTAGTGCTGAATTTTGGTATCAAAATTACAGTGAAGAGATTGATAGGTTGAGTTGGGATGAATTTACTCATGTTGTAGCTGTCAGATTTGGGACTCAGGCATATGAGAATATTGAAGGGGAGTTTTGTGACTTGAAACAAATGGGAACCGTGGGTGATTATCAAGACAAATTTGAGGAGATTAGGTCCATAATGAAGGCTGAAAACCCAGCACTGACAGAGAGGTTTTACATTCAGAAATTCATTGGAGGATTAAAGGAGGAAATAAGGTATAGAGTGCAATCCCAATTCCCAACAACTCTCAACCAAACCATAAGCATTGCTAGATTGGAGGAATCTCATTCAGAAGTTCATGATAAGAAGCACAGATACTATTCCAACAAGAATAACTCTCCCTATACACCAAACCCCAATGCTCCAAGATCCAACCCAACTCCAATTCCTAACCCAAAACCCACATATACATTTGGAGCCAGTAAAATCCCTATTACCAAACCCAATCCCTCAAACCAAGTGCTCAAACCTGAAGTATCTAATCCAAAACCACCATACCCAATTAAACATCTCACTTCTGCTGAAATGCAAGCTAGGAGGGATAAGGGACTATGCTATAATTGTGATGAGGTGTACAGACAAGGGCACAAGTGTAAGCACAGACAGATTTTTATGCTCAAGGTAGATGAAAATGAGGATGAGGAGGTGTGGCATGACTCTCCTGAGGACTGGAATGAAGGAGAAGTGACACAGGAAGAGGATTTAGGCATATCTCTTCATGCCTTGTCTGGTAGCAAAGGATTGCAGACCTTAAAATTTGTGGGACAGTTGGGGAAGAAATTTTTTACAGTGTTGGTAGATAGTGGTAGTACCCACAACTTCATAGATGAGAGGGCTGCCATAAGATTGGGTTGTGTAATAGAATCAACTGATGAAGTTCCAGTTACAGTGGCTGATGGAAGCAAAATTGGTAGCAATGGAAGATGCAAGGGATTTGAGTGGGAGATACAACACAGTAAGTTCTCAACTGATATGAAGGTGATCAACTTGGGGGGATGTGATGCTGTGTTAGGCATACAATGGCTTAAGACTTTAGGCCCTGTCACTTTCGATTTTGATAAGTTGACAATGGGGTTCTTTCAGGGAGGGAATTGGAAGTTGTTACAGGGTGAAGAAGAAGTAGTTACTCTAAGACTGATGAGTGCTAAGTCTGTGGGTAAGAACATTAGTCCCAATGTGTGTGGAGCTGTGGTCCAACTCTACTCTATGAGTGTGGAACAAAAAGAAGAAGACATTCCTCCTGAATTGTGTGAGGTGTTGAAGAGCTACAAAGACCTCTTTATGGAACCTGAAGGGCTACCTCCAAAAAGGAATTGTGATCATGGAATTCCTCTAAATCCTGGAAGTCAGCCAGTCAATAAAAGACCCTATAGATGCCCTTATTTTCAAAAGTCAGAGATAGAGAAGATAGTGGCTGAATTGCTCACAAAGCCTGGGAATTGTCACCACCAATAGTCGATAAAGACCACATATGTATGCCCTTATTTTCAAAAGTCGGAGATAGAGAAGATAGAATGGGCGAATTGATAGCTCAGGGAGTCATCCAACCAAGTTGCAGTCCATTTGCTTCCCCAGTTTTGTTGGTAAAGAAGAAGGACGGGAGTTGGAGAATGTGTATTGATTATAGGGAGCTAAATCAGTTAACTATTAAGGATAAATTTCCTATCCCAATCATTGACGAGTTGCTAGATGAATTGCATGGGTCCAAGTACTACACCAAGTTGGATTTAAGGTGAGGGTACCATCAGATTAGGGTGAGAGATGAGGATATCCCTAAAACTGCATTTAGGACTCATAGTGGACATTATGAGTTTAAAGTTATGCCATTTGGACTCACTAATGCTCCTGCAACATTTCAAGCCCTCATGAACACAATTTTCAAGGATTATCTAAGGAAATTCTTGTTAGTTTTCTTTGATGACATTCTCGTATATAGCCCCACACTGGATTCCCATTTGGAGCACGTGAAATTAACCTTGGAAAGGTTAAGGGAACACCAGTTGTTTGTAAAGGAGAGTAAATGTACTTTTGGGCAATTGAAAGTTGAGTATTTGGGTCATATTGTGACTGGCCAAGGTGTTGCGACTGACCCTGCCAAGGTGGAAAGTATGGAGAATTGGCCTACCCCAACAAATGTTAGAAGTTTGAGAGGGTTCTTGGGACTGACTGGGTATTATAGGAGATTCATTAGACATTATGGGGTTATAAGCAAGCCACTAACGAGATTATTGCAAAAGAATGCCTTCAGTTGGGATGAAGATGCAGACAAGGCTTTTCGAGCATTGAAGAGAGCAATGGTGACTGCTCCAGTGCTATCTATGCCAGATTTTGCACAGGCCTTCGTGTTGGAAACTGACGCGTGTTATAATGGAATTGGTGCTGTTCTCATGCAACAAAACAGGCCTATTGCTTTTCTTAGTAAAGCTTTAGGACCTAAACACTTGGGTATGTCCACTTATGAGAAGGAATTTTTGGCCATTATCTTTGCAGTCGAAAAATGGAGACACTACCTTTGTGGACACCATTTCCACATTAGGACAGACCATGAGAGCCTAAAGCACTTAATTGATCAGAAGATTACCACTGTGTTGCAACAAAAGTGGATCTCAAAATTGTTGGGCTATGACTACACAATTACTTACAAAAAGGGGGTTGAAAACAAGGTAGCGGATGCACTGTCAAGGATGTATGAAGATCCTAAAGAAACTGGGACAGAACAGGAAGGTCGAAGTAGGGTGGAATGCATGGCCATGACTGTGTTGCAACCTGCATGGGTGGAGGAGTTATTGGCTAGCATGGATGGAGATGAAGAAATGAAGAAGATCATGGAAGGTATTATCATCAATGCTAGTGATTTTGTTGATTACACCTGCCTTAATGGACTGTTGAGATACAAGGGGAAGTTATGGGTAGGCAGCAAAGGGAATTTGAGGGACAAGATAATTCAGGAATTGCACCACTCACCCTTAGGGGGACATTCGGGGATACAGGGCACCTATAAGAGAGTTTCACAATATTTTTACTGGCCAAGTATGAGGAAGGACATTCAAAATAAAATAGCACCCTGTGAAGTTTGCCAACAAACCAAAACCGAGAACATCCATCCCACAGGTCTTCTGCAACCTCTACCAATTCCTACTCAACCATGGGCTGATATTGCAATGGATTTTATTGAGGGACTCCCAAACTCTTAACAGTGGGACTCAATTTTTGTGATCATTGATAGGTTGACTAAGTATGCCCACTTTGTACCCCTAAAACACCCATATACGGCTCTATACCATCGCTAAAGTTTTCATAGACAATGTTTACAAATACCATGGGTTGCTCGTGTCTATTACCTCGCAGTAGATAAAGTTTTTAAGCCAATTACGCAAAGCCTTTTCACTCTCCTGGGAACCCACCTCAACCTAAGCACTGCTTACCACCCCCAAACCGATGGACAGACAGAGAGGGTAAACAGGTGCCTTGAACAGTATTTGAGGGCTGTAACTAGTGCTAAACCCAAGCAGTGGTCTCAGTGGTTGACACTTGCGGAGTGGTGGTATAATACAAACTATCACACAGCTATGAAGATGACCCCATTTGAAGCTCTATTTGGCTACCCACCTCCCCAAACCTTGTTCAATCATGAGCAATACACTAAAGTAGAAGCGGTGACTGAGTTTCTAAAGGAGAGGGATAAACAAATTAAGGGGTTAAGGGAGACTATATTGGAAGCTCAGCATAGGATGAAGATGTTCGCAGACAAAAAAAGGACTGAGAGAGTGTTTCAAGTGGGGGATTGGGTGTACCTTCGATTGCAGCCATACGCAGGCTTCAAAAGAGCCATAAGGAGGAATTTGAAGTTGGCCCCAAAGTTTTTTGGACCCTTTCAGATCATTGCCAAGGTGGGAAATGTTGCTTATAAGCTGGACCTTCCTAGCAATTCAAAGATCCACCCAGTTTTCCATGTTTCCCTTTTGAAGCCAAGGGTTGGTGATAATGTCATTCCAAATCCTAGCTTACCATTTGCAGGTGAAGATGGTCAGTTTCTGGTTGAACCAATTGCGATTTTGGATAGGAGGTTGGTAAAGCAAGGGAACAAGCCAGCGGCACAGGTCTTGATTCAGTGGTCCCGATGCGGCTGGGAGGACGCTACGTGGGAGGGGCGGCCGATAATCTCAGCAAATTTTCCACAATTTAATCCTTGAGACAAGGATTATTTGAAGAGGAAGGGAATGTTACGAATTAGGGTTCGTAATATTTGGGGATGACCGTTGTTTTTGAATTAGCTGGATTA